>JAOVVA010000029.1:6536082-6567849 GCA_028565275.1 Leiocassis micropogon | reverse complement strand
ATCTCAAAAAATTTGCATATCATGGAAAGGTTCTCTAAACGAGCTTTTGTCTCGTTTTCACAGTGTAGAACCAAAAAAATAACAATAATTATCATATATATAAAAAAAAAAGACCATGGTGTTAAATGGTGTGTCCAAACTTTTGACTTGTAGGGTACAGAGTAACTACAGAATTCTTAACTACTCTACTATGTATTCCGTGAGCTTGGGTTCAACCTGCAGTTGTTGCAGACACAACAGTGTGGAGTTTTGGTGCATTAAATATTACAAATATTTTCACATCTGGTTATTTCTGTTTCAGTTTCACACCTGAAAAACAGCTTTAAAGGCTTCCTGCATCCAGCTGCAGAATCGAACAATTCGGCTTTTTTACGCCTCTTTTTATTTCTTCGCCCAGTGTAAGTTTCATGGCCACATATTGTACGTTGACAGAACCCACAACTACGTATATATAATTGAGCAGGTGCCAAAAACTGAATATATATTTTGATCATTCGGATGACATAAAAAAAAAAAAAGGAGCACCAACACACAATAACAAAAGGGCACGGCAAATAATTGCCTCGGCGATTTCTGAAATTAATACGGCGTCGCGGCAACTGGTCGGGGCACGACCGAAAATGCAGTTGTTGGTAGAATAAGGTTCACACCCTGCACAGGAGGCTACTTCCGTAAACGGTATAATAGACATCTCATAGGAAACTACCTAATCGAAAACCACAGCTTTTAAATCTTTATGTAGAAAGTATAACGTGTTATAAAATCAGCATTAATATACAACATCTGGAATTATTTTCAAACCTGCTGTTGTGGAAAATCTTTGGACCAATCGGATTTGAGCACCGTGGTATAGTTGCGAATATTCTTTATTAGTATTATTTTTCGTTCATTATCTTAATTAGGCACTTTGGTACCCTACACACACACACACACACACACACATCCATACCTTGGTGCAATTGTTGTGGCTCCAAAAAAAACAGAAAAAAAGTGGGGACAGTATGATCAGAAGGGTTGAGGGTTCTAGCCCCAGCACCACCAAGTTGCCACTGTTGACCTCTAGGGGCGCTGTATCCTGACTGTCCGTGCACTCTGATCCCAGCTGGGATTTGCGAAAAACAGTCCTGGTGATGAGGTACATGTGACTAATAATTGACAAGTATATTGTACTGAGCACGGCCAATCCTCGCACCAGGATATTTCTGGGAGGTAGGAGGAAACTGAACATCCCTGAGGATACCCACCACACTCATCAATTATTACTACAGACACAATCTTTGCATTTCTGTATGTCCAGTTGGAAACCCATATCCCGAATCAGCATCTGTCCCCAGTGGACACTCATTCCCATCGACGTCTCTCCTCATGACGGACAAGGACACGTGTGCACCTGGCTATCACGTGCCGCTCCGTCCTTGTGAATAAAAGCGCAAGTGAAAACGAGCACCGTAAGGCAATCGCATTTCTCGGTCAGGCTTTGGATCGCGCAGATCGCTTTTCACTCTAATCCGCGGACGGAAATTCCTTTCGGAGCTTGAATAATACTTTCAGCTCGCACTTTTCCCCTGCATGCTGATCGAAAGGAGGAGGAAAAAAGAACCGTCTCAAAGCACTGGCTCGCTGCCTGCCGAGCAGACTCAAAGTAGAATCTCTCTAGAGTCTGGGCCAAATAGCGAGAAAAAAAACAACAGGCAACATCTGTCGGGCTGCTGCAGTGAGAGATCCACGTTGCTGTCGTGTCGTCCCTGACGGCATGGGAGAAATCCGACTGCTGCGTCAACTCTGGATCGCTCCTGTGTGCAAGTCATGTTGGCTCGATGACGAGGTCTATGTTTACAGCTCTGATCGAGTTCGAGTTTTAACACACTAAAATGAAGGCGAAAATCGACTTTTGTATGTATTTCTGCTGAATAACAGTTCAAGAAAACACGGTCTTTGGAAACGCTTAAAAAAAACTAACATATAGTACTGTGCAAAAGTCTCGACACCCTTCGTTTCTTCATATTTTGCTTCCAAAGAGCCAGACTTTCTTGTATTTTTAATATATTCTTGAGAAATAGTTCTCCAGACTTCCTGAAGGACTTTTTGTCTCTCATTTTTGCCAAGTTTTTGTCTTTCATACGCAAATCCAGTCCCTGTACCTGACCAATTTCTTAGGATTTATTTCATTTGTTAAGCCACACAGTGACCTATGAATCATTCAAGCACCAGAACCAGAGCCAGTGGAAAACAGGTGCAGATGACTACAGATAATATGGGTAGCTCAGTGTTTACGGGTTTAAACCCCACAACCATCAAGTTGGCACTGTTGGGCCCTTGAGCAAGGCCGTTAACCCTCAACTGCTCAGATGTATAATGAGATAAAAAGTCACTCTGGATAAGGGCATCTTCCAAGTGCCATAAATGTAGTATACTGGTAATGATGATGCTGAGTGGTTGGAACAAACGAGAGGGGAAACGAGGTTGCTGCTGAGGGTGTTACAACAACTTGGCACTGGTTTTACGCCGGACGCCCTTCCTGACGCGACCCACCCATTTTATCAGTGCTTGGGACCGGCACTGCATCGGCACTGGCCGGGAATCGAACCCGGGCCTTCCGCATGGCCTTTTGCACGGTACTGTACTGTACTACAAATCATGATGTTTAACAATTACATTAGCACGTGAAATCACTTCATCCCTCTTATTAACAATAAACGATAGATGCAAAGGACAGACCGTATGAGAAAGCATGCAGCGCTGAGATGAGATGAAAAGATGAAAAGAATCTGTCCCACATGTCTCTGCAAATGGACCCAACAGACTCAAATTCCTAAAACCTGCAGAACTGCTTTCCTCCCTGCAATCATGGCCCCATGCGAACAGAAAAGGAAACTTGATTTTATCAGCTCACCGTGTGATAAACTTGGGAGGGGGTGGGACACGACACCTGAATGCACGCTCTGGTTCAAAGTTTCAGGATAAGCCTAAGCGTCTTAGAAATTCTTAGAAAGATTACATGTTGCAGAAAAACATGTTAATCTTTAAAAAAAAAAAAAAAAAAAAGGCAGATTAGCAAATACCGCTAAAGAAACAAATATGAGCAGTGTGAGCGGAGAAGCTTTCCACAAATTGGGAAAAGTGTGTCAAAGAGCAAGAGCAGAATAAATAAAATACCACAGAGTACGGTTTAATGGCTGATGCTTGGCACGGACCGAAGAAAGTTGCAAGAAAAAAAAGAAAGAAAAAAAAAAAAGAACGTAGCACTTTTTTCAGATGATCTTAAATCGACTGCGATTATAAGTGACACCTGATTCATCTGGCACATATTATATAAACTACCCAAATATTTTAAGAGCATATGGTGTTCATTAACATGTCAGGCTGCACTAGGGTTTAACCGTTTTCCACGAGAGAGCCTCAGAAACCTGGAACAAGCTGGCTTTATCTCAAAGCTACTCCACCTGTGCTTCTCCTTCTCCGATTATGTGTATTTAAACATAGAATTGCTATACGTCATGCTTAATAGTTTACTCAGTGATGATTGAAGAAGATATGATGTGTTTTTTATTCATTTCCATATATGCAATCGACAATCTCCTAGAGCTGACCATCTATTAGTGAAGTTCTACTGTAGGTGATGTTTACACGAGCATCATAAACACATCATACAATATATTGACCAATTAATCAACACAATTCCTAAAGTAAAGGTATTATTCAATATTTAGTGGCAGTCAAAAGTTTGGACACCCCTTCTAATTCCATAGTCTTTCTACGGAACAATGCTGAAGGCATCCAAAATATGCAATGCTCTCCTGTATCTGCTACATTACTTATGCTCGGTAACTCTAAATCAATCTCCTCCGCAGCAGAGGTAAGTTCTGGTCGTGCTTTCCTGGGAAGGTTTCATCTTGGTGCTTGACGGGTTTTTCAAGCGCACTTGACAATACTGTTCTTGCAGGAACTGTTCCAGAACAGCTGATCTTCATGACTTCAAATAACAACTGATTGTTGTTGTTGTTTGTTGGCGGCATGGTGGTTTAGTGGTTAGCACTGTTGCCGTGCACCTCAAGGTTCCATTCCCACCTCGGGGTCTGTGTGCATAGGGTGTGCATCGTTCTCCACGTGCTTGGTGGGTTTCCTCTGGGTAATCTGGTTTCCTCCCACAATCCAATGACTTGTAGATTAGGCTGATTGGAGTTCCCAAATTGCCCGTAGTGTGTGCGAGTGTGTGTGGCCTGCAATGGATTGGTACCCTGTCCAGGGTGTACCCTGCCTCGTGCCCTAAGTCTCCTGGGATAGACTTCAGGCCCTACATGACCCTGTATACAGGATAAAGTGATATAGACAGAGTGGTGTTGTTTATGCTGTTTCTTAATTGCACGATTCCATGGCCGTTCGTAAGTTATTCCTAAGTGGACCATAGTGTTTCACCTGCCACGTGGAAGACCCGGGTTCGATTCCCAGCGAGCATTTCCCCATGTTTGCGCCATTAAAGAAGTTCCTGGGAGGCCAGCGTTTCAGACATGAATCATGGCTCCGGCGTACTGAGAAAACGTTCTACCTTGATGGTATCCAAGCACTGGGATAAGTGCATGAGTGTAGCAGGGGATTATGTAGACAAATAAATAGTTTTTACTCTCATAACTGTGTTGTGTGTGTGTGTGTGAACTGTACTTGTGCGCTAATCTTAACATGCTGATACACACATGCACCTCAAATGCTCTGGGAAAAAAACCAGGCTTTACATTGGGAAGGTTTCCAAACGACTTGACATGAGCATTTCCTGTCTCAGACAGCGAGACAGAGAGAGAGACGGGAAGAGATCATGACTTCCACATCCTGGTGTGCACTTTGCATTATTTACTATCTGCAATTCTGATTTGCTCTATTCCCAAAATAGCCGCCAGCATCCCAGAGCCTAGCAGATATACACACACACTGCCGGACTGGAAGACATTCACCTTACACTCCGAATCTCACCTCTAGGTCACGCCAGCTGCAATTTGCAGGTCAAACCATTATCTCCTCCGCGTGAATCGTTGCCTTGACCCCAATCGAGGCTGACAGATTGGGTCATAAAGAACACAAAGCTCACGAGGCAGGCGGGTCAATGAGGCAAAACCGGAACACACCTCACTGTATCATTAGCAGAGCCTTTATTTCTACGTTAAGTGAAACACTGAAACAAATCCAAGCGAAATATTCGCCACCTCCAATTGAATTTTTTTCTAATTCAACAAAATCGTATTAATGTTGGCGGATAAGCTAAGCTAAGGGACTATTGTGGAAATTCCTGGGAAATGTGCTAGAGAAACCGAAAGGATTTCTCTCCTCCAGAATGGAAATGGTGTTCTGAGCACGTTGGCTGGAGCGAGGGGGAACTCGCTTTCATAACCTCATGCGTTCCTGAGAGCAGACAACCGCCAGAGTTTTATATAAACAAGCCTGGGTGTAGATGCGGCGTCTAAACAGCTGACCAATCTGGAATCTCTGAAATGCCAGCCAGCATAAGGTTCCCATTATCGTATCATGATCTGGATGCAATTAGACGCTGGCACAAGTCAGACCATGTGTTTTTAAAGAACAGACCAGACAGACAGAGAGATGAAGATCTGATCCTTTTTGATACTGAAACTCAGCACTCATGCTAAATTTGCCAAGAATACATAACTACAAACCTAAAACACTGGCATCGGCTTAGAATGTCATAATCACGAACATTTATAATACCATGGGGTGTTCGAGTCAAACCGGGACTTTTGATTGCACATAATGACAATGATGTTTCACTAGTGCTTGGATATCATCAAGGTAGAAAGTTTTCAGCCATGATCAGACTGCCTGCTTCACGTCTGAAACGCTGGCCTCCCAGGAACTCAAAGAAGAAGTCCCAAACATGTGGAAATGGTCTGGAGCAAGGTCAGGACTGTACGGGGGATGTGGCAGTAACTCCCAGCTAAAAGTGGTGTTCCTGGATGACCCACAGACAGATGCGTCTATCCTGGGATGGGATCGTCATTCACGGACGTAAGGGGTTCTTTAAAAGATCAATTTCACCATTCAAATGTGTTACTACGGCTAAGAGTCTCATCACAGTACCGTGCTTCTACAAATAAGTCTTCTGTAAATGTCAATCGCTTTTTCACACCATCATTCCCGAGAAATGTCATCACAAGTCCGAGTTTGACTTGAACAGCCCTTGTAATTAAAGCAACTAAATTTACTGTGTTTCTACTGGGAGAATCAGCTCTAAGACCTTTTCATACAGTTTAAACAGCGAAAATAAACAGTGAAAATTGTTGGCCATGTAGATATTAAACAGTCTTTCTATTAAAAAAAAAAAAAAAACACAGTAAAAATTTCCTAAGTGTGAGTGCCAGCAAGCAGTTCCTAAGAAAATCTGATGATGAGTTGTGAGGGGGAAAAAAAAAAAAGACGAACAATGAACGAACAAACAGGTTTTTGCCTTGGATTAAAAAAGTGGTTTGAGGAATATTTGATAATCTACAGATCAAGATTCAAGATTCATAACCAGGGGATTATCCACGGTAATAGATTTTTTTGTTCATTAAAACTATGCAGTAAAACAAAATACATCACATCCAAGATAAAACATTTTAAAAGACAACGGGGTCAGTCACAAGTCAAGTTTAAATCCAGCCCTAGCCACAAGCAAATTACAAACATAAATGACAAAATGACAGAGATCATCCTCTCTGAAATTACTCCCACCACAGATACAGATGGGTTTCCACTGCTAAATCTGTTAGTGCTGCGACAAACAACCGAGGACTGTAGAGAGAATCATTTTCAGGACAACATCCACCGCTCCCTGCTGTATTCTGTAGTGTGACTGAAACAAAACTGCTATGAATGCACAGCAGCGAGTTTTCGTGTTCAGTGCTTGGTGGGTTTCCTCCTGGTACTCTGGTTTCCTCCCACAGTCCAAAGACATGCAGATTAGGCTAACTGGCGTTCCAGAAATTGCTCATAGTGTGTGAATAAGTTTGTGTGCCCTGCGATGGATTGGGACCACGTCAAGGGTGTACCCCTGCCTTGTGTCCCAAGTCTCCAGGGATAATCTGCAGCGCCCCCCCAGCTCGACCCTGTATACAGAATAAAGCTGTATAGAAGATAAGTAAGTGAGTCAATCAATTAATGCCATACCTGAATGTGGTTCTTCATCAAACTGGTGCAACACACAATTGTCTAGCATGACTTTGTATGCTCTGGCTTCTGTACAAGGAAGCCCAAAATTGAGGTCAATCAAGATATGGTTTGGCGAGACTGGAGCAGAAGACCTTGAGTGGCCTGCTCAGAACCTTCAGCTCATTCCCAATGAACATGTTTTGGGGTGAACTGGAACGCTAATTGGCATGACAGGCCTTACCATTGGTCATCACTGCCAGACTCTACTTATACTCACCAAATCACATTCCAAACTCCTGGTGAAATCCTTCCCAGAGAATTAAGAGTGGAGGCTGTTACAGCAGCAGAGGGGTTACAACTTTATATTGATACCCATGGATTCGGAAAGGGATCTTCAACAAGAGCATACACTGATCAGCCAGGTCTACATTATGACGACCCGCCCAATATTGAGTAGATCCCCCCACCCCCTTTTTGCCAGCAAAACAGTAACGCACTGTGTTTTCTCAAAACCGGGAACATTCCACAAGAGTTGCAGTTTTGGAGTTGCTCTGACCCTTCTGTCTGGCCATCACAATTTGTATCCTGTCACAGTGGTTACAGTTACAATATCTCACTACGCTGGCACCTGGAGGTGGGTGGTATATAATATTAAAAGCAGAAAAAATGGCCAAGCATAAGCATTTAAGTGAGTTCAACAAAAGCTAAATTGTGATGGCTAGACAACTGGGTCAGAGCAACTCCAAAACTGCAGGTCTTGTGGGATGTTCCCAGGCTGCAGTGGTCAGGACAAACTAAAAGTGATCCAAGTCAGGAAAACCAGCGAACCGGTGACAGGGTCATGGGTGACCAAAGCACATCTGGAGCCAAGGCTGGTCCGTGTAGTCAGATGCAATAGAAGAGCTTGGGTAGCTCAAATGTCTGAAAAGCTTAATGCTGGTTCTAATAGTAAGGTGGCAAAAGGGGAGGATCTACTCAATACTAGGCACGTGGTCAAATAGTATGGCTAATTTCCTCCGAGTGGTGCAGTAGTAAAGCTGATGCTGTAACCTCTCGCAGCTGAAGGTCTAGAGAGCACTGATTGGCTGAGCTCTCTCAGAGGGGAGGGATGAGAGGTACTTAGTGCTCCCACATTAATCACGGTCCTACAGCCAATCGGGCGTCTGTGAGCTCACGCAAGCGGAAGGAGCGGATAGCGCTGTCCTCCGAGTGTGTTAAACCGCCCCACCGGTCCAGTACAGTGGTGGCTAGAAGTAAAATTAGTTTTATCCTTCTGGTTGAAGAGTTGTGCTAATTAACTGAAAAACCAGTGAAAACTGGCTATGTGACAATGGGATTCAACTTCTGGAGCCATGGACTGGGTCATCTCCAAACATTAACCCAATACAAAACTGTAGCAATCAAGAAACCATCTTCTATTCATGATCTTCAGGAAGCAATTAACAAGGCATGGATGAGCGAGTGACACCAGAGTACTACAGACTTATTTTTGACTCTATGCCGTCTGATGAATCAAGGACTTCATATTAAATGCTGATAGTTGTACAGCAATTTCACTGCATAAAATAAATTATTCTGATTATTTTTTTAATAACTTGAACGCCATTAAAACAGACTTTCACTTTTGGCAACCTCTGTACGTGTCTCGCTAGTGTTCAGGGATCTGCACTCAAATCTGCGGAGGAGAAATCTCAGCTGCTGTTGTAAAAAGCTCATACAAGGCATTAAAAGCTTTAAAAGGAAAACTATTGAAAGTCTGAAACACTACAGGCTTTATCAATTTACCAAGGTAGGAAAAAAGAAACGACTAAAAATACCGAAAGTGGCGGGATGATGTCTTCAAAAATTGCAGTTTCCTTTTAATCCACACCAAAGAGAAAATGTCAGGGATAAAATAGCAAAGTATGTATAAGTGATAGATGTAAGCGTTCATACCCAAATAGCAAATTTGAGCGATTCTAAAGAAAGCACCCATTTATAATGATTTGTTTACAGGGAGGATGTGGACTATCCCTCTATGTCTGGTGTGTTAGTGGAGCTAATGTGACTCAGAGATAAGTAGATTTATCATCTCCACTTACTCACCACTCCATCTCAGTCAGAAATACACCACTTCCCATTGCACACTACAGTAAGTGTCAATGTGCACAGTACATGAATGTGGTGTTTACTGTAGTCTGTTTGTTTGGGAAGATACTGCATGTTTCATAAAGTTGGCAATCCTGTGATAATATCCTTAGACAAAAATTAACTATAATACTGAAGACTTGATGAATGTACTGTATTCTTATTGGTTTACTCTTGTAAGGTAAATACCTGGCGGAGACCAGGCTTACATTCCACAGTGTTATCAATACATACATTATGGCATACATATGTATACACCTGACCATTAAACCCATACATGTTTGTTGAGCATCCCATTCCAAATTTCAACCCCCTCTGCTAATATATATATAATAACCTCCATTCTTCTAGGAGGGTTTTGCACTAGATTTCGAATGAGGATTTTTGCTCATTCATACCTAGAGCATTAGTGGAATCAGGAACTTTTGTTGGTTAAGGAGGTCTGGGGTGCACTCAGTGTTCCAGTTGATCTTAATGTGAAGTCTGTGTAAGACCCTCAAGTTCTTCCATTCCAACCTTGGCCAACCATGGGTTCATGGTCCATGTTTTCGTTGTGCACAGGAGAGAACAGGTTTGGGCACCTAAATACGTGACATGAAACTATAATGATACGGCATATAAAGATCCTATATGATTATGTGCTTCCAACTTTGTGGCAACAGCTTGAAGGAACAATAGATGTGATGTGATGGTGAGGTGTTCAAATATGTTTGGCTATATATATATATCATACATTTACTGTAAAAATAAATAAATAAATAAATAAATAAATAAATAAATAAATAAAAACAGAGCGATATATTTCCATCCACGTGTAATTCACAGTGGAGACAAGGGGTTGTAGCCCAACAATAATCGAAACTGGCCAGTACAACCATCTCAAGTATCATATCATATATAATAATGAAGTAAAATATTAACTATTATAAGCCATCATAAAGTTGATGTCTTTTTCGATTCAATGTAGTACCCCTGTGCATGATTTGGTTGTATCTATCCCACCTCACCATGCCCTCAGCCACCCCCAATAGGTAGATCTTAACCCCCAAGGATGAACCCAAGGTCATGCCCTTGGCTAGAGTGTGTGGTCATGGGGGCCTACAGCCTGGCCCAGGGAAACTCAGGATACAAGGTGGGAGATACAGGATGAGTTGTCAACTCATTTCAGGCCACAAGCAAACACATACTCACACACTTACACAACCAATCACACACTATGTACAATCTGGAAAGTCTTTGAAATGTAGAAGTTAACCAGAGTACCCAAAGGAAACCCACCAAGCCCAAAGCAACATGCTAACTCCATGCACACAGACTGGAGACAAGTTTCGAACCGCTAACCTCGGTGGTGCGAGGCAACAATGTTAACCACTAAGCCTTTGCACTTCCAAGTTATATATCTAGTTACTTGGTGTTGTACAAATGTTAGTTTTACTTTAGCCTCACTGTATACTGTGTGTGAGAAATAAACCTGATCCAAGGCTATTAGTGAGGATTGCCCTACCTCTGGGTGATCTGCATGGATCTTTCCAGAACAAATATAGCCTGTGACAGCTTGCAACCTGTTTAAGGCTGTTTGCAATCATGCAAATCTGTTGGGTAAGTGTATACATTGTGGAAAGCATGGTTATGAGTTATGACCTTTTCAGTATTTGCACAACTGGGGTGTTGGTCCGATATGTTAAGATAATTTGGATAAACAGTAAAGTAAAAACAAAAAGGTAATGTGTTTATAGATAGATAGATAGATAGATAGATAGATAGATAGATAGATAGATAGATGTAAAATAAGAGTAGAAATATATAAAGTATACAATAATATGGAGACATAAATTAGAAGATAGAAGTACAGTATGTGTGTATATTAGATAGATCGATCGATCGATAGATCGATAGATAGATAGATAGATAGATAGATAGAATCTATAATTACTATAGATAAATCCTAAATGTATTTTTACTGTTTGAACAAGTTTACTTTTTTTACTGAAAAAAAAATACCAAAAAGAAAGAAAAGCACTAACTATATACTATAACTAATAAATGCTAATCTTGTAAAAGTTACACAGTTTTTTTTCTACCTGAAGAGTTCACTTCACTTCAGTCTCATCTTCACACCTCACGCGCAGGCAGCGCGCGCCTCGGAACACTTGAGCTCGCGCGAGCGCTCCAAATCGGCTTGTCTTTGATCACGCGCGCGCCCGAGCGAGCCGGTCTGTATTGCTCGCGTAAGAACACTGCTGCTGTCTGCGCTCGAGCTCCATGCCCGGGGTGTTCACTCCACAGTGCAGTGCAGGCGTGCTGCCCTTCTCCTCAGACACATCCAGACTTATTAGAAACGTCGGTAATAGCGCGAAAAATCCCTTCTGACCTCGCCATTTCTGCTGCACAGCTCCACACACACTCACACACACAGATCTTTATGTGAACTGGCAAAGTCGGATTATTTTTTGCTCTTGTCCCTCCCCTTTCCCTCTGTAATAGACAGCAGTGCACTGAAGAGTCCACACCACTTCAACATGACACAAACATCTCCTGAACTTCAGGGGGAAAAATAAACAAACAAGGCGTGTGTGTGTGTGTGTGTGTGTGAGCTTCCACTGTTTCCAACTTTTTGTTCCATCTTTTTGACTACTTTCATCCCTCAAATCAAAGAGCCAGTGTGAGCTACATACAAGCAAATTATTTTGAACCCTTTAATTGCCCAATTTTTCTGGAGAGAGTAAAAAAAAAAAAAAGAATCCTTTTTTTTAGTTCTAGTTCAGGTTACATGAGAAACAGTTATGTCTTGATTTTTCTTTTTGGGGGGGCGGGTGGCCAAAATTTTCGGAAATCTGAGCTGTAGTCATTCAGCTTCACAATTTCCTCCTGCTTTAATGCAGTGATTGCTCTGGGCTGATTCTGATGGACTACTGACTGGTACGTTCTGAATATGAAAGAAATGCACACTGAGGCAGGAATAATATGGAAAACCTTACAGAGAGACAGGAATAATATTGAAAACTTTACACAGAGACAGGAACAGTATGGAAAACTCTGTAAAGATACAAGAATAATATGGAAAACTTTACAATGAGACAGGAATAATATGAAAAACACAGCACAGACATGAGAATAATATGGAAATGTCTGTAAAGAGACAGGAATACTATGGAAAACTATACAATGAGACAGGAAGGTTATGGAAAATTTTCACAAAAATAGGAATTATATGGAAAATTCTGCACAGCGAGAAACAGGAATAATACAGGAAACTTTACAAAGCGACGGGAATGATATAGAAAACTCTGCAGACAGACTGGAATAATATGAAACAATCTGCATAGAAACAGGAATAATAAGGAAAACTTTTCAAAGAGACAGGAGGATTATGAAAAAGTCTTCACAGAGACATGAAGAATAAGTGTCAAAGACAGGGACACTATAGATAATTTCACACAGAGACAGGAACTTGAAAATCTGCAGAGAAAGGAAGAATATGGAAAACTCTGCACAGAGACAGGAACAATAAGGGGAAAATGTACATAAAGAAATAAATAATATGGAAGAAGAAGTAATACAGGCTGTTTGCAATCAGGAAGAACATGGAAAACTACACAGAGACAGGAATGATATGAAAAAGCATGGATAAGGACATGGAGAATACAGAAAATCTGCTCAGAGACAAGAAGAATGCGGAAGAGACGGGAGGACAAGGACAGAGACAGTACCCTGTGGAGCTGTAAGGTGGCAATGCAACTCATTGTCCGCCCCTTTGCTTTTTTTTTTTTTATCTTATTACTGAATGTTAGAGATTTCTTGATGCGCTGATCTATATCTCCATAAACACATGTTGGCTTTTTGTATTTTTCTAGTCCTATATAGACACTTGCACAGAGTCACGGTGTTCGATTAGCATCAGGTGTCAGACATCAGTCCGAACATGAATGAAAAGGGGGACTTCCTCTCAAATGATTCTCAGATAAAAAAAAAAGTTACAATTCAAACAGACAAGGCAGAGTGGCAACATTTTATTGATCTGCTTTACTCATATTTCATATGAAATATACCCAAATCCCAATTCAGTACGTATTTGTCCCACTGAGAATCGAGCCGTGTGTGAGGGACGGAGTAAACAGAAGTGAGCATAAGCACTCCAACCCCAGATTTATCCACGAACAGGTCCTGGAGGAGGAAGAGAAAAAAAACCCCACAAAGCAGATCCAGATTTGTTGAAAGATGTTTCCTTAAGCTGTGACTTACATTTTAAGCTGGTGATGTGAAGAGGGCGAAGTTTCCAAGGCACGCCTGACGTGTTTACGACAGAAACAGTTCAAAAGCAGACATGCTTGTAGATAGTATTGTCAGACTAATCACCAAATCTTTGATCCAATCAAAAGGCTGCATGCTCCAACTGAACAGAGGACAAAATTCCTTTAGCATTGTGAAGTCCTCAGCATGCGGAGGTGTCCCCACATGGGACGGATAAATCAGATAACTGTGGCAAGTATCGCTTCCATACGCAGCACCTGAGTTTCCACTGGCTGGTCGTCTCCTGCCAAAGTCTCTTTTCATTACGGAGGACATCCGGTCTCCGGCGGCTGTCTGGGCACACATTCTTCACATAGCTCTCTGGAATTTGAGTGGGGAAATGTCCTAAAGACACTAACATCATTCACAGCCAATGCCTTTGAGATCCAACTAAATATATGTGAAAAAACAGGATTATTACAGTGGTAAAAAGTACCAGTGTTTAATAATGTATTTACTATCACCATCTATAGTGCTCAGTACAATTATTTTTTACAATATGCGTAAATCTTGTGCAGCATGTGTCTTTCTCTGTGCAGTATGAATAAAAGTGCAATATGCATACATTTTTGTGCAACATGCATAACTGGATCTTGTAATTTGTGTATCGTGTGTATTATATGCAAAGCACCTAATTTTTTTTGGACATGCCAGATGTTTCAATAACGAGAAAAGATCTTCTATTCTATTCCACTTTAATTCAAGTTTATTTAATGTTGTATGAAACAGGATTTTAAACCCTTTTGGATATAATTATCAGATTCAGACATCATAAATAAAGATAAGCGACTGATCTGTTGTTTCTCCAAATTCTAGATCTGATTCTGCTGTTGTCTTTCGAGATACAAGTCACTAGTCAAAACTCTACATGTGGAATTATCAGCCGTTTTGTAGATAGGCAGTCAGACACCTGAAGGCAACTGATGTTTAAAAAAAGAAAAAAGAAAAAAAAAAAGAATCCCTTCTGATCCTTTCTGATCCCTGATCCTTGAAAACTGACGACTAACTGGTCGCCAACTTGCAAATGAGACGCATCTGTCTGTGGGAACCACACAATCAATTATTCACAGGAACTCGGGCATCCCCCTGTACAGTCCTGACCACACTCCGCACCATTTCCACATGTTTGGGGCATTAAAGGAGTTCCTGGGAGGCCAGCAGGGATAAGTGTATTAGTGTAGCAGGGGATTATATGAAGAAATAAGAGCAGCTTTTACTCGCATAACTGTGTTCTGTTATTCTGCACAATCAAAAGTCCTGGTTTGACTTGAACAACCCGTGTGTTCTTCAATTAAATATAAAGCTCTTTCGTTTTTCCATTTTAATTGGTTATTGTAATAATTAATCACAATTCATCACCTCTGATCCAGTGAATCATGGCATGGCATCTCATGTGAATGTCAGTGGAACTGGAACGATTTGTCTTTAAGTGACACGTGGACAAAGCCACAAAGACCTCCAACACATACTCTGATCTTCATATCACATGACTGATGCTTTCTAAACAAAGCAGAAACTGAAAACGGCTTCCTGCGTTACAGTAGACAAGCAACGACACATCCCCGGCGTCTGATATTATACGATATCTGATAAGATCACAATCGATCAGCGGTCAACAACTCCAGAAAGGTAGCAAACATGACCACTTTATTTAAAGCATGCTGTCTATATACAATACAACCTGTTTACACTGCCCTCCAGGGTGTCCCCCACCGCATGGACCCAGACCTCCCTGAGACAGGATCCATCAACACCACACCCAATCCCCCCTCACCCTATACAGGATAAGCCGGATGAATGATCAGGTGCTGTTGAGTACTTATTCAATAAGCACTGTATATACTGTACAAACAAATATCTGAGTAGTGCTGCCATCTAGTGGACAAAACACACAGTCTGTTAGTGACTCCAAATGTTTCAGCATAAAACGCATACTGTATATAAAAAAAACACAAAAATACAACATAATGATCAGCATTAGGTAGAGAAGAAAGTTTTTACAGCTCACCCTGTTCTACCCACATGAGGTTTTAAAGCCATCAGCAAGTACTTCACTTATCAAAGGGAAATCAGTTTTCTAATTTACTCAACTATTTTGGGGTTCGGCCTTTTATAAACAACATACCACAACAAAGCTTCAGAAGCGATTAAAAAAAAATTTTTCCCGCAGCCAAAAATAATTTTTTTCCTTTTCATAGTAAGAATGTAGCAATAAAATATGCTGCTATTAGGAAAACTGCTTATTGTATTATTAAAGTTTGTGATATTATCAGTGTTGTATTAAAGAAACACATTTACCTCCTTATTAACCAGCATTTTAACATTTTAAATGACTCACAGCAGGGATACACATGTGCTTGCTCACTGAACCATAGACACTTACACAGTGCAGTGATATTTAGTATGAAAGTATCCTCAATAATAATAATAATAATAATAATAATAATACAGACACTATTATGTAGGTTAGAGAGCTTTTTGGTGGCCGACAGAAAAAACTGGTATAATGGGATTATTTTTTCTTAATGGACCAATACGAAATCAAGTGTTGTTCTTTTTCGTTCGAGTCAAACCGGGACTTGTGATCCAATTCCTCGTGAATGAAGTAAAATCAATCGCCATTCACACAAGACTTCAAGCACAGTAGGGTGACGAGACAGTAAAACATTTGGATGATGCAAACGTTTATAAAAAAATAAATAAGTAAAATAAATAAATAACCCGTAATTCCAACCGAGGTGGCTCAGATCTCGCTTCATTCGTTCCCGCAAACATTCTGCGAACCATTTTTGAAAAAACAACTTATAACTCGTCACCGACTTGCAGAAGAGATGCATCTGTTTGTGGGATCCTGACCCCGCTCCAAGCCATTTCCACATGTTTGAACCATTTAAGGAGTTCCTGGGAGGCCAGGGTTTCAAATGTGAAGTAATTTTATAATTAACATATAATGGCATTTTTTCATTAAAGTTACAAACAACATTTAGATTTGGGCGGCACGGTGGCTTAGTGGTTAGCACTGTCGCCTCGCACCTCCAGGGTCCGGGTTCGATTCCCGCCTCAGGGTCCGTGTGCATGGAGTTTGCATGTTCTCCCCGTGCTTGGTGGGTTTCCTCCGGGTACTCCGGTTTCCTCCCACAGTACAAAGACATGCGGATTAGGTGAATTGGCGTTCCCAAATTGCCTGTAGTGTGTGAATGTGTGTGTGTGTGTGTGTGTGTGTGTGCACCCAGTGATGGATTGGCACCCTGTCCATGTACCCGCCTCATGCCCCAAGTCTCCTGGGATAGGCGCCAGGCCTCCCGCGTCCCTGTACACAGGACAAAGCGGTATAGACAATGACCTTCCTTATCATCGTATTATATATCTGTCTCACAATTAGCATGCAGTATTTTATCCCTTTAAAACTATCACTCTAAATAAGAGTTACGATTTATATTCAGAAAGATCTATATCTCTGTAAAGCTGCTTCGTGCTCTACAAATAAAACCGAATAGAAACCAAAATGTACTGTAAGTGAGTATAAAACGAAACACTCTTCTCACGTCTCACACTGAGGTTCGTCGTTAAAGGTTTAAACAGTAAACCAAATGATTTTATCCCTCATCATCTGCATGCACATGACTATTTATAGTTTATATGCTCAGTCATGAGCCGGGTCGTAAAATGGGAGATGGCGCCTTTTCCGAACACCTGGCTCTAAAAAAAAACAAGAAACGCTCTTTCCCCAGGTCTGTGTAAGCGCTCACATCAATCTCCTAACATCGAAACATTCACTTCGTAAAAGAGCCTGGGAAAAGTGCGGAACATCACTAATGCCAGGGAAATTCTGTCGACTCTTTCATTAAGTGCTGATGTGCAGTATCTCTGTAATCTGGCTCGCGGATGAATGACGCAAAGGAGGAAGAAATACAGCGGGGCTCTGATGTACAATAGCGTGTGAGGTTAAAGATTTTCTCAGCCACACTATGTGAACTTGAGAGATGCGAAGATGCCAAGAGGATAATACACTTTCTAATACTGCGGTTTTGAAAAGAGAAGACTGCTGAATTAAGGGGAGATCTCCCACACGCCAGAAAGAAGGTCTTCATGAAATATTCTCGGTGTACAAACGCAGTTGACTTAATCACTATAGCAAGCAGTGGTGTTTAACCGATTCCTGATTACTTGCTTCATGCATTAAATTGTCCTCCTTTAGCTTTAAAGGGACAGTTTGACACTCAGGAAGTCTGTCTCATATCAAAATCGATCTTGTGTATAGATCTTGTGCAAAAAAAGTTTGTCAATGTGAGTAATCAAAGGCAAATTCCACAGCCCTCGTTCCACGCAAAAATGTATTCCAAGGTTCAGTTGAGACGCATGTGAAGCTTTTGCAGTCCCACTGAGATAAATCAAATTGGTATTTCTCAGAGTTACTATGCATTTACTACAAATTTAACTCTTTTCTTTCCCCTAGTTATTAGTGGAAAAAGGAAAAAAAAATAATAATTTGCACTAAATACATGATACATTTGAAAGATACCAAATGGAAGGATAGTGCTGAACCGTTAACTTTGTGGAAGAAATGTGATCAGGACAAAATCATGAATGGACATCACTCACTCACAAGGTTGCAGAGGGCCTGGAGCCTATCCCAGGAGGCTTAGGGCACGAGGCGGAGAACACCCAGGGTGCCAATCCATCGCAGGGCACACACACACTCATTCACACACTACGGGCAATTTGGGAACAATTAGCCTAACCTGCATGTCTTTGGACTGTGGGAGGAAACCGGAGTCCCCGGAGGAAACCAACCAAGCACGGGGAGAACATGCAAACTCCATGCATATAGAGACGGGAATCGAACCCGGACCCTGGAGGTGCAAGACGACAGTACTAACCATTACACCACCGTGCCACCCGGATTGGAGATCATAACTCCAAAAATTCATAGCTATGTGTAATAGTAAAAGTAAGAGCATTTCCATACATACACTATATGATGAGAACTCACAGGATTGGGTCATGGTCATGTGGTCAGATGAGTCTAGATTGAGCCTATTCCAGAGCGATGTGTGCGTCAGGGTAAGAAGGGAAGTGCATGAAGCGATGTATCCATCACGCATGGTGCCCTCTGTACAAGCCAGTGCTATGATCTGGGGTTGCTTCAGTTGCTCAGGTCTAGACTCAACAACATTATGCTGCAATAAAATGAAGTCAGCTGAAGACCTGAATGTACTGATTGACCAGGTTATCACATCTATGGAGTTTTTCTTCCCTGATGGCACAGGCATTTTCCAGGACTTAAACTGTAAGACACACATGAACACACTGGCTACCACATTGGGTGCTGTAATCAAAGCTAATGGTGGCCAAATGAAATTTTAGAGCGTGAGACTTTCTCTTTTGGACATGAGTATGTCTAACAGAAAAAAAAAAAAAAAAAAAGAAAACGATTAATTGAGCTGAAGACTTTGCTTTTCACCTTCACTATGAAACGCTTTGCTGCCAGGTCACTGCGGTTCACTTTAAGCCGTATCCAAGGTTTCTGGAAAATCTTTTCAACCACTCTTAAACGAGTACAAGGCCACTTGAAACCTGCTTGGCCGCTATCGATTGTGGCTTGGCATCCAAGAGGATTAAAACTATTCAAATTTCCTTGATGATGGAGCCGGTTCTGCGATTTATGGAAAAAAATACATCATGGTTTTCTCTTCGGTGGATCACTACTGTCCTCATGAAGCTCGCTTTCTCAATGAGCATATGGAGAGCACTTTGCACGAGCTGAGCTATTTTCCATGCACTCTTATAGACAGCTGCTGAGCCAGGCTGTAAAAACAAGAGGGGGAAAGAAAAAAAAAGGCCAGAACACAGAAAATGGCAAAAGGACATGTTTAAGTAGGAGTGCCTTCCTCCTCGACATTTTGATTTCGTTTATGGTGCAGGTTTAACTTCAGCCAAATACAGAAGGACTGGCACAATTTCAATACATTCTGTCCAGCCAGTTTTGCGTGATGCTGTGACAAAATCTGGCTGGACAGACATACGGACATACAGAAAATTTCCTGAGACTGGTTTCAAGTCTTTCTAAGTATGAAATGTAAAGATTAAAACGAGTGAGTTCTGATCAATGTACAGACAAAAACCTCTCTTTTATTTATATAGATACAGGAAATATGAACGTGGTGAGCACATGTCCACGTATCAATGAATTCGCAACTGGACAAAATAAAAGAGTTGCCATAATATAGCCGAGAACGATGATCGAAAATAAGAATAAATACAAAATCCTCTAAGCACAGTCACGCCTTTACACTGCTATGTTGGTCACCTTCTCACATCGGAAGCTACATTAAGTTACAACATGTATTGTGCTGCACTGCGTTACACAGCGATGTTCGTGTTTTGTGTTAGAAATGCAGCACACCCGCTTGCGCATTGGTCCCTTAACTAAAAGCTAGCAGTAATGAACCGTAATTCTTCTGTGATCAGTAAGGATCCCTTCCCATTCTTGGCATGCATGTGAACCACGGATGAATAAAGTTTAACCATCATAGAGAGAAATAGACTTTTCATCCTGATATTTTTACGTGCCCAAGTCTCCACTGCACGCACAATTTGTATTTTCAGTCATGCATTCTCTCTCTCTCTCTCTCTCTCTCTCTCTCTCATGCACACACAAACTATATTTTTGCCCACTCGACAATTTTTCCTTCCGTGCCATGGCCGCGTGCTCGCCAGGGTTGCCAGATCACACCGAAACCCGTCTAGGTAATGCTGAAACCCTGCCAACTCTGATAACAAGAAAAAAATAAATAATTAAGCCAAATAATATCAGTATTAGACCGTAAACTGTAGGTCAATTATATATGCACATACTTTGTTTCACTAAAATCCGACTTCTTGTTCTTGTTATTTTCTTACTTGTTTTTAATTCAATAAATGTATTTAAAGAAATATATACGTATATAAAAAATAATCTGATCCATGACTGAAAAACTGTGATACAGTCTGGACCACTCGGTCATTCTTCCTCATGTCATTTCGTTGCCTGCTGCTTGCTCTTTAGGGACAAACTAATAATAGATAGATGTAAAGTATTCCCCTACATATGAACATTCGAGTTACGAACTTGTAAGTTAGATCACATGTCCGTCTTACTGTCCATTGTCACGTGCGTGCAGCGTGAATCCCAGGATGTCCAGAAGCACGCGCAAAAGCGGCGGTGATAGAGCTGGTACTGCTAAGAAGCGCCAACCAATAACGATAGAGACAAAAGTGAAAATAAAAAGTGAGAGAACATGGAGAGGTGAAAAGATACCAGACGTTGCTCGTTCTTTTAACATGAATCATCCAACCAGCGGCACGATTTTATAAAACAAGGAGAAAATCATGGAACAGGTTAGTTTTATACTGTGTATAATTGTGTTAGTATCCTAGTACACAGACAATGTTTGTTGGACTTACGAACAAATTGGACTTATGAACAAGCTCTCGGAATGGAACTCATATGTTGGTTCATATGTTGAGGACTTAATGTATTTCTGTTTAAATCTAGATTGTCCATCTCTGAAAAAGCTGATTTGTGACAATGATCATTGTTTAAAGCACTATACGAATGATTTTTAATTAAATGTATATTTGTGGTAAATTATAAATATAATATAAACCTATGAGTTATGATAATCAAGCAGCCATATGTTGTTCAGTAGGGAATACACAGTATGTACATTATTCAAAGAATATTTAAAAAAAAAAAAAAAAAAAAAAAAAAGGATGGACAACTAGGCGTCTGGCGTCCAGGTGATTAAGTAGCTAACAATTAGGGGTACGTTTCAGTTTCCTATCCATAGCACTATACAGAACACCATTCTAGTGCGTCCAGTGCCTGAACTCATTCCCAAAGCACCGTTTCAGCGTGGACAGATATGCATCTGTATTGTCTGGACAAGACCTGAACATAATGTTAACAGAAAGTCGGCCACCTGCGTTCCCAGGCTTCTAACCTCCCAGAACCTAGACGTGAGCAATATTATCCTTTCCACAGCCACAACACCCGCAACATGTGTGGCTAGTTTTCTGCTTTCTCCTGATCTCTTCTAAACATCCTCCACCGACAGCGCTGCAGAAAATCTCAATCACATTCTCAGGTCATTTATAAGAAACAGACACGCTTTGGTAATAGGCAGGACACAATCAGACTGTTCTCTGTGCTCCGTTTGGTCCGTTTCCAAACCCAGCTGCTGTGTTGTGTCTCTGTCAGAGCTATCTTTGCAGGCTGCAGTCTTGGGTGTTTTTTTTTTCCCCCTCAGGAGAAAATGAACCACTGTTGTGGAAAACATCTTGGTCTGAAGCCGTCCTAGGAACGTCCTGTCTTTACACAGAGTGTGCTTGCTTTGCCCAGGTTGGACAGAAATACGGGGTAGGTATTCTTCCTACTCTTAATCATTACCAACCACGAGGGGCGTTCAAGTCAAACAGGGACTTGATGAAATTTCTCATGAATAAAAAATAAAGCATAAAGCCGACTGACATTTACAGACGGCTGCAAACTCAGGACGGTGACGAGACTCGGTAAAACAGTTGAATTGTGCAAAACGTTTTAAAGAAGGCCAGATACGTTGTGAATGATGTTCCCGGTCAGGGTGGCTCATACCTCACATGGCCAGTACAGTCTTGATCTTGCTCCAAGCCATTTCCTATTTTTTTTTTTTTTTTTTGATTTTCCCCCAATTGTCGTCGTGTCCAATTCCCCCCGTCTCTAGGGGGCTCCCACATTAAGGCTACTAGCTACTCAAACTGGCGATCTCTGGATGATCTCTGGACGAGCACTTTACCACTGCGCCACTCGGAGGGCTGCTCCAAGTCATTTCCACATGTTTTTGGGACATTAAAGGAATTCTTGGGAGGCCAGACTCTCATAACTGTGTTCTGTTACTCTGCACAGTCAAAAGTCCCAGTTTGACTTGAACGCACCAACAACTAAGCTACATAAATAAGTACAGAGTTTCTTTGTCTTTGGTAACATCAATAACAAAGTCAATTTAAACCCGTTTTTCTTAGTAGACTACACAGACCTCACATGCACGGCCCACCACGGTCTACGACTGACCATTTTATAATTCCTGTGGCTGTTCAGTTTGCCAAAGGAACCAATTAGGCTTACAATAAATGGGCGCAGCAGTATGGCTGCCAGTTAGCAATCTATGCCGGTTCCCATATTGTTCCCATAAATTCATCCACAGTGGGTATCTCAGACCGATGAGGAAGGATGGATGGGACAGATCAGTAGTTCTGTTCTAAATCCATACAGTCATGGGAACATGTTCGGAAAAGCTTTTGGAATTTTATAGATGACTGAACAATTGGTGTGTAAAATGTTTTTAAGACTAGTGAACTGAATGTAGCCCTAAAAGAACTGTTATTTTAAATAATTAAAAACCCCCAAGGGACTGTAGGTTGATGTAATAGAAATACAAAGCTCCTGAAAAGAGGATACTGCAGACATACATCCGAACCAATAAAAATGAGGGACCTCAGAAGGTTGTAGTTCAGAGCTCAGAATCCTACGATCAAAACGTTAAAACTCATATACTGCTAGGAAAAAAAGAAGTGTAAAACCCTTTCAACAGGTTCCATTGTCGAACCCACCATTACAGTGTTTCCCATAAGAAATGGTTTCTCTCCTTTCTGGGAAGCTATCCAAACTAGCTAACCAAATGGGCTGTAATCAATGAAACGCTAAACCACAGAAACTTCAAGCAAATGAACATTTCAGAGGGTAACCTCCGGTTCTGAAAAACGAGTCCAATGCGAAAGCACCAAAACATGCAGTTCCTCAAATGACCACTAGGGGCTCCAAAAGTGAGTCAATCCGTATAGAGCCCCATGTTAAAATGCTCAACCTTACAACTCAAATAAACAGATTTACAGTCTGGTACAAAAAAAAAAAGGTTTAGTCTTTTGATTTCCCATCCATGACAACTTCATAAGGGTGTTTTTTTTTTTATGTAACTCATCAGTTACTACTATGCATCTTTTAGCTAACCAGCTAACTAAAACTGTTGTAGACTAACTTAGTAAAAGAAATGCAAGAGTTGACACGGAATGGTGTGTAGGGTATGGATGACGGAGTTTAATCAAATGCAAATCAGCTTTTGGTAACTGGGGGAAATGGGTGTGTTCCAACCAACGGCCGGGCGTTTTTGTTCCGCCCATTTGCCTATTTATGGATTAATCAAGGTTTAAGGCGGAGTCAGCTCCTGCCAATATGGTGAGGACCAACAGTTGAGCTTCAAAACCATTCTTCAGATAACCTCTGGGTAACGTCACTCTAGTTCTTAGACAAGGAGTCTGTGGACCAGATCCATAATTCTGTGAGTGATTCACAAATGCACATTGCTGGTTCAAGAGCTCCTGTGTAAATCGACGGCGTCATGAAGTCTCTGGATTTGGAAAGCCCCAACTCTCTGATTTGAGAAGGGAAGTCTATATGCACCGAACTATAAACTATAAAGATGTTTGAAATTTTCTCCATGGACCACATCTTCTCCAATTGTTTTACACATTACGGGAAAACGTTATTTTCTCCACACCAAATGTTCTTAAGCGTGACAATAATCTTAAAACCAGTGTTTTGTAGGGAATAAATGCACCGTTAAGCCTCTTATTAAAGCCCTTATTAAGCCACTTATCCCCCAACTGCTCTGGGCAACCGTGCACGCTGCATGCTTCGTTTCATCTGGATGTAAGAGCGGGATATGCAACGAAATCGATTCTACTGAAGATAAACATTGAGGACCTTTCCATTTGATTATATTATAATACAAACCATCTTCAGTTAAGTTTAACTTGTTCTCCATAAATCAAGGCTATAAATTTTGGCTTTTAGGATGAAATCATAGTTGAAAAGCTGTTACAAGTGAAATCATTCAAAACAACTCACAAACCTTTTCTGACAAACGAGATTTTTTTTTTGCCTGGATGAAGAGAAACCACATTTAATGTGGAATTTCATCAAAAACGGTTGCTTTTCCCAGACGCTGGCGCGCTCCAATGTAAAAAAAAAAAAAAAAAAAAAAAAAAACCTTTCCAAAAGTGCTACTGGCTAGACAAAGCTAAAAAAAACAAAAAGGTATGATACAAACCCCATTCTTGCTGAATGAACCAGGATTAATATGTGTAAAGATCGCTCTACTTGATATAGCAACGGTCAATATCGCTCCAGATCATTTGGTGTTTTGGATAAACTATTAAGTTCAACCGGGTCAATGTGCAAAAATAAAAGGCTACGTTCACACTGCAGGCTAAATCAGATTTTTTTTTTTATTTGGCTCATATGTGACTCAGATCTGATTATTTCATGCCAATATGAACAATTCAAACCGCATGGAATACGACCTTTTCAATTCTGCTTTGGGCCACTTCCATGTGTGGTCTTAAATCAGATACAGATCTGATTTCTTTGCAACGTCACCCGAGTCAGAACAGTCAGTTCAGAATTCATGTGACTTTCATCTCAATCCAACATGGTACTCATGAACTCATGACGCTCCTCACAATTTTGCGCTGGGAAAGATGGAGGATTTCAGTGGAGGAGGATTTCAGTGGCGTAAAATCAGGAGCTACACACCGACTGTCCCCCCTACAAAAATAAATAAATAGATGAATGAATTGTGCTTTCCAACAATTTATAAGTGCAATATTAAAAAAAATATTTCAGCATCACGCTTTCAATTTTACTTCCTGTTTACAAATCTGAAGGCTGATTATTAATCATATCTAAGCTGTATGACATAGACATGATGTCATGCATATACAAATACCGGAGAACCGACTCTGTCTGATATTACATTACACTCATAAAAAAATTCTAATTATAATAATCAAAATCGAATATTCGACTGGCTGAGCCGCGTTTGAAGCCGTTGTAAAATCCTATACACACACACACACACACACACACACACAAGCATACAAACAAACACACACCTGTGACTGCATCACAGTGATTAAATTCTGGATTAACGCACAGCTTTTAACCAAAAGAAGCCATTCTGCTCAAAGAATACATCTTGTACCTTTTGTCCATCACTATATGTTGCTTAGCAACCAAACCCTACCATAAAGAGAAAATTTACGAGTCTTCCAAAGACGTGGAGTCTACCACACTATTAGGTATTACAGTGTAGCCATATTACTAAACCTGGTTACAGTTACAGTATACTGGATGGTACTACATAAAAATATTAAGTTGAACAAATAGTGTACATCTATGCTTCCTTATATAAAGTGTAATGCCAGTTTTGTCAAAGTCCCATGAATAGTTTAGAAGGAGCCGCAGAGAGCAGATTCAATTGTCGCTTTTTGTTTATGTTTAAGAAATTGTCCTTCCTCCAAAATCAATCAAATGTATTGCAAAATTAAATAGCTAGCTTTGTGTTAAGGCTCTGAGTTACCGGTCGGAAGGTCGACGACTCGAGCCCCAGTTCCGCCAGATTGCCACCGTTGGGCCCTTGAGCAAGGCCCTCAACCCTGTCTGCTCCAGGGGGCGCCGTATAACGGCTCTAACATAGCTAGGATGTGCGAAGAATAAATAATTTCACTGTGCAGTAATGTATACGTGACGAGTAAAGTCTGAAACTGAAACTAATCTATGCTTTCTAATAAAGGTTTGATCAAATTCCCATGAATGGTTTAATAGAAGAAAACTTTGACGATGGGAGGGATAGTGATCCCTATGCCTCACATATGCTTCACATTATGGAGCAAAAAAATACATTACTGCATATATATTATGACTCACATTATTACAATGAGATTTTGGCTATGCTGGTTTTAAAAACATCCAGATCCGATATATCATCACAGTAACTCACGCCCTCATGTGGCTTGTCGCTTTGTGTGAAAGCCCGGTTTCTAGATCACATAAAAGAATAACTCTACCTGGCTCCGGTGACGTCCACTCCAACCATCAGCTGGCCGTTGAGAGACAACAGCTCGTCCCGCAACTTAATGTCTCCACATCGCGCTGCGGGGCTCTTCTTCTTCACCTCCGTCACCCAGATGCAGCCGACGTCCAACACGGGGCCCTTATCGCTCTTGCGGCGCCGGCGCCGCACCTTCTTCTTCCCTTCAGGATCCCCGAAGATGGGGATGTTCCCGAAGCTGAGCCCAAACTCAGGCCCATCTCCTTCAGCTTTGCTTAAGCAGACCGCCCGCACCTCGACGTCCACTTCGTCCTTAAGCGTGCTGCCGTTGCACGGGTAGCTCTCGCAATC
Organism: Leiocassis micropogon; assembly: GCA_028565275.1. Classification (NCBI taxonomy): domain Eukaryota; kingdom Metazoa; phylum Chordata; class Actinopteri; order Siluriformes; family Bagridae; genus Leiocassis; species Leiocassis micropogon. The sequence goes on along the minus strand of JAOVVA010000029.1, from coordinate 6,541,039 downwards.
CGTAAAGTTCAGCTGGATGTACTCTACCAGCTTGCGGACTGCAGCCTGACACGGCGCAGCGCCGCCCGCTTTCTTCTCAAACTCATCCTCCTGGTTCAGCTTCAGCCAGCTCTCCAGGAGAGTTAGGTGACTCAGTGCGTTTTCCTGGGTGATGGGCATCCTGGCTGCTGCTGCTGCTGCTCCTGGGCCTGCCTGGGCCTTCCCTGCATGGTGGGTCTAATGGTTTTCGACTCTGGGATTATTCATACAAAAGTGGGGTCAAATAAGCAGAACGCCGCTGGTCTCCATCTGATACAGGCGCCCCTCGGACTTCAGAACGGCAGCACCGACGTCCCTTAATGTTACATTTGGCCTACCAAAGACCATGATGTCATCCAGGAAAATTAAGACAGAGAGGGAAAAGGGCTTTTCAGACTACGAGGGGTAACCAGAGAATGTGTCACGTTAACTGGCCTCCTTGGGTCATTCCAAATCCAATTTCCAGCCCAGTAAAAGCAGGAATTCCTGCATCACTTCCACTGTGGAGCTTAGATCCTGACTTCCAGGCGCCACATTCGCTCACCTACAGAGGAGACAAAAGCACTGGTATTAGTCTGAATAAAAGGCCATCCATAACGCTGTAATGAGCTGTATAGATACCAACTGCCAAACCACTGGCCAGATGTTACAATGGTGCAAATTAAACTTTTTTTTTTTGGTATGATAGATCTGCAAACCACATTTCTGACATACTTTAACTACGCACCCTTCGCCCTGACCACAATCAAATTGCTACTTTGGGTATGTTCTCAAAATAACATGCATTTGTGCTCTAGCAAACCACATCCACACAACTCACAGATGCACTTTGGTTATCATCAAACACTTCTACATGTCTTTAAGCTGGATATTAAACTAAATAATAAAATGTTCGCTCGTTGAAAAACATCTAAATGAAGAACACAGCACATCAGTGGTAGGTTACAGCTCACTGCTTACAGTACAACATACTGAACACAACAGTACATACAAATGCTTCAGTGAAAACTGTTTATTCTGCAATATTAGACATTAATACTAAAAATATTAGTTTATTCTGCATTAGACAATAATGCTTTTTCAAAAAACCTTAAACTACGTGATTGGTCCAATTATTTCCATTAAGCATAAAATAAACAGATACCACCAGTATAAATGTGTTAATGCAAACTATTAGACTAAATCCCATTTCATTATCTTTGTGAGGACCTTTAATTTCTACAGGTATAAAACCCGGACGAACGATCCGATGATTTCCAATAAGCATTTAAATCATTAGATACTGCTAGGAAAATGTTAATATAAACCTGTAGACTAAATCCCATTCAGATTCTTTCTTTCTTTCTTTCTATCTATCTATCTATCTATCTATCTATCTATCTATAGGAAGGGATGGATGGATGAACAGATGGTCCATGTTGTATTGATATGAATGGATGAACGGATGGGTGGATGGATGGTCCAATGATTTTCATTAGGAATCTATCTGGATAAATATGTGGATGGATGGATGGGTAGATGGATGGATGGATGGATGGGTGGATGGGTGGATAGATGGTCCAATAATTTCCATTAGGCTTTTAAATCATTAGAAAAATATTAACGCAAACCAGTAGACTAAACCCTATTCAGATTCTATCTATCTGTCTATCTATCTACCTATCTGGACGGATGGATGGATGGATGGATGGATGGACGAATGGACGGATGGTCAAATAATTACCATTAAGCATAGTATCTCAAAAATGTTGATGAATAAAAAAAAGTCAACCAGTAGACCTAATCCCATTCACATTCTATCAACATGGATTGTCCACCGATTTTCATTAAGCATTTAAATAATTCAACACTACTGAAAAAAATGTGAAAGTACACACAATAGACTCGATGAGATTCAATAAATCTGGATAAATAGGTGGATGAACGGTAGGATGGCTGGATGGACAAATAGTCCAATAATTTCCATTAGGCTTTTAAATCATTAGATACTATCAGAATTTTTTTTTATTGCAAACCAGTAAAATAAATCCCATTCAGATTCTATCTATCTATCTATCTGGATGGATAGATGGATGGATGGATAAATGGATAATGAGCAGTTTAGTGAGTTTAGTATCTAACTCATTAGATACTATTGTAAAAAAAGGTTAATGCAAACCAGCAGATAGGGCAGATCTATCTATCTATCTATCTATCTATCTATCTGAATGGATGAATAAGTGGATGGATGGGCGGATGGATGGACGCATAGAGGGATAGAACATCCAATAAATTCCTTTTAATATAATAATAAGCATTTAAACCATTAGATACTCTCAGAAAAATGCATTGCAAACCAGTAGACTAGCTGTAAGGATGGATGTATGGATGAATGGATGGATGGATGAATGGATGGATGTATGGATGAATGGATGGATGGATGAATGGATGGATGTATGGATGAATGGATGGATGGATGGATGTATGGATGAATGGATGGATGGATGGATGAATGGATGGATGTATGGATGTATGGATGTATGGATGGATGAATGAATGGATGGATGAATGGATGGATGAATGGATGGATGGATGGATGGATGTATGGATGGATGGATGGATGATGGATGTCCAAATGACACACTAAGCCCCTGTGTTAGAACAGGCTTTACCCTAATTCCCTCTATTCCTGTTTAACAGCCTTCTGCCGTCACATCCTGGTGCAGTTTAAACAATGTTAAACATGCCATTCATTATCCCTGACATAATGTTTTCTCAAACTAAGAAAAACCGATATACAAGTCTAGCTGGTGAGTCTGAAGGCTGTTTTACTGTTTCCTCTGGTCTCTGACATTAAATCTGTTTACAAACAGTCAATGGCTGCAAAGGAACTCCATTCCAATAAGCAGTAACTGTAACCACTTGACCCCTTCTCCAAGTAGCTGGCCGGCTTTTATATCTGAAATCTGACAGATTTCCTTCAGCATCACACATCCGAAGCGACAAAGGATGTTTCCAACAAAAACGTTTCCCAACAACCAAAGCTCAAGCATGTCTTATCGGTGTTCCACATGCGGTGTTCGCTTGACATGAGGCTCTGCGTCTTTAAATAAACTAAAGCAACATGTCCATGGAGCAAATTTAAGAAACATGCATGCGGGACCTCTGTTAGAGACATCAACTTCTGTCTGTTAGACCTGGGGAAAAACAATGCTAGAGCTTTCCCTTGTACACAAAGATTCAATTTCAGAATAAATACTTTTCCTGTTACCGTTCCTTCATGTAGTCCAGAGCAGTGACGTAATGGAAGCTAAAAATAAAGACTGATGCCATAATCTCCGCACATTCCAGGACGTAAGAAGCCCGGGATTCGGAGAGAAAGACAAACCCATGGCGCAGAAATCCGGCGATGTTCGGTCCAAGATCATTTGTCGCCCTGCAAGGGTGGTCTTTCTGAGCCACTCTGCTTTTTCCATTAAGATTAAAACTATAGATATTCCTGCCACTTGTTTCAATATTGTACTTTTGTAATTGTGCTGTGTTTTTGTCTTCCATGCTTCTAAACTTGGGAAGCCTTTTTTTTTTGTTTTCCTAGCAGTGCCGTCTTCAACACAAAAAAAAAACAAAAAAAAAAGAAAAGAAAATCAATCTCAATGCAGCGGTTAGAAACGCAGACTGGCAAATAACAAACTTGGAAGCCAAATGCGGGAGAAAGAGTTTACTTAGACTTTTCTAAAGCAGGTCTCTACAAATCCCCACTAATCACAGAGAGCATGAGCAGGGACGCTTTGAAGGGGCCCCCGCCGCAGCTCTATGGGGTTCTGCCCTGCTGCCGAGGCAAATGATGGGTCATTATGGGTTGGCTCCATCTCTGATTTCGTCTCTGTTTTTGATCTGATAAATGTCTAATTATACAGGTAACAGGTTTCATTGTTGGGACAGCTGAGAAGAGAAATCTTCAGCACGTCATTAGTCTTGCCGTAGACAGAAAGAAGTGGAAGCGATGCGAAAGTGCACAAGATACTGTAGATTACGTGGACGTGACTGCATAAAGCTAAACCTTTCTCTCTGACTATTTTTGTGAAACATGCAAACACAATGTAGTAGAGAATCATAATGACTATGCACGAGTTATCCACTATAATGGAACATAGACTAGACACCATTTTTAAGCCTAGTCTATTACAGGAAAATGAAATACAGGACTCGGAGCAAACTGGTGCTTCCACTCGGTGGCGATCAAGCTAATGGATTTAGTCATTTGTCCAGAGCGAAGTGTAACTCGGGTCAGCATCCTTTAGCACGGTCTTTTATTCATGAACGTAAAACAATATGGACAGTTTGACAGCAAAACAAGATAAATCCATTAGTTCAGTTTTGAGGGAAAAAAAAAAAAAGAAAAACGAGTATTGCAAACTGATTGAGAATATTTTGTGCATGTTTTCTTTGATGTTAAAAAACACAAATGTGAAAATATTTTGTCAAAACTTTTTTGGGTTATACAAGTGTGGTTTTTCAAAACGCTATAATTCCATCTCCCAAGGGTTCTGGCACAATTGATAAACTGATGCATTTGAAAAATGCACTTTAGTACTAATAATACGTTATTAATTAAAATTAAGTTTTAATAATAAATATAGCAAACTCAGACTTTCTTTGTGTTTTTTTTTTTGTAGTAAGTAAGGCAATAAAATTACATTCGCAGTAAATTACATCAACAAAAAAAGCTTGAGTTTTGGTGCACATGAAACCTTTTTAATAAAAAAATTGAAAATCATGAAAAACTATAGTGCCTCCGAGTGGCGCAGTGGTAAAGCGCTCGCCCTATCATCCGAAGATCGCTGGTTCGAACCCCGGGTGATGCTGTTTTCCTCGGGGGGGGGGGGATGAGAGGTACCTGCGCTCCCACATTAATCACGGCTCTACAGCCAATCAGGGGCGTCTGTGAGCTCGCGCACGC
>JAOVVA010000029.1:6514658-6526376 GCA_028565275.1 Leiocassis micropogon | reverse complement strand
ACACTCGCTCCTTTCTATTTTTATGCAAATCCCAGGAGCGTACATTAGGTTTTTTGTTTCCATCTGAAAACTGGTCTCTTGTACTATATTTTTTTTCTTTACAGCCATGCATATATTCTCCTGTAATGTTATTTATTAATTTTTAAGTTATATATGGAAATACTGAATGATTTTGTACATAATTATGTAGCCATGATAAACATATATAACAAAATTGTTACAGCATATAATATGGTGCCTAAGACTTTTGCACAGTACTGTATATATTTATATATATATTAAATATATATATATAAGGCAACCTGATGCAGTAGTGGAGCAATAACATAATAGAACCTCACCATTGATTAATATTCTATAACAGCATGCCTGAACAGGATGGTGAGAACAGTGGATCAACATCCAGCTGGAGATTCCTTCAGGTTCCTGCATGTTTTCGGCAATGACATCTAAACACCACACAGACTTAAGATTAAAAATAAAATAGGGACAAAAAAAAAAAAAAAAAAAAAAAGTAGGTATTCACTGTAAGCTCATGAAGATGAAAGACGTGTGGGTTAAATATCCCTCATCATGCACATACACATTCTGATGATAAAAAAAAAAGAAAAGAAAGAATGAGAGATGAGTGAGTTTTTGAGGCACTCCCGATACCTTCATTTATTTGGTAATATGAAAGTGTACATATATGCATCCCCTTCGTAGTGGGCTCTAAAGTTACATAATGATTTCAATTTTATTTACCCAAGAAGTCTTCTCTACATATAGGTACAGACGTAGCCAAGTACTGAGAGATAAGCATTAATCATGATGGATTACAAATCAAGCAGAAGCAAGTAAATGTAAAATTATTGCTTCCGAAATGAGTAAAAAAAACTAAACAAAAAAAAAACAATTTGGCAGCAGAAGAATGAAAAGGAACGAAACATGAATTTCAACAGATAAATGTCTGATTTAAAAAAAAAAAAAAAAAAAAAAAAGACATCCTCAGTTAACATTAAAAGCTAAATTAAAATGTTTAATTTAGGGAATAAAAAAAAAACAAAAAAAAAACACCGCATTTCAGACTATAGACGCTTAATGAATAATCTGACAAAGATTTAGCTGGAATGTCTTAAGCTTCTGTGCAATCTGCATCCTTCTTATCTCTAAAACCAAAACACACACAACAGAAATAAATATGACACTTAGAAGGAACCGAGTAAAGCATGAAAGGCGAGTCTTAATCAAAATGGTCACTTGAGGTTTTATTTTATTATTCGTGAATCAGTTTGTAAGAGGAATACATAAACATGAAAACAGAGGGGAAAAAAAAAAATAAAGAAGCAAACCGTTTTCTAGACTCTCCTGCGACATGGATACTGGCATCAAGCTTTTTCATTGCATACTCGGTATAAACGCCTCGTTCTGACCGCATGATAAAATCTAAATGTCAATATAAAGCTGTTGTTTGGATGTAGTGGATAGCTGGGGCTCCGCTCTGAAAGACAAAACAGTAACGCTAGATTAAAAAAAAAATAATAATACTCTACAGAGGAAGGCAGGTATCTGATACCAAAAATGAAACAATCCCTTCTTCACACAGCATAATCAAAGGATAGGAAAGAAGTAAAGTAAACAAAAAAAAAATAAAATATTGAAGCCTAATCACAGACATTCTCTTTACACATAAAACTTAAGATCACGGACAAACGTAGGATTTTAAAAGCGATTCGCTCAGTTGTTCATGAATGTCATGTTGAGGAATAGCTACAGTACGTGTTGTAATGTCGAAGGTTACGAGATTACCCGTAACCAAGATTAGGCACATAAAAGTGGTGGTTTTTTTTCTTCGTTTTTTGTAATGTATGTACAAGGAAACTGCTGATTAGTGGATGCTAAAGTGACGAAGCCAGCGAGAGACGCGGTTAAAACAATAAAGGGTGATGTTGTGAGAGGTCCGAGAGGTAGCGCTTTAAAGTATTAGTGACGTTCACGACAGTGAAAAATAGAAATGTTTTATGCTACTGATCGATAAAACTTTTTTTTAATTTTTTTATTATTAAATCTAATCAAATGTTTTTTTTTCACATTTACCCTGGAAACATCCACACACACTAAGGAGGCTGACTTACTTCCACCACGAGTGGTCAAGTTTAGAGCGGTCAGCCTTGGTGCAAATGATTAGACTCCACCCATCAAAAGGTTTGCAATGGGAAGAAGAAAAAAAAGAAAGAAAAAAAAACCCTCAATAGATCCATTAGTGCCTTCTGCGCTGATGATGTAACCCTACAGGTCTGGAGCTAATCTGTGCCCCAATGGGGGTATTTGGTGCTTAATAATAATCTTGTGGTTGCACTGGAGCGCCACAATCTGTGAACCGAAACCGCCAAGTCTGGGGTGATCTGAAACAGCTCGACGTGGAGACTTTTTCCATCCTTCGGAGACTCTTTTTTAGCAATATTTCTATCAAGTGTTTACATTTCTATTAAAAAAAATATTATAATAGTCAAACAGCAATATACCTCTAAAACATGGGGAGATACTCACTTTCTTGTCTATAAATTTTTGGACTTGCATTAACAGGAAAGTAAACCCAGATTTGCCCGTCAGTACTCGGACAGATTACTGAAGAGGAAAAAGGAGAGGGGGGGGGGGGGGGGGGAGTCCAGTTAAGCAAAGAGTTTCAGTTGCTCCTGTGGTTTGTTCAGACAGTACAGGAAGCACTTGTGCATTTAACTGGACAAAATAAAAGTGAAAGAAGAAGAAGAGGAAAAGTCAGGCATGCGTTCCTCTGTCCGGGTGATCAAGGCTGGGTAGAGAACGTAGAAAGGAAGCAAGTTATCAGCAAATCAAAAAGGGAGTACAATATGTGTGTGTGTGTGTGTGTGTGTGTGTGTGTGTAGGTGACCAACACAGCTCTGTAGAGAGTTATCGTTCATTTCAGATACAACCCTTTCTGCCTGTTGTTATTTTTTCTTATCTTTCAGTTTTTTTCAGTAACCAGTCAAACGTTTGTCTTTAGTGCTTTACACAGGCGCGTCCTCATTTGGTAAAGGCGGCCACGACGGCCCAGAGCAGCTCGTTGGCGTTGCTCTTCATGCTCTCGCCCTCGGGCTCAAGGTCGAGCAGCTGTCGCACCCTCTTCATGGCCAGGTCATACTGCTCGTCCAGGAGCGGCGCGAAGGCGTTCTCCAGCACGTCGGACGAATGAGCCAGGAAGATGAGCGCCAGTAGACGCTTGTCCATGCGCTGCGGGTCGTTCACCCACTTTTCCAGGACGGCTTCCTGTACCTTCTTGATGAGGCGCTGCTTGATGTTGCTGTTAGTGAGCGGGTGTGTCGTCATGTCGAACAGCAGGAAGTTCTGCTTCTCTGTGGTGAGCACGCCTTTCTCCACCAGGTTCTTGGCGAGGCGTTCGCGCACGTTCCGGAGCTGGTAGTGGAGCTTCAGCGGGTTCCATGTCTCGCCTTTGGGAGACAACGGTCTCGTTAGTCAAGTACGGAATTAAAACAAAAGCGCTAAATATTCTGACGACAACATTACAATAAACAGTGAACGACTATGTTTTAAAGCTCTTTGGTTCATGGGTAAAGCTTCACAAAAAAAATTACAATGTCGTAAGTTTTTCTGTGAAATAACATCTTTTTTTTTAAACCGTGCAATATTATATATTACCAAATGCCATTTGACTGAAAGTGTAACTTTTGTATTGTATTGTTTTTTTCTTTTACTTTTGTATTATATACTATACTATGTAGAAATATTGTTTTTTAATAATGTTTTGTAATGTTTTCTTTTGTATTTATACACTACTGTCCCTACAGTTTTTCTTTGATGTAGAAATTTCCCCACTGTGGGACGAATAAAGGTTTATCTTATCACTTCTCTTCATAAACTGGTATTTAGATATCAAGGATGCAAATGTTTAATTTTTTTTTTTTTTAACCAATAGTTGAACACCTTATGTGGATCCCAGGAGACTTAGGGTATTAGACGGGGTACACCCTGGAAAGAGTGCCAATCTACCACAGGGCACACACTCACACACACTGTGGGTAATTTCTGAACGCCAGTTATTCTAATCTGCATGTTTTTTGACTGTGGGACAAAACCAGAGGACCCGAAGGAAACCCACCAAACACGGGGAGAACATGTAAACTTTGTGCACACTGACCCCGAGGCAGGGATCAAACCCGGACCCTGGTGGTGCAAGACGACAGTGCTTTACAGAGCAAAAATAGCCGACAAATCTCACTAAACAATTGTTTAAAAGCCTTAAGCATCGCTTTATAAAAAAATAATAATAAAAAAAATAAGGGATAACCACAGAGTCAGGAAGGGGTCGCAAAGTTTTGAGCGGTAGTGAATATTAATTGGAAATTTTTTCGAGATATATTTTAGGTCCTTGGCCCATACCAAGACACACAATACACATTATGAATGTATAAACTGTGGTGTAAAGGCTGTGCAAAAAACATCAGTGTAATAAAGAGGAGCGTGCTTTAATTCTCACCGCTGAGGAGCTCGATCCAGGTCTGTACGGTCTCTGGAGGCTGCGTCTCTTTAATGTGTTTCAGGGCTTCGTCCAGGAGCACGTCACCGGTCGGAGCATCAGATTTACAAATGACCTGTTAATGAAATGTGCCAGATTTTTTTACACTTCTTCCTTCTTCCAGCAACACAGAGATAGAGTTCACAGTACACTGAAACCCATAAGGTCAATGCTTCAGAAACATTTTATAGAGGGCATAGTGAGGAATGAACAAACTTATTAATTATAATAATATAAACAAGAATACAGGTTAGGGTTTGAGAATACTGAAATTTAAACGAGAAGGCCGTAAGTGCCTCTAGAAGGCTTGTAATACTGCTCAGAAAACAAATATTAAAGAGCGCCCCCTTGTGAGCAGCACTACACACTGCAGCACAATTTAACAAAGCTTAAAAAAAACAAACTGTAAATTCGATTTACAAAGTGACTCAATCACAGCTTATATCAACTTAATCAGCTGCCTTATATAAAAATAAAAATAATAATAGACCACTACTAAATAATCAGTTTATGTTTTTGGTGAGATGAAGTTTTGCAAAAAAATTTTTGTGAACTGCTGACAATATTTCTCCTCAATTTAAAATATAATTATTGCTATTTAGAGTGTAAATTTAAAGTGAATGACATCACAACACATCAGACAAAACCCAAGATCATGCAGTATATGCAGAGCTTTAATGATGCAAATAAAACAAAATGCAAATAATTTGTAAACAAAAATTGTTTTAAAATCAGTATTTGGTGGAAGAACCACGATTTGCAATTACAGCTTTCATGTATTTCGACATGCTCTCCACCGGTTTTTCACATTGCTTTTTTGCAAAAAGAATGATAAAAAGCAAACAAGTCCAGCTTTGCTTGATGGTTTGTGAACATCTTCCTCTTGATGATTCCAGAAGTTTTTCAGAGTAAATTGCAGTGGTCTCTTATTTTTCCCCCCAGAGCTGTATATAAATAATTTTACACATATAATAGGTCTGACTCATGCACCCCTGTCCTTTTATGACACTACTTGGAATTAGGTGTGAAAGTATCAAGCTGTACACACCAACAAAACTGAGAAAGAGAAGCCAAGATGTCGGAGGCATCATTAAAGAGCTGGGTTTAACCCAAGGAGATTTATTTCTCTCTGGTAATGATACAAAAATAAATTTTTGTAAAAAAAGAGGAACCTCACCTTTCTGGCGAGTAGGCTTTTTCTCCTCATGCCACAGGCCTCCAGCTGTAGCCTCCCTCGTAGGGCCAGCTCTATGAGCATGCAGCCACGCAGCCCTGAAGATATGCAGTCGTTCCAGAAAGAAGTGTATCCCTGTGAAAAAGAAACCGGAGGTTAAATCCGCAGTGCTAAGAAATAAATATTTACAGATTGTAAAAAAAATTAAATAAAAAAATTCCAGGGAAACTCTGTACATATTTAACTAGGACTTTTGTCCTAGGACGTTGTCCAACTCTATAAGCTCTATAAGAGCAACGTTTGTTTATTAATGAAAAAAAATATGGTAAAATACTAATGAGGGGGAATAAATACTCAGTTCATGAATAAAATTGTGTACAGTAGAACCTCGGATCACGAGGGCAATTTGTTCATAAGTTTTGTTTGTAACCAAATTTGGTTGTACATCAATTTATTCATTTTGTAAAAAGAAATACTCGATTCTCCGTCACTATGAACCATTCTTTGTGATATAAACAAAACAAATAAAAAATCATAAAGTATGAAAAAGCCTTAATTAAAGAAAAATAATACAACACTAAATTAGAGCTGTAACTATCGAATATTTTAGTAATCGAGTATTCTACTAAAAATGTTATCGATAAATCGGATAAAATGTACTTTTGCTTAATTAAACAGCAATGTAAAATATATAAGAAAAGCAAAGATTAATTGGCTTTCTTTTTAGAAAAATCTACTTTTATTTTTTAAATACATACAGCATTTTATCAAAAATAAACAGTCATTATTCACAATACAAGGAATACCTTAAAGTTGACTGAGATGAATTAAGTGCATTACAGTGCAATACATTCTTATTTTAAAGCCTTTTCTCAGATGCAAAATCTAAAAAAAAAAAAATAGGTATTTCAAATGACTAAGTATCAAAAAAATTATGGCACACATTAAAATAATCCCTTCCATTTTGCAGCCCGCAACAGAACGCTCCCTCAAATCAATACACAGCTAACTGTTTGCGCCTCCTTCCACTTTGTGGGTGACGTAAGCGCTTCTTCTTCGGCGGTGTTCACTGGCGGCTTGTTCCTGGAATCGCGCTGTGTCACGCCAAAGAAATAATTGCACAAAAACATAACGCAAGCTTTTACAATTAATTAAAAGAAGCTTCGAAGCTGAAGATTTTGCCTCGATCATTTTTTGTAATCGAATTACTCAAGGAATTGTTTTAGCCCTACACTAAATATAAATATAAACTGCACAGGAGAGAGCAAACACTTCATTTTTTCCATGTATTGTAAAACGCTGATGTGAAGGAATGGAAGAGAGGAAGATGTGTGTGGATGAGGTTAGTGTTTGTAAAGAGAGTCTCTTTCTGGGGGTTTCTCTCACTTTTTTTTTTGTTTCTTTGCCTCTGGTTTATACAGGGCAGCCAGTTTCACTAAAAATCTACTTAGAGAGATAGCACACACACACACACACACACACTGTTTGCAACAGATTTGCTCGGATGATACTTCTCGAGAAAGGCTTGGATGTCACTTCTCTTTGCACAAAACGTTTTTGTTTTTATTATGTGCGCGATGATATGCGACCACAGACTGAGCGAAATTGACGCTGGACAAAGGACTCATGAATTTGATCAGCTGATAGCGGCAGCTTAGGATGGTGGTTTCTGGGTCGTGGTCCGAGGAGAAGGAGTTTGTGAACAGAGACAAAAACATATGCTACTTGTCCAAAAGGTTTCTGATCAAACTTAAACATGCTTTTAATTAATTCAGTCGGTCTTGAGTGTTATAATAATGTCTGCTCCTCTGGGAAATGGCTTTCCACTAGATTTTAGAGCATTCGTGAGAGTCAGGCAGTGTTGATAGGGTGAGAGAAGGTCTCGGGTGCAGTTGCTGTTTCGGTTCATCGCAAAGATGTTGAAATCAGGGTTCTGTGCAGGACACTCCAGTTTCTCCACACTTACTTTTAGCCTACTTTGAACATGCACGGTATATTTTATGACTAGAGCTGAAACAATTCCTCGAGTAACTCGAGTAATTCGATTACAAAAAATGATCGAGGCGAAATCTTCTTTTTAATTAATGTTAAAAGCTTGTTTTATGTTTTTGCGCAATTATTTGTTTGGCGTGACACAGCGCGCTTCTGAATGCAAGCCGCCAGTAAACACCGCCAAAGAAGAAGCGCTTATGTCACCCACAAAGCAGAAGGAGACGAAAACAGTTAACTATGTATTGATTTGAGGGAGCGTTCTGTTGCGGGCTGCAAAATGGAAGGGAGTGATAAAATTACATTCAAATTTATTTTAATGTGTACTTTAGTTTTTTGATACTTAAAGTCATTTGAAATACCTTTTTATAGTTTTTGCATCTGAGAAAAGCCTTTAAAAAAAAGAATGTATGGGACTGTAATGCACTTAATTCATCTTAGTCAACTTTAAGCTATTCCTTGTATTGTGAATAATGACAATGCTTATTTTTGATAAAATGCTGTATGTATTAAAAAAAAATTTAAGTAAATTTTTCTAAAAAGAAAACCAATGAATCTTTGTTTCTCTTATATATTTTACATTGCTGTTTAATTAAGCAAAAGTACATTTTATCCGATTATTTTTTTTGTAGAATACTCGATTACTAAAATATTCAATAGCTACAGCCCTAATTTATGACGCTCACTAACACTTGGACTTCTTATGAGTAATGTCACCTCACAACTGCTAGTCTGGTCAAATAATTGCAGTGCATTAAAGACTAAGAAATGTATACGACTTAAATCGCGTATAATCCCCTGTATAACTTGAGTAAACTAATGCAGAGCTGATTAGAAATCATCATGGGCAAGAACGTGGGTTTTAACGTTACTGATCCTCAGGATAACTGGAATGACTTGTTCTACTTCATTAAGCAAGGCTGGTACGAGTCTCTCTCATTGTGTACTCTGTCTTGAATCAGTTCAGCCAGCCCTCATGTTACAACGATCAGCCCTAACACTGAAACCACTGACGAGGGAAGTGAATAACATTGATGATCTCGTTATAATGGCACCTGAGTCATGGGGTGGGATATATCATAATAAGATGCAGGAATTTGCAATTTACTTAACTGAAGGAGAGACGGCATGAGGATGCACTCTAAGAAAAGACAGCATCATGATCTGGACAATGCATTTACCTAAACATTGTTTCAGACCAAATACACAGCTTTATTGCAACAGCATTCCCTGATTCCAGCAGCTTTCTTTTTTTTTACTTTTTTTTTTTTCTTCAGCAGAACAATTCACCCTGACACACTGCGAAAATTGTCCAGGAATGGTTTGAGAAACATGATAACAAAAGATCACAATTTAAGATGTTGACATGCCCTCTAAATTTCCCAGAACTCAATCTGATCAAACCTCGGTGGTGTACGTGTCGCCTCGGACCTTACAGGATTTAAACAATCTGATGCTAACTTCTTAGATCTTGCGAAATCCGGACGTAGACAATATCAGCGAGGTGGTTTCAAAGTTGTGGCTGATCAGTGTACTGTTTACCGGATAGAATGAAGAAGTACTGAACAGCTGCAACAGCTGTTGAGGATTTTGTTTCATATGAAACCAGAGTGATAGTGGTTAGTTCTGTTATGTAAGAACAACATTTGCAGTGTTCAGCAGGACAGAAACACTAATGCTTCTACAGAAGACTACGGACTCCTCAAATGTCATGTGCAATATTTTCTGCTTATGTATATGAACCAGGAAGCAAGACATGCTTATGTGTTTAGATACTGATAGAGGAAAATGCTTATGTACTCCAGTGATTGCTATAGACTTTAAGAACTTTAATGGTTGATTGAAATGTGCAACTGTACTTGTAAAATACTCAAGAGTACTGTTTTAATTCCTCAAGACAGGACAAAGTACCTTTAAAAAGTTATTTTTATTATTATTGCTTTCCTCTAGTCTTAATTGTATTTGTGTTTGTATGGAAAAAAAACCCTCAAACTTTTTAAGTTTGTTAATCCTTCTTCTAATCTTTGTCTCTTAATTTTCTTTGAAGAAAAAAAAAATCATACAAGAGAAACTACCTGTTCACGAGCATGTTTACAGCTATACAAAGTTAACGATAAGGATTTGTGATGCTGTAAGTAAACAATCACAGATACACGAATGCTGAGACAGAGACGCTGCTTTTTTCCGAGCTCCACCAGACTGACCAATTTTCCAGCTTAATGTTCTAACTTTTTCATTCTCTTACGAAGAGTGAACATATAACAGATGAGTATTTTATAAGATATTCACTCGAAACGCCTGTTATATCGTTAAGTTTTAATTGTTTTGCAGCACACCGCTTCTAGCCGGCTATCCCATTAGCATTGCTAGCCCAGCTATCACAAGTTTGCCTACGCTTTTTTACACTGATTATCTCCGTTTTTAAACACTATGTCGGTTGTGTCTTCCTCTGAGTGCAGGTGAGGATACATTGGAGCTGCACTCTGTGGATTTGGAGCTGGAGGTCGTGGAGAAGCAGATCAGCGACCTACAGGTGAAGTTGGCCCAGCTACAGCAGCGGGAAGCCGCGCTGGAATCGCCACGGACCGACGCCGGTCCCAGGTAAATTCTCGGCGTGACACAAATTCTCCGACAACCTCAACCCTGCATGTTTCTCTGAGCCCTAAAGTAGAACATTGGAGCTGTGGTCCTTCATGCTGGCACGAACGACACCAGGCTGAGGGAGACAGAGATCCTAAAGAAGGACTTCAGGAGCCTGGCTGAGAAGGTCCGTAGCACATCACCCACAACAAGGATCATCGTATCTGGACATCTTCCCACATTTCAGCGAGAGGTTCAGTAGATTATTTGCCTTTAATGAATGGTTACAATCTTGGTGTCAATGACAGAGATTACCCTTTGTTGATAACTGGAATGTTTTCTGGGAGTGTCCTAGGCTCTACCACACTGATGGCCTGCACCCTAGCAGAGCTGGAGCAGCAGTCCTCTATGACAACATCTCCAGGACACTCCGAACCATCTGACTGGCGGTAAGTCATACCTTAGATTCCAATCATATTAGCCACATTACAACTCACCATACTGGTAGACGCGCACACACAGCTTGTCCTACAGAAATTGTGTCTGTTCCCCGAATAGTGAGAAAATAGAATAAATTCGTTAAATTCGCTCGAAACAATCTGATAACCATAAAACCAGAAAAGGGCCAAATAAGTAATCAAAATCTACCTCTAAAGTTTGGAATTTTCAACATCAGATCCCTTGCACCTAAAGCACTTATTGTTAATAAATTGATCTCAGATTATTGCCCTGACGCACTCTGCCTCACCAAAACCTGGCTTAGACCAAATGAATATATTGGTCTGAATGAGTCCACTCCGTCAGGATTTCTATAAGCACGAGCCCCGTCTAACTGGTCGCGGTGGTGGTGTCACAACTATCTACAATGATATACTCACTGTTACTTAGAAAACAAGGCCCAGGTTTAACTCATTTGAAGTGCTTATCATTAATGTTGCACTCAGTGAAATACATAATAAACCCTTGCTATATTTTACCCTGGCCACCGTGTACAGACCATATGTTGATTTTCTTAAAGAGTTTGTACATCTGCTGTCAGACCTATTGATTAACTCTGACAAAGTGTTGATAGTAGGAGACTTTAACATTTATGGATTTGCTAAATTGCTTTGGGGTTAAACAAAATATACATTGAGCAACTCACTGCTTTAATCATACAGTAGATTTAATTATATCCCATGGTATAGATGTCTCTAATATAGAGATTTTACCTCAAAGTGATATCACAGATCACCACCTCCTGATATATACTCTACCTGTAGAACAGATTAGCTGTGTCTCTTCACGTTATTGATTTAGTAGAAATATGAATCCGACTACTAAAGACAGATTCACAAGTAATCTGCCGGATCTGTCCCAATTTCTTAGACCCCTAAATGCAGACGATCTAGATGAAGTGACTAACAGCATGGGCACTATTTTTACCAGTACATTAGACACT
>JAOVVA010000029.1:6478091-6492090 GCA_028565275.1 Leiocassis micropogon | reverse complement strand
TATATATATAGGCTATATATATATATATTTTTTTTTTAATGAAAAAACTGTATGCATACATGTATGTATATTAGTGCTGGCTATTTTATGATTTCTTTGAACATATGTCATACTTCAACGATTCAGACCATCAAACAAATTTCAATACACAAAGATAACCTGAGCAAATACAAAAGGCAGTCTTTAAATTATTTCATTTATTAAGGGGGAAAAGCTGTCCAAACCTACCTGGGCTAATGTGGGGTTAAAAAAAAAAAAAAAAAAAGTGTTAGTTGCTGTTAGTCTTTCGGCTGCTTCCGTGGAGGGATCATCACAGCCAACTACAGTATCTGATGCGCCCACGCACTTGGCTGGCACAGATTTTACACGGAATGCCCTTCATGACACCAGCACTGCATCTAGTGGCTGGCGTTTAGGCACTGGGTGGGAATTGAACCAAGACCTTCCAAATGGCAGGTGAGAAAACTACTTACTGGGCATTGGTGCATCAGTAGAAGTATTAGATTGCTTTTTGAGATCTTTTATCGTGCTTCACGATGTAGAGAGGTTCTACTTAAGTGATTTCTTGATTTAACAGGCCTGGCAGTAATCCGGTCTGAGAATAGAAGGGAAATTTAACTCTTACAAAAACTGCAGTTAATCACAGTTCATTCATGATTTAGCAGGGGGGTTGCTGTTTTATAACAACTTTATTCTTCTAGAGCACTTCCGATGTTATACTACTCACTGAAACAACATGCTGCTTATCCAGTATAGGGGCTGAAGCCTACCCCATGGAACCAAGTTGGCACAAGTCTAACTGGAGGGCCAACCCACTGCAAGGCACAATGACACATTATGGACAATTTGGAAATGGCAATAAATCTACAGCGCTTGTCTTCAGACTGTAGGAGAAAATGCATGGGGGAAAACTCCACACAAAGACCATAAACAACTGTGGTAACCGTGAAAACCAAAAGTAAAATAGCTAACCTTAGAATGTAAAGAAATGGCCACTTAAAAGAACAAATCAGTTATAATATGACAACTTTGGACAAATTGTGCACGGTAGATATACAAACCCTCAGCAACAACTCACAGAGAGCTTGGACATGCTAAACAGATCTGATACTGATCAGCCCTTAACTTTAAGTATGAAAGGTGTAAAAACACAATTCTCGATTAAGACATTCTCCAACAGTTGTTTAGTCTCAAATCAGAGGAACAAAATACTTAAGACTTGAAAAGCTTAAAACTGTTATTGTTAAACAGTTAAATTTATACAGTGGCCATATATTTACAGCGCCTTGCTTTTTCATTGTAGAAAAACGCGACATGGCCACTTCCTGTCCACTAAATTCAAAACAGGAAAGACAGTTTCTCCACATATCCTTCCTACCCCTGCAGGACACGCTTAGTTTTTACTCCCTGATGGATATCAGTACAAGGCAGGGTGTTGAAACTTGAGCGGTGGCCAAAAGTAACGAAACAAAAAAAATTCAAAACGTTTTAATGACCTTCTAAAAGTTTAAAAACAATGGAAAATAGGACAAGCATAATTAGGTTGATGCAATGAAAATCGCTAGACAGTCAGTATTTTAGTATGAAGTCTTTTATTCTTCTAAACCTGCTAAATCCGGATGGGCATACGGTCAAAAAGTCCGTGCCTTCCTCCTCTTCCTCAGTCCGTGCCTGCTTGATTGCTTCCTGAAGATCAAGTATAGAAATTTTTGCAACAGAAGTTTACAATTCACTTGAGAGGTCATTAGTTTTAGACAATTTTATGCAGAGGTGAAACACCTCAGCTTCAGAAAGTAAAAGTCCTGCCACATATTTGTTCCATCTGTTAACTAAACCAGCTCTTCCGACAGAGAGGGTAATTCAAACTAATTAGTGAAATCATTTTTTGTGCACAGAGAGAACTATAAAATACGGCAAGTGTTGTCCTAATACTTTTTGCCACCATGTAGATCTCACTTTGCACACGTGTTGGTAGAAACGCATTACACAAATATTAAACCTAAGAGCATTAATGGTTAAAAAAACAAACAAAGCAACTAAAAACATGGATTATGTGAAGGGTTTTATTGTCTATTGTTATGCAGTAGTACCGTGACAGCGAATGAACGTGATGGCTATTGAAAAGAAATCTACATCTGCAATTACAAACACAATCAAGTCTTTCTGCATCTTTTCACCCTCAAATTTTTTTTTTTTTTAAACAAACGAATAGTTAAATGAAAGTGAAAAACAAGCAGCTGCTTATCTGAACACTTAAAAATAAAAGAAAACTCAAAACGTGGAACGCCACCATGCTTCCATAAAATTATACAATTTCTTGAAGCTCTATTTGCGAGATTAGATATACGCTCATATATTAAAGATCAAACATAGCCTACACAGAGCTAGATATGATTATATGCATATGTACACGTATATTTAAGGATTACAGCACTATGAACACAAACGTTAGGCAGACTTGGGCCTATTACAAATAAGTGATCTCTGCTCTGGGGGGGGGGATGGATTTATGGATTTAACCCCTCCCTCTGTGTGTGGGGTTCCCCCTTTTAGATCTATAACCACTGATGAAAAGGACATGCTTGTGTTGTGAAAATTAAGAAATGAATAGGGGACCACTGAACGATGATAATGTTCTTATTTGTACTGTGCCCAAGTCTTGCTGTTAAAGATCAGCATTTTACAGCAATGCAACAGAAGCTTGCCAACATCAGAACACGCTTTAAACAAGCTGCGCTTCACCCCACTTGCGTGATGCATAACAAAATTTGGAGATAGCTTTCCTACTTGACGTTACAGTCTGTGTAGCCAAAAATGTACATCACAAATGGTAAAAAAAAAAAAAAAAATTGGGGGGGGAGGAAACCAGCAGGTGGTGAAACGAAATGTTCTATACTTAAATGCCCAGTCACCATTCATTACAACACAATGAATGGGTTAGTTTAGCTTAGGCTCTGTGGTTGTGAGGAATGTCTCCGTTCAAAACACACAAAAATAAAATATATTTAAAAGAAAGGAAAAAAAGCGCACATTACACCGCTAAGCTTAAGCCACTGTCCAAGTCTTGCACTGCGATTTTAAAACACAGCAATAACAAAATCTCTTATTGTATATCAGTTTTTTTTTAAAACCTCAATCAAGCATCAAAACATGGCTTGATCTTGATTTCCGATTTAGTATAAATTATAATTCCCTCTTGATTCCTGAAGGCAATTTAACACCTTACCCCAAGCCTTCTGCATGCAGTAGAACCTGTTTTCTTAGTAATGTAATGTTTTTTTTTAATTATTATTATTATTAGTTCCCATAAGTCCATTTTATCTTGAAATATGTTCAACACTCCTTAGACTAGAAGTGTTTGAGTGTACAAATATCGACGGCTGTAGTCAGCGCAAATAAAATCTTTTAACATACATCATTTCAGTAACAAAATAATTAAGAGCACAAATTATAAACCGTCCAGTTACAGGATTTTTTTTTTAAATCAACAAAACTGTGTTAAGTTAAATGTTTTAGTAAATAATGCTGCGTTGTTTAAATTAAGCTCAACATCAATGGAGCTGCTATCGCAGGTCATGTAGGGGCAACTAGAAGCAAACGGAAAGCTGTTAAAGATGCTCATCAAGGGGCTTCTTATAAGCCATAAAATTTTTTGAGCAGCAGCAATGAGCATGCACAGAGACCTAGTAAATCAGCTTTCACATCACTGGAATACACAAATTTTGAACAAGGTATAAGTGGAGCCTGCGATGCTTGCTTAGAAGCCGTCAAAGTCCTTCTTGTCCTTCTTCCCCTCGCCCTCGAAGCCGTCCGTGCCGTCGCTGTTGTCGCGCCTCCTCTTGCGATTGTTCCTCACGTTGAAGCGGGGGTTTAACTGAGGTAAGGGGTCCATGCCTAGAACCTTATGGATCTGACGGAACGCCAAGAGTCGCAGGGCAAACTATCGTAAAAGAGCAAAATGTGAATTATGAGTTCTTCACGTAAAAGGGTTTGATCTATGTATTCAGGGTAATTCGATACTTTGTCGGTTTTGTAATTAATTATCGATTCTTGATTAGACATGGCTTACCTGTGCACTGGATGTTATGTCCTCTCTCTGCTGCTCCTCCATGGTACCCAGGGTGTCGGTCGGATTTTTCTCACATGGGTCCATCAACCCTGGGCCACCTGCATCAAAAGCATTAGGCTTATTAAAGTGGGATGTAATCATCTTTTAGGACACCAAGGGACAGTCAGGACATTTAATTTTGTCAGTCTGACTAATAAATACAAACATTAGGCAGACTAAAATCACACCAAATCAAAGTCTCCTTAAAGGACTAGCACACCCAGATAATGTGGCTGGGGTAGGGCTGAAACAATTCGAGTAATTTGATTACAAAAAATGATTGAGGCAAAATCTTCTGCCTCGAAGCTTCTTTTAATTAATTTTAAAAGCTTGCATTGTGTTTTGCGCAATTATTTGTTGACAGTGCGCTTTTGACAAAGTGCGCTTCCGGATGCAAGCCGCCAGTAAACACCAATGAAGAAGCAGCCCTTACGTCACCCAAAAAGCGGAAGGAGACGCAAACAGTTAGCGGTGTATTAATTTGAGGGAGCGTTCTGGTGGGGCTGCAAAATGGAACGGAGGGATAAAATTGTCAGCGAGCCAAGGGATGAAAAAAACAATAGAAATTGTCAGTAAAGGCTTATGTTATGTTATTTTTTTTCTTATTGTTTTTGAACCATCAAGCTTCCACACAGACAACCACCATCACAGTCTGAGCTTAGGCCAAGTGTATGGTGTAGATCACTACCACTAATCATTTAATATTCTGATCCGAGTAGCAAGAAAAGCACATCACAGCCATGCCAGTTTATACTGACAAAAGACAAAAATTAGTCTCAATTTGGAGACTCAAGTTATTTATATTAAATGTTGGATCTCAAGGAGAACACTAAAATTACTTATAGAACAAGCAATTAAGATTAGCAAGAAGCTGACTGCTGCCAAAACTCCATTACTTACATGGCTTCTAGAATTACAACAAGGTCTTGCTCAATTCATACACTAGTACCTTCTCAGAGGTGAGAGTCTTTTGCAGAAAACAGAAATAACTCAACAAAAGTGTTCTTCCCCCCCCTCTTAAGATTTTTCCAAAACAAACCGGCAATGATATCCAAAACACCTGAACGTGCACTGAGGATTAGTTTGGGATAAGTAACAAATACCCTTTGTATAAAAGGTTTACAGTAAATAGACATGCATCATGCTTGTTTTAAAGTCAGTCTTACCAGGGAGCAGAATGCCAGAGGCAATACATTCACAGACTCGTCTCAACGCATCACCAGGGCTCATGGGTCCAGACGCGCTGCTGATTGCCTTCTCCACGAGCAGTTCCATGGCCTTAGATAGGAACAAAAATTAATTATACAACATTTGGTTTTCCAGGACCTTCCAGGACTCCTTAATATATTTCGGATATCCTAAAGCCCTGTATGGGCATCATTTTCCTACTCACCCAGCTTGGAAAAGCAGACCAGGTGGGTACTCTCTGACAAAGGTCACGCAGGATACGAATAACAATCACGCAGGACTGGAGTCCATTAGCCCTAGCCTTAAGTGCAATAAAGTCAGGTTAAGTGAGTCAACAGTGCATTTACAACAGAGGGCAGATGTGACGTGGTGCGTCTCAGTAAGAGGTGCAACACTACTGTTTACAATGGAAGCTTTTACTTCGTGTACACAAGTCTTTAGCCAATGCTTTTGAATAAGCTGCCATTCCCAGCAGTATTTTACCTCATCGTTAGTACGAGAGTTCAAAGTTTGCAAGATGCACTCGGGATGCTTCCTTGGTCATCTTGTAAACTCTGACCTCAGAGTTCCAAATACTTCACAATCAAAACTCTCATTTACAAAAAAAGATCAGTTTGAAAGAGTAGCAGAGGAACTGAAACAGTCAAGGAAATCTGCTTTACTTTGCCTGTGTGTGCTTGCATGATTGCAACATCACAGTAAACTAATCAGATATTCCTTTCCTCTCAATCCCCAAAAGAAAAACAAAACAAATAAATAAATCACAAAGAACAAACAGTCAACATGAAAGCTCTTATCGGTGATACTTTTATGCAAAGGTATTCTGCAGCCTTATGGAATTTTTTTTTTGGTAATCTAATTATCCAAGTATCGCTTAATTAATATACATTTTTAATTCACTGTATGCAAGGATGCTTAAAAACAAAAAAACAAACAAAAAAAAACTTAAAACATTGTTATTGTTCCAGTTAGGCAAATATAGTTACTGATAGCATCCTTGTATTACTTTTAATTTGTCAGGGTTAAAAAGGTCAATAACCAAAAATCAAAAGACTAAAAGCAAATGAGTACATAAAAAGAATACATCTCATAAGGCTACAAGAAGAAAGAAAAATGATGTTCCGAACCTGGAACCACTTAGCGTGGCGTAGGGCAGCCAGAGCGTCAAGGCATTTTTGCCTGTCCAAGACGTCCGCTGGGTCTTTCACCATACCCGAGGTTACATCTAAAAATGGATCGAATTGTCAAACGGTGGTGAGGAACGGGTGTTTGACCAGGTCACAGAGAGACTGCCAAGAACACATTGCCACACATACCAAATTGTTCCCCTAACTATAATTCCACTTATAATTGTGATAACTTGTCAAATGAGGTTTGATCATCATGTGATAAATGTGAACCAACATCTTTGGAACAGATCAGCTTTACTAGCAGTTAGACAAAACACTGGACCAGGAAATTGTGCTGACAAACAGAGAATGGACGGCTGATGATGCCAGGGGAGAGAAAAGCCTTGCATCGAAAATACAGCATTGGTTGGAACTACTTTGAAATGTTTGAAGTGATCTTATTGGTTACCAAATGAACTATAAAACACCAAACATACTGTAGGACCGTGTCCATATTAAATGTATGGGGTTGCGGTGTTCTTTTACAGAGACTCTTGAGGGGCATAGTAACAAATTTCCTCAGACTAGTGCCAAAGCAATAGTGCAGCACTGAGCATTTGTTTTGGCATAAATATTAGCAATCAAGCAGTTCTGTTACACCAGACAACATTCCTCTTCCATGTGTTAAATAATTTTATCCTTTATACTGCATATGGTTTACTTGAAATGGATCCCATTCTGTAGCTTGCTCAATCTTAATATTATAGTAATGAATAACCAAAAAAATATCAATATAATTACAAATGTATACAACTTAAGTTAACTTTAGAAGCCTGACACTCTTGGGGGGGGGGGGGGGATCTTTTTTTTTTTTTTTTTACACTCTAAAGTACAAGGTGATGCGGGACCACACTATGGCTTTGTATTTATCACTTATGAGCATGGTACAGAAAAAGGAAATCTAGGAGAATGCAGAACGCTTTTACATGATGTGTGCTTGGTGTGACCTACTACAGTGGCAATAGTAGGTGTGGCAAAGTGTTTGAGAGGGTTTGGGAAGGGACCTTGGTCAAAAATCCTTCCGGAGCTGGTAGACGTAGCCTCAGATGGGAAACAAGTTACTCAGAACGCAAGGAGGCTTTGGCCTGGACTTGTAAAAGCTTTGGATACATGAAGGCAGCAATGCGTGCTGGAAAGAAAACACGAAGCTCCCAGCGAGAGGGGTTAGGACATCACTGCATGCATACCTGCCTTGACTGGGTTTGGAAAACCCCCATAGGTCACTGCAGACCAAAGGCTATAAAAAGCCAGGTCCAACCAAAGATTCCTTCTAACAAAGCCTTCCTCCCAAAAGCTTACTGATACTCCCCTAAGGACCCAAAACAGGAATGGTGACATCTGAGTAAAGAATTGGGGCCAGCATTTAAAGGAATTTCAGCCACATTCCATTGTCAAAAACACAATACAACAATGACAAAAGAAACAAATAAAAGAGTAGTTAGAGATTTGGAACTTAAAAAGACCTTAGGTTTTTCTGTGAACCATAATTAATAAGATGTCCTAAAAACCAATCAATCATTCCTCATGCAGTGGATTGATTCACTCAGGGGAGCACTTTCATTTTGGAATAAGGGTCTTAAGAAAGGTGAATCGTCTGACCACCAATCAAAAGATTTGTTTCCTGTGGGGACATAACACACTTTCCCACGGCTTACAGCTAGTTTACCGGTTCCTACAGTAATTCTGTTCATTTGGTGAATCCCTAGGCTTTAAAATTAAACATTTAATTAGATACAGTCGAGAATCCCCTGGAACACAGGAAACAAAAATGAATCTTACTCAGGACTAACTAGACTTACACAATGCAAAACACTTATCATGCTTGTTTTGGAGAGAGCTTCGAGAGCACTGAAGAGGTGTTACAGAGAGAGCCCTGAGCAACACTGCTGGCAAGTCGATCAACAAGACAAGTAAAACCTGGTAGTGGTGAACTTGGGTTTGACAAAAAGCCAAAAAAATCCAGTCAAATAATACATGAACCAAATCAGAAAGAATGCTCAAATATTTCAAATATCACTTAAGGAAAATCAGGAATTCCTTCAGAGCTTTAGTTACTATAAAAATTGCCTTCAAAATATATTTCAAACATATAAGTTTACAAATAACCTCTTAGTCAGAGACCTCAGAACAGAAAACCATTCTAATATAAAAAGATGAACTTAACCAAAGATGAATTTAACCAAGGTGAGTTAAAAGCTCTAATTTTAAAAGCTTTTGAAGGCATAGCATTTGAACAGCATTTTTCTAAATTTTCTTTACCATTTATATTAAATGACCCTGACCGAGCTCAAGCACGTACCAGGTTTTACACTTCATACAAATCTTCACAATCTTTACGGGACAGCAGAGCAAAAGTTGCTTACTTCCTCAGTGTGATTAAACTTATTAAATAAGACCATCTCCTCTGTGCCAGCAGATAGGCTCTTTGGGGTGTCAAATCAATGAATCAAATTAATTTGATAGGTGGCCATGGTAAGGAAGTAACATCTTTCCCAACCTCCATCCCGGGCGTTCTCTTCTCTGATGACGGGCGAGGTCAGCGTTATCGTCACCTGCATCTTGGGCTCAGCACAGGAAGTCAAGATGATGGCAGCTTCTTGTACAGAGCCCTTCACCTCGTACTTCTCTGGTGTGACAATCTAAGAAACACATAGGTTAGGGGATGATATTGACATGGAATAACAGAAAACTGGGAAACTGACCTTCTTAAAATAGGAAGCTAAAATCATGAAGCGTGTTTAAAAGTACAAAAATGGAACAGAGCAGTGATTAACAACTTAACATCTTTCATCAAAGCACAATGCCGTGAACATAAACTAATGCCATTTTGCCAACATACTGCGAGTTGTTTAGGGAGGTGCTCTACGATGCGTGACAACAGACTCTTGGTGGGTTTCTCAGAGCAAAGAAGAACAAGGTTGACGTTCTTATCTCCACACAGGAGTAGTCCTTTGGCCAGGACACCAACTCTCATCACTCCCTTCAGCGCTCTGTAACATTTTATTCAAGCAAAAAAAATGTCACTCGACTGAGCCTACAAGATATACATAAAAAAAAAAAAGGAAATTATAAACAAGTGTCAGCTTACCTGTCTTTGGGAGGCTCCTTCTTCTCTTTATCCTCTTCTTTGCCCTTGTCTTGGTCGGTGATTATGTCGGAGACGAGCTTGAGGGCACGCTCGGTGATGGACACGATCTTCTGAATGGCCTGGAGCTCCTCTTCAGAGGGGTAAATAGCAGCATGCTTCGTCATCACGTAACGATCATCGGAAGAATCAGGGCGGCGTGGGGGCTGAAACCAAAACAAGTAGGTCACTACAACGCAGAGAAAGGTTCTAAATGGAATGACCTTCCTGGTCCAAATCCACAGTTTTTCTCTACAGTTATATACAATATACTTACAACTATACAAAAAGTTAGTTCTAATTGGATGAGAGGCATTCCACAAGTGCTGATGGTGAAGATAACTCCACTAGAACAGTTGAAAATATGCATCACCCCAAGTCACCCCAGATGTTCCAACAACTGTTAATTAACCTGTCTATAACATGGACGAAAGGCGATCAGTACAGCCCGCAGTACTGGAGAAGAGGGGAGAGCAACTGCCTACAACCCACATTCAAAATCAGTCAAGGACGTACTTTCAACAGGAAAAACACATCTGCTTATGACACGCTTCTTAATACTCTGTCTCATTAGTAATTGCTTCGAAGTCATTCTGAATTGCCGCTGAACTATCCCGGTTTTGTTTGAGTTACAAAGCTAGCTAGCTTCCAACACATGGCTAGCATCCTTGTGCCACATCACAGCTGTGCTGATATTTAGCACAACAGCACTCTTTTTCGTGATATCGCTTAATTATAATGTAACTACTGAGCAATGACGCAGAAGTAAACATGTTCAAATATTACAGTGTAACCCTTTATTGTACATACTAAAATCAACAGCCATCATAATTGCGTAAATCATACATGTACTAACTAGGAATATTAAACTCCTCATTACCCAAAATGCTAATTTTTCCTCGCAAATTTACAGACGGTTGTAAATCTATCTGGGTGACTGCGTAACACACAAAATAAACCTTTGACTTTAAATGTCAAGCTACGTACACAACGAAAGATGATACAAATGGATTGCAGATGTACAGCCTCTCGAAATGCTAAACCAACCGGTCTAGTTATTTCATTCCATATTAACATGCTAATGGAAAGCACTTCGGGTTGGTGAAAGACTAACCACAGGGCCTTGCGGCTGTGGGATGGGCATTCCAGGTCTCACCCCAAGCAGCCCAGGAGGTCCAGGTGGACCTTGAGGATAGCCGCCATCGGGCATCCTACGCCTCTCCTCCCAGTGGTGCTGCTCTTCCTCGATACGTCGCCAATACATGTCCTCCTCATAGCGCCTGCAAAAAAAAAAAAAAGGTGAAAGTATAAGACACTGAAATCTGCTGGAAGAAAAAAAATAATAATTTACGCATCAGTTATGCATATTAAGCTCCTCTTAACCTCATCTCCATCCTCCACCGCTCTTCTTCTTCACGTCTTCGCCAGTATTCTTCCTTTTGCATTTGTTTCCTCATTTTCTCTTCTTGAATCTTCCGGGCTCGGATGCTGGGTTTCACTTCCACCTGGAGGTCTGGGTTCACTTTTTTCTACAGTGAAGTCAAAGAACAAGTTTTTTTTTTTTTTTTTACCCAAAATTCAAAGGAAATGCAAAGGTTTAGAGCCATATTAAAAAAAAAATTTAAAAATCCCTTACAATGTCTCAAAGTTTAAGACAAAAAAAAAAAATAAATAAATAAATAAATCAACTCAGCTGTTCTACCACAAAAATGAATCATCCACTTCCCTGTGACGAAAAACAAAGGAAAAACTTGAACTCTGCCTGTTAAAGCAAACAAGTATCAAGTAAATACGTCTTATTGAAAACATACTTTTCAAAATTAGTTAATGAATTCGCGGCTCACCAAACGTACAAGACAATGGTAACGCTGTCTGAACAATCAGAATCAAGAATTCAGCAAAGTGATATCATGGGGAAGTGAAACCACAATATTTTACTGAAGTATAAAGCGACTACGCTGCTTTAGATGATGTTTAAACACTTTATAATTTAATTAAGTCTAGACTTAGATTTACAACATTACCAAGCACCAAACTTCCAAATTATAGCCATGCTGATTAAAGAACCTGTACAGCAAATAAAGTGAATTATACACCCACCTTATATTGCAAACGGTGTCTCCTTCCTTTAAGATGCATTTCCTTCGCGTTGGGATCATTAAAACTACATTCGCACAGCTTACAGTGGAAACGGATGACTTTTCCTTCGTCATTTCGCACCTGTAAGAGAAGCCAGAAATCTCTTGTTATGCATTCAGGACAAATTGGACATTGTTGAAATATTTCCAAAACACTCTCAGGAAGCTTCTCAACTGTACCTCTTCCACATAGTCATGGCCAACGGGCTGGACGTCACTCTGCAAGGCTGCCAGAGCTGACTGAGGGGACAGAGGATCAGGGGTTTCAGGTTTAACTTCCTGTGACGGGGCAACTAAAGACATCTGTACAGGTTTGGCTGCCTCAACTTTTGACTCATCCATCTTGACGCCCGTAGTCTGTAATTTGTTTCCTCCTGCAGGAAGAAAAAAAATAAATAAAAGCACTAAAAACTTTAGCCAAGCTATTTCTAAACGAACACTGGGGCAAAGCCAAGTACTATATATGCAAAACAGCAAGTACCGACGAAGTTTATCTTGGGGGTGTTGACTTTTTTGATCGCTGCTGCGGTTGAGGAAATGCTGCTAGGAGCAGGAGTCTTGCCCTGCATAGCAGAGGACACGGTGTTGTTTACCATGCCAAGGGGTTTCAGGTAGGAGGAACTGGAGCCGGTGGAAGAAGCAGCATTCATGGCAGTTGCAGTGCTGCTGGTGGAACTGCTGATGGCAGCACTGGCTGTTTTACTGGGAGCTGACGTAGTGGACGTGGATGACTGCGTCACTACGCTCGGCTCTGTGGAAGGAATGGGTTTTCCAAGTTTGGTGTGTAGTTTTACAACCTACCAGTGGAAAAAGAAGAAAACTTACTACACAAATCAAGTAGTACGACTGAATTTCATCATCAATTTTATCAGCATGTATATAATATACAAAAAGAACATTGCTCTCAAAGATTGGGACTGCAACAAAATTAAAACGCTCAAGTGTGTGGAGTAAATTTATGAGCAGAAAGTCGCTCCATGTTCAAACTGCAGAAATCTTTCTCTCATTAGTCAAGTTTGCCTAGCGTTACAAAACTTGAACCACCGGATTCCCCCCTAATCCCATATTACTGTGGATACTACTGGGATTTTAATCACATTATAAAATCACTGGAATGTACAATTTTGTTTACAAAAAAAAGAGGAATAAATAACGTTTAAATGTTCTGGAAAGTTCACGAATTAAAGTCAAGAATTCAAACTGAGCAAAGTGACCTCTAATGAACATCCTGGTATAGTCATGTGACAACCTGTGAATTTGTGTACCCAATACAAAATAAATAATAGGTGGTGTGTCTGGGTCTCGCATGGGAAAACTAACCAATTTTAAAAAGCTTTTTTTTTGCTACTGAGAGCAAGTTTCATCCTATTTAACAGTTCTAACAATTAGTCTTTCGTATTAAATCCGTCTCGACTGCATTTCTTGAACAAATTTAATGAACTGTATTAAGAAAAATCTCTGACGCGTGTTACATACGACTGTTAACCTGAAATGGTCAAGGAAAAATGCCATGTGACGTCTTCCAAAATGTGTTCCATGTGGTCGATTTGGCCTGTTATATAGCTCCCATAATTTCCCTTAAAGGAGAAATGGCTCTGTGCTTTTGAGTTAACTTAAATGTGTGAGAACTTTGAGCTAGCTCACGTAAAGTGTGAACTTGCAGAAATTATTTTGAAAAAGTAAGATCTATTTTAAGAAAAACTATATGACGGGACATTTATTTCAGCTTTTTGGCAAGTTAGAATTTTGCCAAAAAAAAATTTTCGCTACATCTTGTGGGTTTTCTGTTGTGTTCTGCGTCATCCAGTTAGTGCTGGGCGATATGGAAAAATCATATATCACGATATGGATTATTTTATATCACGATAATATATCTCACGCTATACCATCCACAATAAAGTACGTTTTCAGTTATTCTCTGAAAAGTTTGACAAAAATATATCATTGCATACTTTTTTTTGCAACTTTATTTTGAAGTGACATTTAACTGAATTGTCACAAATGAGAAAAATACATTTTAGTTTAGCAATATAAATGTATCAACTGACAAGGACTTTGACGAGGTCTCGGAAGCTACCCTTCTCAACTGCATACACGGGGGTCATGCCTTTACAAATGTAATGCAAGATGGCACATGTGATTTCTTTATGGCGCTGGGACGTTTTTTCATACGATGTGCTTTTTATGAAAGACTCTAATTTTAGGCTGGCTATATTTTTTCTCGCCACTTGCCCGGGCTGTTTCACAACTTTCTTTACGTCGCATTTCTTCG
>JAOVVA010000029.1:6437711-6464978 GCA_028565275.1 Leiocassis micropogon | reverse complement strand
GTAACCACACCATTTTTGTTCAGTGTATATATATATATATATATATATATATATATATATATAAATAAACAAAATATATAACTGACGATATTAAACCAAATATGTCATTGAAAATCTTTTATTCTTTTTCCTGTTTTAGCTGTCTGGTATTTTGCCATGAATCCCTGTACAACACCTATTGTCAATTTACCAGTCAATGGAAGTACGTTTAAAAAGTTCCCTCTCCAAAATGGCGGCTCAGTCGACGTATTTAACGTGACCTTTCTTTTACCCGACGTAGGCCAACGTTTACTCTGAGTGGTCAATAACGTCCACGTGATGTACGTCGACCGTTACATTTCCAATGCTGTGATCTCTCGCCCTGTGTGTGTGTGTGTCTGTGCGAGAAGCAAATCCACGGCACAGGCTGAGTGAACATCCAGCTAGCTAACTGCATCATCTAACGTAAGTCAGCAGGCAGATTATATATAACTGTAATGATGATATTAATGTGATCAGCACCCGGAAGTGAGTGCAGGCATTAATGTGAAATGGCACCTAATGAGTGTGTTTTTTTGGTACTAACGGTTATTGTACTTGCAGGCCCCGTGACCCACGTTAGCATTGAAGCTACTTAGGCACATTCATACATGGTTCATAAATGTAATGTTAATATGATTGGCTGATGATTTAGCTAAGGTTTTTGTCTCAGTTCATGTAGAATGTAAATGAACCATAGAGCAAATCATGGCAGAAGTGCAGACTTCACCTGGATTATTTCTGTATAATAATGACATCAGTGCATCATTACTCATTTCAATCCATCCATCCATCCATCTATCTGTCTGTCTATGAATCTCTGTCATCACACTAGGATGATGCTGATTAGCATTGTATTTATTCCCATTCTATGACTGTGGTGGGTTCTCCGGTCAACATTCACACACTAATTGCATGTTTTTGGACTGTGGGAGGAAACTGGAGTACCCTGAGGAAACCCATAAAGAACATGCACACAGAGCCTGAGCCGGGAATCGAACCCTGGAGGTGCGAGGCGACAGCGCTAACCACTAAGCCACCTGTCTGCTATTACTAACTTACTGCCTGAAATACTAACATGGAACTTCCTGTTTCACATAAACCTGTGAATCATCTTCATTTTGTCTGACAGCTTGAGCCTTGGTCATTCCCTACTTTCTGGCCCTAGTGTTTGACTGGCCCATGCAGTTCTCAATGAAAAGAGAGGTTTTGGATCTTTTCCCATTCAACAGATCCTCAATTCAACTTGATCTTCCTCAACTCCTAAGATGTCAGCAGTAAGCTAAGAGGTTATCTGACTGTTGACGTCTCAACATGAACAGGAACATGTTTCTGCACAGAACAACATAATAGTATTTAATAATTTTTTTCTTTATAATGGATCAAAACCATTTATTGTATTGGAACATTTTTAGTAAGGTAATTACCAAAGATAATTGAGAACATAATGGGAGCAGTGGTGGCTTAAAAGGCCACCAAGCCTGCCACTGTTGAGCCCTTAAGAACGACCCTTAACTCTGTCTGCACCAAGCGCCGCTGTATCCAGCCTTACCCCAGCTTCCTAACTGGGAAGAAATCATTTCACTGTGCTGTAAGGTACATGTGACAAATGTGACTTCATATTAATGTGTATGAACTGTACTGGATCATTCAACTGCCTTTCTCCATTTCCTACAAATTCCAAAGCACTCCTCTATGACATCATGAGTTTGCTTGAGATTCTACACTATGCCGATGTCAGAACCAGTGCCCTTCCCCACGTCTTGCGGGGAAAGCTGTTCTGTGTTGTGGTCTGGATTAAGGTGGGAGGTCACTGGATCTCTTAACCTGTTGGATTAGACAAAGCTTAGATTAGTTTCGGTGCCACACCCAGGCGGTTTGCGTGCCACTGCATTGCAGGATACTTGCTGTTCCCGTCGAACACCAGGGTTCTTTCAGTAACTGCCAGGGGGCATAATTTGTGCACTAATTCATAGGAATGCCTTGTGAGTTGTAAGAAGTGGTCGGAATATTTTCCTCATTATTACGACTCCTAAAATAGTGCTGGAGAAGAACACAATGATGCCACACAGTTCCAGAAGCTCCTGAGCTTAGGTTTTCTTATTGTTCTCCGTGTCTCTGTATGTGTTTTCTGTGGGTTCTTCAGGTTCCCTTTCTTTGTCATGACTCACAACTCAGACCAGGATTCAGTCAAGATGAATGAATGAAATTCGTCGCACTTTAAAGCGTTCGTACTGAACCCATCGATCTGGTATAAAGCCACCTCAGTGTGTGCTTTTTAAGATTCATGCATGATGTAACACAAGTGTTGAAATAACCCTGGCCTTCGATGAAATAATAAATAATAACATCCCTCACCGTCCCTGGTTTATATATGGTGGTTAATTTCATCCCCTGTTGTTTCAGGAAACATTTTTAGGTCTTGTTCAGACTAGTCCGATTTGTTTCACAAATCTGATCTTAAGGACTGATCGTTCACACAGCGATCAGATAAGATTCGGCTCAGTTCACACTGGCAGCCTAAATCGGTCGTGCTGTCGACCTATCTGCATCGGTTGCTGTGGGAACGATGCCGGAGGATCATGTGCATCACAGTATTTCCTCAGACACTATATATCGCCCTGTTTCTCTACGTTCCCTCTCATTTCACATTTCCTCCTCTGTCCAGGGACTACTTTTTCCCATTTCATACTGGGGTCAAGAAAATACAAGGGCACAACTTTTATATACATAGCGGTAATGGTGACACAAGTAGGAAGAGACCCTCTGTGACCTCATGAAGCACAACAACTTTCTACAATTTTTTAAATCCAACAGCTCGATTTCTTCCATCATCTTGTCGCTCAATTTTCAGCCAGTTTTCATCACGGATCCCTGTCCCGTACCACGTGATTGCGTGGACTTGAACTTTCACTTTGAGTTGCGAGTGACATAATGGGCAGTTTTGAATTCCATTTGAGCGAGTAGAACATCCAGACTTAGGCACATCTTTAGAAATCCGGTTAGAATCTTGTTTCAAACCACTTCTGGATGTGGTTTTGAAAAAAATGAACAAATAATTTGCAGTTTGTTTCCAATCTGAATAATGATGTAAAAAAACAAGGCCTGACAGCTTCATAAGTGGCCTCTTATGCTTTGGGTTATGTATCATTGACGAGATGCTGAATATTTTTTACGAGGTTAGTTTTCATCATGAAAGATGAATCCATTCTTCACTTTTGACAAGGATCTTGTTTCTCAAGTTTGTACTACCTAAAAACTCACTTCAAATACAATATAATTAAAATACTTTGGAATGTCAATGCTGTGTGTGCCTGTCGGACCTGACCGCGATTCTGTGAACACGCCACTTTCAGCATTGGCTGAAAACCCATCAACTCCACCCTTCCTCTTTAGCAAAAAGTCTCCTTGTTGCTCGTAAGAACCGTCTTTGTTGTAAATAAATGACCCTGTGTGACTGAGTGCATGCTGGTTCTTACAACAGGCAGTGATCCGCAAAATGAATCTGAAGGGAACCTTAAAAAAAAAAGGGCAGTAAATACTGGGCAATTTAAGCACATTTCACTGATGGATAATGAACATGGCAGGCTTTAGTACGAAATCTGGTCTTGATTTAGGACAAGTCATCTTTATATCCTCACGTCCAAGTTTTTAACTCGACGCACATTTGAGCTGCTTTATTCCTAGAGATAGAAGGGAAAATAAATTTATTTTTAATTTTTTGTATCGCCACACTGACTCCGAAATATATATTTTTTAAAATACGGTTTTAATTTATATACAGTATGTTTGCCTTTGAAGTGATGAAATGTTGCTGTTCCTGTGTAATCCTGCAGGTGGTGCTCTAAACTTCACACAGCACAGCATCATTTGTGTCAGGAGCAGATTGTTTGTTTTATTATTGTAACAAAATTGGAAAAAAAAGATTATAGAATTGGGATTATTATGATAATTTTTTGCTTATCGAATCGCAATACAAATCAAATCGGTAAAAATGATATAACAGGAGTGCCCTGGTGATTCCTTATCCTTATATTACATATATTTACACTTTTAGCCTTCTATTATCCTTCAGTTTTTTACTAGAGATGGGGGGTGAGGAATCGATTCCGTGACATCAGTTTGTTCACCTATCGCCCCACCGACTAAAAAAAAAAAAAAAATAAATCTTTTAAAATGATTGTTAATCTATGGTTGCATTTGAGGTGGTGAAATGTTGCAGTTCCTCTATAATCCTGCAGGTGGTGTCCTTTAAACTGTTCACAAATTGGCAGGCAGCACGGCGTCCCATGTGGTAGGAGAAAATCTAAAATAAATAAATAAAAATGTAGTTACAAGCAGCGATGATTGGGCCCAAGCACCTTGCGCCATCAGCACACTTTTAAGTCACTCGATATGGTGTCACACACAATGTTATTAAACACATTTCCACCTTCGAAAAGCCCCGGTTGCTGGGGACACTATGATGTCACTCTATGTAATGTCTTTACAGAAAGTAATTAAACACTTTTTCAGCACCACTTTTTTGAACCATTCGAGATCTCAAAGTTACTCAATGTCTTGAGATCACAAAAGCCTGGTTTGTTGGCGATCGAATAAATCACTGATTTGTGTGAAGTCTATTATTGTGAGGTCTATTATTAGCAGTTCTGTACATATAACATTGACCTGACCTGAATTGATCTGAGGCAGACTGCATGTTTACGACTGTTCTAAACACATGGTGTCCATGAAAAGGGGAAATTACACTGTTTAGCCGTGTGTGTGTGTGTGTGAGTACTGTGCAAACGGCTTGAGCCACCCCTCACATTCTTCATATTAAATCTAATTAAATGATTAGGTTAAAAAAAAGAGAGCTGACAAGCTACAAAGTGCATAAAGATGCAGTTTAAAAATTGGCAGTTTATGTAATCATTTCAGCAGCAACCTCATTTCCCCTCTCGTCTGTTCCAACCACTCAGCATTCAGCATCATCACTGTACTGATCATCTGTCATCATCTGCACCTGTTTCTCACTGGTTCATGACTTAAGATTTAAAGATGTTTTTTTTTTTTTTTTAATGTTTGAATGATTCATAGGTAACATTCCTCTGAAACAGGGTCTGGACTGAAAAGGAAAGCCTGGAGAACGATTCCTCAAGACTACATTAAAAATACTAGATTGTATGGCTCTTCGAAAGCAGAATATGAAAAAATGACAGAGCTCAAGACTTTTGCACAGTATCATATCTCAGCTTGCCTTTTTAAAAAAAAAATCAAAAAGCCATTTCATGGACGCTGTTCACCCGAGATGTGCATGTAGGCTAAGACTGCGTTTTCTTAAATCACCATGTGGGGGCAGTGTTGGCTTAAAGTTGACAGTAATCATGTCATGTTGTCCTCCTCAGCATGCCCAAGTCAAAAGAAGTGTTGTCCTCCACCTCAGGCAGCGACTCTGACAGTGAAGTCGAAACAAAGGTAGGATCGTTAGAGTTTTCTGTTAGAGATTCCACTGAACTGTTCCATCCGATGGACTTTCGTATTACCTTTTAAGACAACATGAAGCATAAAACAACTCTGAAATGTAAACTTCATTATCTGATGAAACGTACTGCTTCTGTCACAGGCTAAGAGGAAGAAGACAACCAAAGAGGAGAAACCAGCTAAAAAACAGAAGGGCGGGGAGAGCTCCAAGCCAAGCGGCTCCTCAAAGAGCGATAACAATGCTGGCGACAACATGTTTCAGGTTTTGGTCATCTTTCCACATATATTTGCATCCCCTTAACAGTTTTTGTTGTGCTCCGGAGTTAATATATACTGTGCATTAAGGGTCAGGTTTATAAATGCTTCAATGCTTTGTAGAAGCTGTGAAATGTTCCAGGCGGTAGATATGATCGAGAGAGTACTAAAGCTTCTACACCCACCATTCCAGAACATTTATAGGCTTCGGGATCCGTTTCAAAAGAATCGCACTCGCACTCAGAGTGTGTGTGTGGTAAAAATGAGGAAAGCAAGGCGAGATGAGATTGGGTGTGTTAGAACACATAATGTGTCATTCTCGCCAATGATGGATTTTGTGGCGCCGCACTTATTTTCTCCTCAATTTATTTTGCAAAGACGGGAAGCCAGGCATCTTTTAAAAAATCTTTTTTAAATAAATTTGTGTTCGTGCTACACCTTGAGAAAAACGCAGTCCACCTTCTTCCACATGCATGTGCACACGACTGGCTGTCGCCGCTGCAAATGAATGTATGTTGTGTCTGTCCTACTATCCATAGCTCCCTTGGCTTTGGCGTACAGAGAGCTGTGACATCATCGGGATTAGAATTTAGGAATGATGGCGCAAACTAGGGTTCACTCAAATTCTAATCTCACATTTTTTTACAAGTGTTTGAGCATGTTAACAATCAGGAATCTGATGATCCTTAATAAGCCAGATTCATATAAGTTAAAGGTATAGTTCAGGTTTTTTTCAAGTCTGTCTGAAAATTGATGCGCATGTAAGTACATTACAGTACGACGTGAAGTTTGTCACCCAGAATATAATGGGTATAATGTAAGAAACAACTGTGCAAAAATGCGTTCCAAAGTTCAGCTAAGAAGCTTCTGCAGTCCCACTGAGGTAAATCTAGCAATAATAACGTTAAATTATTTGTTACATGTACCTCACAGTGAAATTATTTTCCCACTTATTCTAGTTAGGAAGCCATGGGGCAGAGCGCAGGGTCAGTCAGGTTGCATCGCCCCCTGGAGCGGATGGGGTGAAGGGTCTTGCTCAAAGGCTCAACAGTGGCAAATTTGCAGTGCTGGGGCTCGAAACCCGACCTTCCCATCAGTAACCCACAGCCATAACCGTTTCACCCAACACTGCCCCTGACGGTGTATTTAGTACAATTTTAACTCTTTTCTTTCCTTGAAACTAGCCGTACAAGTTTGTACGATCCTGACATTTTAGTTGTGTAAGAGAAATTAATGCAGCCCAAATACTTTAACCCTCTAGCCTCTAGTTTTTTTTTTTTTTTTGGATCAAAGACTTGTCTAAAGTGAACCAGCAATGTGGACGGGATTATACATGTAAGTCATTTGTAATGCTTTTTTATTGATATTGAAACTTCATCATATAACCCGTCATAGAGAACCCATGCTGTCGTGCAGTCTTTCAAAAAATGTAAAAAAGTTTTAAAGCTTAGTTCAAAAACTTTGAACTTTGTTTTTCCAGCATCTATAAAACAGATAACCCGTGTCTGTGCTACAGTCTCAGTTTTAATTTGTATCGTCTTTTTTTTCTGTCCGGTTATCAAATGTTTAATGGCATTAATCTTGAGTTTTATGTCTGTTTCAGATTGGGAAGATGCGATATGTCAGCGTCAGAGATTTCAAAGGAAAGGTGTTGATTGACATTAGGGAATACTGGACGGACCAATCAGGTGAAATGAAACCTGGCAAAAAAGGTGATTATATTCTGTACAGTCGGATCTACAAGTATTTAGATTTATTCTTTTATATTTTTGCCTCTCTAAGTGATCGAGATGTAACCAAAGTGCAGACTTTCCGCTTTAATATAAATTAAATAAAGAAACGTTGCATTAAGTATTAAATGAAAGGTTATTGCAGTAACTATTTAAGACTTAAAGCTATTTTTACTGATTCAAAAGTAATTAGACAAAGTAGGATTATTTATTAATAATTAGATGCAAATACCATATTCTTGACTAGACTAGTGTCGTGTAGGTTTTCTGAACGAAACTGGACCCTCGTACACACAGGTCTTGCATTATATAAATGTTCTGTTTCACAATGTGTCGTGGCAATAAGCAAATATTAAAGGTAATATCTGATAAACTCGTTTATAAGTATTGCAAATGTTAGTTATGTAATGTGCTTAAAAAGCTGATCATTTTGTTTTAAGAGATTGTAAGGGGAGTGTGCATGTGTGCGTGCGTGCATATTGTATGTGTTACGTTTTGAAAATGAATATTCTGACTATACTACTTTAAAAGTGACAATTTCATGACGATTAAAACTATTTTAGATGGAAAAAAAGATATAATTTAATATAACTAAATCAGGCATTTGACTAATTAAGCGTGGTATAAATTTACAAGTTGTTTATTAAGAATGAGTGATGGTTCAATAAGATATAACAAGTCAGAACCTTATATCAAATCAAACAGACTTTAACTTAGATTGTTGCATGGTGAAGGTTGTATGGTTTTGGATAGTTTCTGAATGTCTCTGAATTTAGAAAAAGTGCATTTAATAGGAAATGTGTTGCTGCAAGCATTGTGAAAACTTGCGATGCGCTTTGTTGAAAAAGAAATCTCACACGCATTGTAACCTGCAAGCAGTGGGGAACAAATCGTATACTTGAGTAAAAGTAAAATAATAATCAAGTAAAAGTAGAAGTCCTGAACTTAAATTTGTACTTGAGTAAAAGTACTTACTTTCAAATCTGCTTAAGTATGAAGGGTACTGAGCTTGTATTTAACTCACTGTAGTCTTTAAGTCATATTAAGAGTCTCTCTCTCTCTCTTTCTCTCTCTCTCTCTACTCCTATTTATCAATTCTTCCAACCTTTGAAAATGCTTAATTATTTTTTTTTTTCAGTTTTGCTTTAAAGCCAGCAGATGGCGATATTACTGCATCAAATACCACACGCCACTGCAGTTATGTCACATGTAGTGTAAATGTAGTGAAGTAGAAAGTACAGATATTCATTCTAGGATGTAGTGGAGTAAAAGTAAAAAGTATCCACTAATATCAAAGTTTTGATAAAGTTTTAAAGTAAATGTCCTTGGTTACCTTCCGCCTCTGCTTGTAATACTGAAGACCTGAAATATCTCTGTCCCTCACTATCTCAATAAAGGGGACGCCAATTCAACATTTAATTTAAGCATTCTTTTAAATGCATGTTAATTGTACCGAATTACCCTCAGGTATCTCGCTGAACCCAGAGCAGTGGAACCAGCTGAAGGAACAAATGTCGGACATCGATGACGCAATAAGAAGATTATAAAATTCGTCTGTGTTTTGGTGGGAGGGCTGGGTGGGGCAGAGTGTTTTTAGAGTTCCTGTTTTTTGGCATCTGGGTGCAAAAAAAAATAAGAAAAAAAAACGTGTGGTTGTTTTTTTTCCCTTGAGCTTGTTTGCTAGGGATGCACCAATCCCAGCCTATTTCTTTTTTTTTTTCTTTCTCTCCTCCTTTCCATTTTCAATACGACTTTAATATAAGCTCTGTAGTTTCTGATGATCCCCTATGACAGCCACCGAGCAGATTTATTTCTTTTTTCTTTTTTTCTTTTGAAAGCCTTTGTTTAATAGAGATATGTTTGTGTGTGATATCTGCGTGTCAATCAATGCAGCAAGCGTTCATGGCATAAAGTACATCAGTGGATCAGACTGGAAAATGTCAGGTCCAGTCCAGGCAGTATGGAACCGCTGGCATTACTCAGTCTCGGGTTGGTGTGTCCCTGCTTGTTGCAGTAGAGTGTTTTTTCTTCTTCTTCTTTGGTGATTTCTATGTTCCGAATTCGAACCTGTTACTTGTTGTTTGTAATAGATGGATTAAAGTTACCACGAGATAATCACTGCTTTGGAAATAACTTGTCACACTGTTCTGTATTTCTTTTTCTTAGTACATGTAATAAAGGGGTATGTTGTATGCCTGGGTGGTTTCTCAATCATGCATGTTTTATCATTTTCAGTTTTATAGTTTGTCACTTCAATTATGTGCTAGATAAATAGCGACTACTAGCCTGCCGTAAAATCAGCGCATCTATGATGGGTAACTGTCAGCTTTTTTTTTTTTTTTTTTTAACTGTGGGCAGATTCACAGTTTGTTTTAATGTTGAACAGCTGAAGGAGGAATCGAAATGAAAATTTGGCCTTGTGTATTGCTCAATGCGTTCAGCGCTGAGCCTCAGTGTGTGTTGCTTGCCTTCGCGTGGGAGCAGGAATTATAATTGTCCATACACCCACTCAGACATAGACCAGACTCCAGTGCAACAACAGCCCTTTCAGAGAACTGTCCAGAAGAGCCATCTTGCATCAATTGCATTTGCTGACCAAAATTAAATCAGGCTTGTAAATCACAGTAGCCACTGTATTGCCAGCACCGGCTTTTGCGACAACATGGTTTACGATGTTCCGTGCAAAGCCTGATATTGCTCAGGATTATGTTGCGAAGTAACTGCAGTGTGAAAATATCGTTCTTTATTTTATCCTGTATGTCTCGTTAGCTTTTTCTCTTCTTTCTCTCAGTGTCTAAAGTGTCAGTAAGAGTGTCTCATTAGGTTTATAGTGTAAAAAGAATGGACATTGAAATTAAAAGTATTATGCGTGCAATATCAACCAATATTCACATTGAGTTGTGGCAGAACTAAAAAAAAAAAAAGCATACAGGTTTTACATTTTTCCGTCACTAGTGGTAACCCAGATGCCAGTTACTATGGAGATGTTTTGTGACCATGGAGGGCTAATGTACTCCCAGAGAAAAGGAGGAGGTGATTATCATTAGGGCTATTGTTCATAATTCAAATTAACTGTATTAGTGGAGATTGTCCTGTTAGCACCAAAAAAAAAAATATATATTTGGAACATAAATGAAGGAAAATAGAGATGAGGCACTGACTTGAAAGAGAGAAAAAGGTTTATTAGATCATGCATTCTGCAAGTTCTTATACATTTGAATATATATATATATATATATATATATATATATATACACACACACACACACACACGAGAGATTTGCAAAAAGTGAAAATATATATTTTTTAAAAAGCAATTTTCTTTAGTGAACCACTAGGTGGCACTGGTGCTCTGTTTTTGACTTACAGTGACAGAATCACTGTGATCATTTAAAATGTTAATTATTATTATTATTTAGAACGTTGCTATTTCTTGCTCCCAAAAAATTAGTCAATACACCTGAAAGTAATGTCAGTGGAATGGATTTTTCGCTTAAGGACCAAAAAGTCAGGTAAAGACTGTTATCTACAAACTTCATTCATGTAATGAAAACTGTTAAACTGTAATTTCCCTTGTACCTTTTCCAATTTTGCTGCTTTTCCAGTGAAACCATGAGATAAGCCATGTTCCATGAAAAACATGACTCTGTCCTGATATTGAATTTCCTCGCATGATAACTGCTTGCCATAGATATAAAAGGAATTCATTTCCCCCCGAAACCCTTGACTGTAACACAAACGCACAGCACATATGCTGCCATTTCTTTGATTTCTAGGCCCAGCTCAAAGTGATTCATGATGAACACAATATTTAAATGGATTATATGGGGAATTGTCCTTTCGGAGTCACAGCTGTAGAATCATTCAGTGGAACAAGGGCTTGTTCAAATGATGGATGTTAAAAGTTGCTGTGCTGTGGTCTGCACGCATTTTAGTGGAAAAAATGTCCTTCATCCCATACACGCACGCGAGGCATGTCCTCCCCCATCCGCCCACTAAAAGGCACGCTCCCCGCCTGCTGTAAGTGGTTTGGAGTGCCTGTGCAACCTGCACCTGGAAACGAGGGCGACGTAGGCTGAGACTTGGCTGCTCGGGGATGGCCGCATTTCTTCCCCTGCATTATTTTATACTTTGATGGTTTTATGATGGATTGAGGGGAGAGTATCCTGGAAAAGACGGGGAAAAAGAACGGGTGAAAGTGGGTGTGCGCAGCTAGCTCAGGTCACCGACGCCTCTGTAGTCCAACATCTGCTTCCATTTGAAGTGTCTGCAATAAGTCCAGCGGCTGAACGGCAGCGGCTGTGGTTCCTCGCCTGACGCTTGTGTCACTGGTATCTGGGGTGCTGTGCTGCAGGTCTCAGCACGTCTGATTCCAGCCCTGTCCAGTACCACAGGAAAATGGAAATATAGAAGCGAATGTAGCTCATCGTTGGACTAATATGAGACAATCAGTGGTTTTAAAGGGTAGGGAGTGAGCAAAACATGAGGAAACGTCCTCAGCTCACTTTTTGATGAATGTCTCTGTCCCTGTTGTTTCACTCCATGGTGGCTAATATAACGGATCCCATTTCTGGGAAGGAATGCACACTTCCATAGAGATGTGAAATTCATATTGATTGGGGCGTCTCAAGTTTCATGTCCGTGACAGGGATGATATTGGCTAAACCCTGGCTTGGCTGTAAAATGCAGCCAAATCTTTTCAATTATCTTTACAATGGATAGATCATATTGAGAGAGTTTACAGGCCAGTACTTGACCCTCCATCGGGAATGAAATCATATTGTGAAAAAAAAAAAAAGAGTGACGTTTATTACTACATCGACGTAACGTATTCAAATGAAT
Organism: Leiocassis micropogon; assembly: GCA_028565275.1. Classification (NCBI taxonomy): domain Eukaryota; kingdom Metazoa; phylum Chordata; class Actinopteri; order Siluriformes; family Bagridae; genus Leiocassis; species Leiocassis micropogon. The sequence continues at coordinate 6,452,670 of JAOVVA010000029.1, read as the reverse complement.
ATTTGTTTGTGAGTGGGAATGAATCGACTCCATGTCCTCATTTCTTTATATTTTGCTTCCAAACCTTCTTGTATTTTTAATGTAGTCTTTAGAAATAGTTCTCCAGACTTGGTAAAGGACTTCTGCTGATGCAGGTGATGACAGAAGATCGGGCCGGTGATTAGTATACTGCTGATGCTGGATGCTGAGTGATGGGAACGGACGAGAGGGGAAATGAGGTTGCTGCAGAGAACCAATTTTGAAATTGTATATTTAGGCACTGGTGGCACAGTGGTTAGCATAGGCCTTGCACTTCCAGGGTTCGATTTCCACCTCAGGTCTGTGAGTGGAGTTCTTTTCCATGTTTGGTGGGTTTCCTCCATGTAATCTGGTTTCCTCTCACAGTCCAAAGACATGCAGATCCCAAAGTGCCTTATTCAGAGCGAATTACACTTTTATCTCGTTATGAGCAGTTAAGGGCTCAACGACTGAGCAGGTCATGGTGGGGTTTGAACCACGGTCCTTCCGGACTGTAGTCCAACGCCTTAACCACTGAGCTACCCCTACCGAACACTCACCTTGTGCCCTTAACCTCCTGGGACAGGCTATCCAGGCCAGGATAAGTGGTATAGAAGATGAATGAATGAATGAATAAATGGAAAAATATTTTTGCAGCCTGTGGCAATAAAAACAATTGTTCCCATTTCTTTAATTTAATTGAATTTAATATGAAGAAATGAAGGGTAGCTGAAGACTCGAACAGTACCGTATGGCTGAAATAAAGATTAAAAACAGGCATGAACAATAACTTTGTCCGTAATCATATGCCAATCCTTTGTAACTTTTTTATATGGCTTTCGTTGTGCAAATTGTTAGAAATTTGCAGGTGTAAGACCATTTTTTGGACTCTAATAAAATAAAAAATAAAAAAAACTGAATGTAGCCCTTTAAATTCCTAAAACATGTCGGCAGGTCCGGACTTACATTGTCATTCTCATTACTACATTTTTATTAGTGTCACCGAATAATAAGCAAAGCATTCAAGAGTTAAACCTCCTAAATTCTCAGCCTATTATTGAGTTATTCATTGTAAATCCTATTTTTCAATAATGTGTATGAACTATTCACACTACAGTGACAGTTATATAAAAAGTATGTAATTACAGGGGTAAGGAATGCAAGTCTGGAACTGCGGACGAATCCTGGCAGCTTGAGACGTAATGGCGATGTTTAACTGGTCCAGCGTACACACTTTTATTTGTCCAGCATCGTCCATCCAGCTACTAAACCTGCTGTAACTGGCCCTACCTCCAATCCTGCCTTAAAGTGGAGTGGAACATGTGCTGGATTGGTGGAAGCCTCAGCCGCAGCATGGGCTTTTTGCAGCGGGAGGGTTTCACTGTCAGCATGCCGTCGAGCCGCCGGCAAGGTGAGCAGCAGCAGGGGCTCGGCGCTGCCCGCAGCTGTTGACATTGGCTGGGGTGCGCTGAGGAATGCAGCAGGCCTTGTTGATGACTGCCCCCCCGCCCCCTTCTCTGCTGGGGCTGAGCCACTTCATTGCGCCAGCTGCGGGACCCCGCTGAGCCAAGTCTCCTCGAGGTCATCTAGAGGTGCCCTTGACCTGTCCAATTGTCTACACTCATAAATATCTCATAAATACGCCCAGCGATAGAGAAAGACTTGAGTTTGTCACAGCCAGCTTAGGAATTAGGAAAGAATAGTAGAGTATGCCTGAGGGCTCTGGGGTCTCCCACCTAATGAGCTGGATTTTCTTTACCTTTGGCTCAACAGAGCATGCGGTATAAGAGTGTAAAGCAGCCCAGCTGCCTGGGGTGATGTAGCCCAGAAGGTCAGCGCATATCCTCAGCGCCTCGTAGAGCCGAATTCCTGTGTGGCAAAGCATTATGCAATAAGCTGCACAATGCTTTCCAAAGAACTCGAACCGGTTCCTTTAATTCTCCGTGGACTCAATTAAGGTTGTAAGTGAAAAATTGACTTTCTGTCTCACTCCAAGTGAGTGAACCAAAAAAGAAAAACAGAGCAACGTCAGTCATGTATGTCGAAAGTATTTGCCGTGGTCTTGTAGACTTATCAGTGGAATATCTTACCGAAGAAAAAAGTCTGGGGTAGAAAACAATTTGATTGTATTATCGCTAAATAAACCGTGCAGACACTGAGCTATAACGTCACACGTCTCTTACTTATGCAGTGGAAAATTCACCCAACCATATAATTCCAGGTAACAGTAGAAGCAAATGGTGTGACTAAAGAGGGGGGGAAAAAGGGCATAAAATGGTTGGAATTTTGTAGATATTATGTAGTCATGGTCGTGTTCCCCTTGTTTGTGCTCTTCGAGGTTTTGTCTAACCACAGAGTGATGGAGGGTTTTCTACTCTACATTGTTCAGCCAGAGATTTTAGATATATGGGATACACCCTTGACTGGTGATTAGTACAATAATTAGTCTGATAATATTGTTGTGCACTATTGGTTATAATGACATCGACTAAGGTACACTTACATTGACGTTAACATTAACCTTTGTGGATGATGCTATTCGAATGGAATAAGTTATCTGAACTTGCATGTATGTTTACTAATTAACGTTGCTGAAGGACATTTGTAGTAATTATGATTAATCTGCACAAGATAAGAGATCTATGTATAAATCACAGTGACGACATTGTTTATATGATTTATGCACGCTTGCCGTGATATAAAAACGTCATTCCGATCTGCTCTTTATTTTAATACTGAGTGATTATTTCAATCCTTATTATAAGAACGTGGTTGTGCTAGCTTACAGGTCACATGACCATAAAATGTACAAGGAGCGTCCAAGACAAACCGGGACTTGTGATAAAATTTCTTGCCAATGCGTGCCTAAAACTGGTTGACATTTACAGAAGACTTCAAGCGCAGTACGGTGGTGATGAGACTCTCAACCACAGTAAAACGTTTGAGCAAATGTTTTAAAGAAGGACGTACGCCCGTCCATGAATGACGATCCTGCCCGAGGTGGCTCGGAGCCCACTGCAGTCGTTCCCGTGAACATTTAGTGAGTGATCCTTGAAAATCGACGGGTAACTTGTGCCAACCTGTGTAAGAGACACATCTATCTGTGGGAACCAGTCATTCGGGTGAGAGTTATTGCCACATCCACTGTACCGCCCTGACCTCACTTTAAGCCATTTTTACGTTTGGATTATTAAAGGAGTTCCTGGGAGGCCAGCGTTTCAGACATGAAGCAGGCAGTCTGATCATGGCAACTTTCTACCTTGTGAAATGCTGAGATATGTGCATTAGTGTAGCAGGGGAATATGTGTAGAAACATGGGTTTTCCCACCCATAAAGTCCCGGTTGGACTCGAACACACTTCATATGTAGGCTACCTGTGCTAGCAAAATCAATAACTTACCTAAAATTCCTAAAACCCATTTAAGCACTGCCTGTATGTACCACTGCCTGGTATGTAATATTTAACAGCATGGAGTTTGCATGTTCTCCCTGTGCTTGGTGGGTTTCCTCTGGGTGCTCCGGTTTCCACAGTTCGAAGACGTGCAGATTAGGTTAATTCCATCCATCCATCCATCCATCCATCCATCCATTTAGGAACCTTTGTAGTCCAACCAGGGACTGTCCAATCAGTCAACGTCTACACGAAAATTCAAACATACTACAGGCAATTTGGGAATACCAATTAGCGCAATCTGCATGTCTTAATCTGCATACTGTGGGAGAAAACCGGAGAACCCGGAGGAAACCCATTATGCACGATGGGGAACATGCAAACTCCAAGGCAGGAATTGAATCCAGGACCTAGAGGTGCAAGGCGACAGTGCTACCACTTAGATCTGCATAATTGGCATTCCCAAATTGCCCGCAGTGTGTGAATGTGTGTGTGAAAGTTGACCGGAGGTCCTACCACGTTGTAAAAATTGGCTTCCACTGTTTCAAGTTGGACTACATAGGGTCCTAGATGGAGGTCTGGAAATCTGTTTCTTACCCTATAGATCTATCTATGGACTGTAATCTTCCCATGTGCACATATACAGTAAATTCCAGAGATACACTGGAAATAACAAATTTATCCCACCTCCCTATGTAAAATGAACCCAGTCCACATAGGTCTTTTGTCGTATGGTTTTGCACTATGCGGGGCAGGTAATACCTTTCTCCTTTGTACTGTATATTCAGACCTATCACTTTTTCTTGCCAGGATATGCAAACATTTAGAATCGTTGGCCTCAAGATGTTTTCTTAGAAAAAAAAGAGAAATGATTGGTTGCTTAGGTTCCTGAGGCCTGTGTCTATTTCTTTAACTTAGACCTCACACCACTGTCTGCCCAACATCTTCCCACCATTTGTCACAGGAACAGAATGTAGACAGAACCAGACAATGGAAAGCAGAAATATACTGAATGATCTGGGGTTTGTAGAGTAAATAAAATGGGGGGGGAAAAAAAATCAGGGGAATCTCTGACGTACATTGCCTGCCAAACATGCAATGTCAACAGGTAGTGTTTCTTTTTGACCGTCGGACGTCAGAGCCTGCTGTTGGGAGGATGTTTAAACAGAGATCAGTTATTATTATTATTTTTTTTCTCTGTAAGTCTGCTTAATGCTGCTTCGCTGTCAAAACTCTAGCCATTCCTGACATTCCCCGCTTGAAGTTTTTGAGTTTGCAATGTTTTAATGTTGTTGTTTTTTTCTCCAAAGTGTAATTTCAGTCGTTCCATGCACCGTCAGCGTATTATTCAGTTATCCATCTTAAACTCAGATACTACAGTGTAAACTTATAGAGAAAGGTATGTGGTTATAGGCTTGAGGAATGTAAGTCTGGACCTGCAAACGGGTTTTAGGGGTTAAACATGCGGCAGTCGTTATGCAAACATGTTACAGCTCTTAGTGGCCAGGTGTTGTATGTGAAATATGTCTTTGAGAATTGAATGAATTCTTTCATTTATTTGCTCGGATTGTGCGGCGCTGTCTCTCCAGGGCTTAATCATTTGTAGTGCAGTTTTTACTGAATGACTGATTGCTTCAGTTCTATTCAAAGTATGCATGTATGTACGCATGAAATTGAAAGGAACAATCTGCTATCTTTTTTTTTTTTTTTTTTTTGCTATCTGCCCCGCGACATGGCCCGTTAAAATGAATTAGCAGTGAGGAAAAAAAAAAACAAAAAAAACAAGCGCAGTCACACTCCCAGGCTCGCCGTTAAAACATTCATTCGGCGTTTGCCCCCTGGCGACTATCGCTTCACTAATTAAGTCACAAGCCTCATTTACAATGTTATTCTACAGTTCACATTTCCATCTCATTTAAGAGGTTTAATAAATGGAATATTTTGGATTTAAGCAAACACCTAATGACGTGGAGGGATTTTTTAATGTGTCCTCGTGGGAGCAGAGGCTGTGTTTGCACTTTGGAGGTAAAGGGGAAGTTTAATGGAATGTCTGCAGCACAATTTGGAGTAATAACATCTGTCTGTATCGTTATTTTGTTCCGAAAATCATTACTTTTACGGCATCACATTCTTCTTTTTATTTGGACTTAGTATAGTATATAGTTCAGAGCCGTTTTCTCTGTGTGTTCGGTTACGTATTAACTCGTTGCTAAAAACATGACAATGCACCAGGTTAAACGTCGTCTTGGCTTTGACTCAAAAAACCTTATTTCTAATAGCTGTTATTATAAACAATTCTGACACAATGACGGTATTATTCTCGAAGCGCAGAGCTTTACATACCACCGTCACCAAGTACCACACTGTCCTCAGGCATAAAAGTGGCGTAAGTCATAATTGCACATAACTGTAAGGTAGGATCCTGGTTAGTGTGGGTTACCTTGACTCCCAGCCCTGAGGGTTGGGATCATAACCCCCCCTCCCCTTCCTTCTTCCAATGTGGACTCTGGGCACTATTAACCTGTCCCTGAGAGTTTGTTTTTACATGCCTATGCGTTTGCTGCCATGGCCTCTTTTAAAAGGTAAGAGGAATGCTGCCAAATGAGTTGCACCACATTGGCGATTGCTCCAGGAGGAAAGGAAAGAAACAACAGGGGGTGTCTGCCATACAACAAGGCAAAACATCAAGCTCTGTCAGGGGCTAATCCAAATATGCACTCTGTAAGTCTTAAATATTTCAAAACACGAAACCCAACCTTTTCAAACATTGCGTGTGCCGTCTCCCTGATACCCTCCGTTACATGTTTGCATTCCGTTCACATCAGGGAACAAGGGACACGTCAGCTGCCCAGAGTGACATAATTTCAACTGGATACAACAGTGAAGACGTTTTCGAATGTGTCTTGTGCTGCATGATAACATCTAAGGCTCATAAATGTGTAAAGAAACTTAGTTGCGGGGAGAAACTCATTTTCGATTTTAGTTGTTGTAGACTGTGGTCGGATTCTACTGCAGATGGACTCGACATACATGAAGAATGTTTGCATGCATAAGAATCAGCTCAGTGTTTTAAAGACAGGTGTTTATGACAAAACCAAGCATCCTTGCCAATAGCTGCTCAATCCTAATAGTCAAAATTGAGAATAATTTCATAAAAAATATATACAGGAAGATCAATATCCTAAATCAGGGTATACAGTTGACTTTTTTAAAAGTTGATGTTCATCCACATTGTCCCCATACTCTATGGCGTTTTATGGCTCCAATCAAGAGCCATAAAACGCCATAGAGTATGGGGACAACTTCGATCAATCAAGTCATGAGTACCTGTATTATAAGCATGAAACTCAATAAAGCGTATTTATATTGGGTATTTGTAACATATCCATCCATCCATCCATCTAGAAACCTCTGTAGGACCAACTAGGGACCGTCTAGGCCAATGGTGATTACAATTGTATTTATTCTCATTTTATGCCCGTTGTACGGGCGATTTATGGGACACCAATTAGCCTATTCTGCATGTCTTTTGACTGTGGGAGGAAACCAGAGTACCCAGAGGAAACCCACCAAGCACAGGGAGAACATGCAAACTCCATGCACACAGAAGGAGGAAGGAATCGAACCCTGACCCTGGAGGTGCAAGTTGATACTGCTAACCACAACGCCACTGTGCCGCCTTTTGTAACACCTCAGAGCTTAATAACACAACCACGTAATGCAGCAGTGGAGATAAGTGAGGTTTAAAGAGATAATTCTTAAATGTTTTTCAAATTTCAGTTTGTATTAAATAAAACGTTCTGTGCATATGAGTACATTACAATAGGTCTTGGTCATGATAAGTTTTCCTGCTCTGTATGCTGACTGTGAAGCTTGTCTTCCAGAATGCAAATACAATATACACTACCAGTCAAAAGTTTGGACACACCTTCCAATTTCTTGATCGTTCCTGATTTTTATTTCTTTCTACACTGTAAAGCACTGCTGAATCCATCGAAAAATGCAATAATCTCTTTTGAACTGTATCTGCTACTTACTGTATACTCTGTAAAGCCTTCATAATGGCTCTAATCTGAGGTGCTGTTTGTTAATTGCTGATTTCTGAGGCTGGTGACTCTAAATGAACTTCTCTGCAGCAGAGGTAAGTTTTAGTCTTGCTTTCCTGGAATGGTCTTCATGAGAGCCAGTTTCATCATGGTGCTTGATGGGTTTTGCAAATGCACTTGATAATACTGTTCTTGCAAGAACTGTTCCAGAACAGCTAATCTTCATGGCTTCAAATAACAACCAACTGCTGATGTTGTTGTTGATTAATTACCTAATGCTGTATGTGTATTTCATAGTTTGGAAAAACTGTGTTCTACAATGTAGAAAATAAATTCGAACTTGTGTCCAATCTAAATTCATTCATTCCAAAGTTCCGCTAAGACACAACTTCTGCTTCTGCAGGCCCAGTGAGCTAAATTGATACATATAGCTATGTCCAGTTAGCCATACACTAGTTCTTGTTGTCCATATGTCTACTTCCAGTGAAAGAAAAGAGCTTTGTAATAAATACACTTTGACTTTAAAAGATACCAACTCAATTTAGCTCAATGGGACTGCAGAAGCTTTATATGAGTCTCCGGTGAACTTCAGAATGAAGGTTGTAGAATTTGGCCCCCGTTACTAATATTATACTCACGTTCCAGCTGACAAACTTCATGGTCGGTGCACAAAGCAGAAAAACCTAAAATGACCAAGACCTATTGTAATGTACTTATATGCATATCAACTTTGATTGAAGACAGACTTGAAAATATCAAATTGTCCCTTTAAGGCATAAACCTTCACAGAATGGATCTGCACCGACAGTTTATGTACTGACCCAGATTTGGTCTACATTAATCGTAGAGGCATTCTATTCGGTCTCATGATGTTCATAAACTGAATTGTGGGATTTGGAACTCGGCTGCTCTCTGAAAAAGCAGAAAAGCAAGTATTTATTACTGATGTTTCATAATCATGAGTTTCACATTCACAAAAGTTGATGCTTTGAGCTAACACATGACAATATCGAACCTGAATGGCGTTTCAAACTGGCCCAGGTGTTTTCTTCAAGGTTGTCATATTTCTAGACTGAACAATGAAAAAGCCTGTCATGGTGTGAGAGAACAAAAGAGAAGACATCTGGGATAACAATATTTGAATGCCACAAATGATTAAGTCTATAATGATTCCAAAAGTCAAGAACACAGGATTATACATTTGTAAGCATGTCCACATGTTAATGTTTTTAAAGAGTAAATTGTAGTGTGATTAAACTCATACATTTTATTCTACTCTCCTTTGCTTTCATTGGCAGAGGAAATCACAACAAGCTAATCCATTGTGTCCAGGAAGATAAATCCTTTAACTCTGACACCATATATATATATATATATATATATATATATATATATATATACCTCCCTTAGGCTGTTATAGCATTAAATAACACATTCACTGATTTTAATGGAAACATACTCAGAATTATTAGGTTTTCCTTATGGTGATGTTGGTTGAAAGTATTTATTCCCATGTATGCAGTATTTATTATATTTATACCATTAAAAAAAAGGACTTGACCAAAGATGAAGACAAAAGGCTTGGGGAGCATCTAAATAGAATATATATTTATGTATGAATGGCAGGTTGCTTGCATTTATTTAAAATATCCCAGGATTGCCCACATGTGTTTTAAGATAAAATAAAATTCAATTTTTTTCTGTAGAAAGAACGATTTTTTTCCAACTGAATCATTGCATTTTAATGTTTATGGTATCCTTATAAGAAAATGTTGAGGATTCTACACTGCATGGCCAAAATACACTATATGGATAAAAGAATTTGGCCAAACCTGTTAATTATTGAATTCAGGTGTTTCAATCAGGCCCCTTATCCCCAGTGAAGGGCAATCTTGATGCTTTAGCACACCAAGACATCTTGGACAATGCCATGCTTCCAACTTTGTGGCAACAGTTTGTGGAAGACCCTTTTCTATTCCAACATGACTGTGTCCCAGTGCGCAAAGCAAAGACTATAAAAACATGGTTTGATGAGTTTGGTGTAGAAGAACTTGACTGGCCTGCACAGAGCCCTGACCTCAACCCCATCAAGCACCTTTGGGATGAACTGGAATGGAGATTGCGAGCCAGTCCTTCTCGTTCAACATCAGTGCCTGACCTCATAAATGATCTCCAAAATCTTCTGGACAGCCATCCAAGAAGAGTGGAAGCTGTTATAGCTGCAAAAGGGGGACCGACTCCATATTGAAGTATATGTTTTTGAATACAAGGTCATTGCAGGTTTGGCCAAATACTTTTGCCATATAGTGTTAGTCATACACCCTAATTTGTTATTTGACCGCCTTTAGGTTTAATTTATGTGTATGTGAATGTGGTGGCCAGTTCATGGGTGAAAATGCTCCTAGAACCAGGCTTTTGTAGTTTGAATCCAGGAATATACCCGTACCATCAGGGAAGAACAAGAAATCCCATAAATGTGATATCCAGGACATTCAGGTAGGCAGCTGACTTGATTTCATTGCCACATAACATTGCTGAGGCAAGACCTGATGAACTAAAGCAACCCTAGATCATAACTCTGGCTTGTGCAGTTGCCACTATGCATGATAAGTGCATTGCTTTATGCACTTCATGAGTCTGTTTTATCTATACTTAGGTAATTATTATAACTTGATAATTAACCATCATACAAATCCAGATCTATTCTTATATCAATGCAAATTAGACTCGGACATTGACTGGGCAAAGTGTGTGTGGAGATATTAATGACAAAATAAGAAAAATATTCTTATGTTATTTTCCATATTACATTGTTTTGATCTAAAATACATAGTCTAATATATATTGTACTCTTAACCAATTACCAAAGGTTAAAGAGGTCTTATAATCCTGTCCAGATCCCGGGATCATACATTTATCAAGAAACATCCAACTCAGACAAACACTTGAAAGTCTTTGGCGCATGCTTGCTTGTCCCATATTAGATAAGAAACCAAATTAGTTTACACAAATCAAGATGCTATATAAATATTTTGCCCTCACATTACCCCAAGAGAACAACCATGTAAAAAGCGACGTCAGCCACTGACACTAATGGGTTCGACATGATTTAGACTGCAGAAATTAAGGAGACACATTTAACACATCTGATTTATACTATAATGAGAGTGTGAATTGTAAAGGATCTGTCCATCTCATGCACTGTCTAATAATACAGTACAAATGAAAGATACAAATGTTACTAAAACAAACAGTAAAAGTAATTAAAACATGTAATAAAAATATGAGGGAAGAAGGCATAACAGAAGGCAGATTTACATTTATAGAAGAACTTCAAGCACAGTAGAGTGATCAGACTCTTAGCCGCAGTAAAACATTTGAACGGTGCAAATGTTTTAAAGAAGGTTAGACATCGGTGAACATTCAGCAAGAGGAACGTGAGATCCTCGAAAATCAATGATAACTTGCAGAAGAATTGCATCTGACTGTGGGAACTGTTCACACAATCATTCACCACCACGTGCACATTACAGAAACTCAGCTGGGAGTTATGGCCACTTCCCGCATATAGTCCTGACTACCCACCAAGCTATTTCCACATGTTTGGGCCATTAAAGGAGTTCCTGGGGGGCCAGTGTTCCAGACGTATAGCACGCAGTCCGATTATGCTTTTCTAAGTTGATGGCATCCAAGCACTAGTAAAACACTGAGATAAGTGCATTAGAGTAGCAGGGAATTATATAGAGAAATAAATTTCATTTTTACTCTCTTATTCTGTACAATGACAAGGCCTGGTTTGACTGTATGTAGTAAGCAACAACAACTGGCTGGCGTTGCTTTACTATGAGGAACAAAGAGTTTCCCTACTATAGGGAAGGATGAAATGTTATATCATAGAAAATATTTTTAAAAATACCAACAACTGCAAAGCTCTGGAGTACAGCACACAGAGCATACAGCTTCCCTGATCCTTTAACTAAAATGATTGCTGCTAAGATGGGTTGTGATCCCCCTATCAATTCAACATAATTCACTGGCTCACAGACTCCACTTTATTATTTTGATTAAAAGAAAATATTGCAGGTGGAAGCTTATTTGCTCCTTTAGGCAGTAATAAGCTAATAGGCAGTTGAAGCTCAGTAGGTTAAGGCTCTAGGTTATTGGTCAGATGGTCAGCAGTTCAAGCCCCAGCTTTACCCTGATGCCACTGTTGGGTTTTGAGCAAGGCCCTAACACTGTCTGCTCCAGGAGCACTGCACTGTCTTATGCCTGACCCTGCACTCTGACCCCGGCTTCCTACATGCTGAGGTATGCAAAGAAAAGAATTTCACTGTGCTGTAACGTGTAAGTGACAAATTAAGGCTTCTTATTTTAGAAAAATGTCATATTTGGTTTATTGAAGATGCGATTTAGCAGGCCCTGAAGCAAAGTCCGCCAAGTCCAGCTGATAAAGTTAACAGTATGTGCACAGCTCTTCTGTTAGGGTTTACTGAACTGCTTACTTAATCAAAGTACTCAAGGCAGCAAAGGGGGCCATGGATGTAACTGACTTGGGAGAAAGTGCTATGTCTAATTGTCCAAGTTGTTTGAAAAGTCCAGGATGTTCAAACTAGTGAATGCAAAAGTGGGAACCAAGGCCTTGCTGACCATTTCAGGGCTACAGAGAGGACCATTTGCATATGAAGGATTGTATAGCTACCATTATACAGGATTACTAACAGTTGGCCAGTGATGGATGGTTCCACCCGGAGGAAATTCTGTACAAGGCAGTGACAGATGCTTGATCTCATGCTTCCCTGATGATAAAAAAAAAAAAAGACTATCACAACACTGTGAAAGACTTTGGAGCCAAATACAGTCAGACTGGTTGATATGTTCTGACCTTATACAAGTTTGACGTCCATTACCTCTGCGGCCCCACACTACACCCTTCCTGTAAGGGAGGCATCCATGAAGATGATCTCTCTCTCCTATGGTGATTTGCTCCCAACTGGACTCCCTCTTTTAGGAATGTCCTGAATTGGCGGTAAGCCGAGCCTTGGCAGCTTTTCCCTGACACAAGGAGAAGTTTTAGTATGGCCTCACCTAAACTGTGTGACCTGATTGGGTATTGAGGAAATCTTTTCTGAGGTCATAGTGAGACAGTATGCCTAAACATCAACAATGATGATAGATACCTGCTAGATGGCCTACTCCTTTGTGAGAACACACAGAAGGCAGTCAGATAAATACCCTGACACCACTCAAACAAAAAACCAGTCCAGCCAGGTATGTCTTTCACCAGTAACTTTCACCAAAACCTTTGCCAAATGCCTAAATGTAAACTTACCAAAAAAAGGTGGTTGGAGAATGTGTTCAAGTTGTTAAGATATAGAAGTGGGGGAAAAAATGCAGCCCCTCCTGCCTAAAGGTGAAGCGAGAGAGACGTCTCTAGGTAGGAAAAAAGGTTGTAGTGTTCATGTTGTTCAAGACATGAAAATGATAATTATTGCTTTGTTTATTGCAAATACTGCATTATACCGTATGCCATTATATAACTTTGTTACACAGTCACACAAAGATGTTGTCTTACACAGCTTTGAATGAGTGTTACTTTGTAGCGATACTTCAAGGGTTTAGGTGTAGTTAAGGGTTCCAACCTTCGTAAAATGGTTACACATGGAACTCTTTCTGAGAACTACTGTCTTGGTCAAGTTTCTGCATAAAGTTCCTCAAAATAAACAACCTGATGTATTCTAAAGTCTTCTTTATTTAACTTCTTTTTCTGTATTATTCAGTATCGACACTCTTACATGGTGGCACGGTGGCCTAATGGTTAGCACTGTGGCCTCGCACCTCCGGGATTGGGGGTTCGATTCTCATCTCGGGGTCTGCGTGAAGTTTAGATTACTCCGGATTCCTCCCACAATCCAATGACATGCAGATTAGGTTAATTGGTGTTCCCAAAATTGCCAAAAATATCTGTGTTCCCCAGCTCCTGCCCAAAGTCTCCTGGGATAGGGTCCAGGACCCAGCAAGTCTGTGCAGGATAAGCGGTATAGAAGATGAATGAATTAAAGTCCTTGCTGTGAAAGTGTTATACTTGGAATTATTGCTAAAATCTGAAAGAACTCTTAAGATTATCCCAGATGCATGACCCATATACTGTTTGGAGCCCAGGTTAAACCTTTTTTTCAAAGGGTTTACTGTAATTACTGGATTCTTGATATCTAAGGGGTCTTTATAGGACACTCGTTGAAATAGTTGGAAAATCTAAATTTCCAAATTTCAAGACTTTTACCAGAACTTTTTATTACTTTAATGATTATTTAAAAAAAAAATTATTGTTGCAAATCTAGGTCAGTAAAGTATAGTATGGCTCTTTCCCTGTCTATGGTAATAAAAGTGTATATAAAAATATTTAAAAAACACAGATAAAGATTTGGCCAAAGAACTAAACTAAACAAAAATTACTTGTTTTCTACGAATAAGTGTATTTTTCCTGAACTACTTATACTTGACACTTATAAGTTAGTGGATTTTTCGCCTGATAAAGGGTTAATGCAGCACTCAGATCATTTGTGAGGGGAAAAAAACTGCTGGGAAATAACATGTCCAAATAGTGAAAAAAAAAAACAGCTCTTCAGCTCTTGACTCTGAGCAAACACGTCAGTATTTCATGGCAACCCATTGTTTGTTTGACCCCCATGTAAAAATGATCCTACCAACTCCTGATGAAACTTTTTCTGTTGTTTCTGATAGCAGTCAGGCAAATAAAAATAAATCAAATCCAGCTCACATGCAATGTTACTTGACACTATGTTGTCGTAACAGAAATTACATTTCAAATTGCATTTCGGAAACCGCTACAGATGCGCCGTACTGTTGTGACCTTTGTCCTGTGTACAATAGGGACGAGTTAATGATTTCTTTCTCTATTACCTTATCTCATAAGGTCTGAACGAATCAAAAGTGGTACACTATCTTGATAAATATGTAAGTGCTTTAGAAATATCACGAATGGCGATGCTTTCAGCAAGGCTTTTCTTTTAGTATTTACTTAGTACACAAGTTTAGTAGACTGAGGTCACAGGAATCTGAATGGAGAGGGGTGAAGAATGACACGGACACAATGAAAAGTCTGGAGTAATGCCTGGAGTGGTGATGGCCTTTCCAGGAACCAATGAGCAGTCTAGTGTTTGTTGACATTTCCCACACTTATACCTTGTGGTCACTGTTTGTGCATGTGCTAGTTACTGCTTGTTTCACAAAGATACTTGAAAAAAAAAACCCAGAGATCTCAGGCTGCATTACCTGGAATACTGACCAAAGGTTTATTGGACCTTTAAAGGTTGGAGCCGAACGTGAAATGAATGATCTGAAATTTATGGGGCATGTCTTTATTTACCAGGTTGATCTAACTCTTGCTTTCCGTTAGTGCTAATTTTTATTTTATTGTTTCATAATTAAATATTTTAATAAAGAGTTTCATTTGCTTGGGAATTATACAAGCTGGTGCTTTTACTTATTTTTCCAGACACGGTCG
>JAOVVA010000029.1:6419806-6432282 GCA_028565275.1 Leiocassis micropogon | reverse complement strand
AAGGGCATGAAATTGTATTTAGCAAATGTGTTTCTTTTTATCTGATAAAAATATAAATGTGTATGCATATTTACAAATAACGAAGCATGGATCGGTAGATAAGAAGCATTAAGTATTATGAAAAATGTTGTTATATGATCCTATCTGAAAATTCCCATTTTCACTTAGGTGAGTCGCTTTTTAGCATGAATACCCTGTTTTGGCTGATAACATTTCCTAATACTGTCATTTCACTTAACATTACTTGTGATTGTTGATGGGTTAATTCAGTATTCAGTTCAAACAACACATGCAAACTTGATCAGTATGTATAAGTTATATTATATTATATTATATTATATTATATTATATTATATTATATTATATTATATTATATCATATTATATTATATTATATTATATTATATTATATCATATTATATCATATTATATTATAGTTATTAAGCATATCTAAGTTATAATGCTCACAATGTGCTTTTATATTAGCTGGAACTATATATACAGTAATAGTGAACAATTTATCAATGAACATACAGTAGCTGGCCATAACTAGTAAAGATATGAGAAGAGGCATCTACTTGTTTTCCTGTGGTCTAACTTTCTTTACAGCTAAAAATGTGTTTACAGTCTAAAAGAAATAAATAATAAAAAAAATAGCATATTTAGCACATTAAAAGACATTATGCATTTTTAGTCTTATGCAAATGTAAAATCTATAAAGAATGCTTATAATTGTGTGATATAAACTTGGTTACTCTACATAAGCTTGCCCATGTGCAGATTTGAGCTTACAGACGTGTTGCCTTGTCCTTGTCCGATAACACCTTTAAAAAAACAGAAAAATGGAAGTGCACAATGACGTCAAGCGCTTTTTTATCTCTGAACTAAACAGGTCGCACATCAAGGGGTGAGTAACAAAAACTAACATAGAGAACAGACTCTGTGTAGAACAAAAAAAAAAAAAAACAAGTCCCCATTTTTCACATTGTTACCTAAGGGCCAGGACTTGCCAGCATTTTTTTTTGAATATCTACTTCTTACAAATGACTACCTTGGGCTCGACAGGATAAGAGAAGACAGGACTAAGCAAGAGCAGCCTAGCATTAATAGTAGCTTATATAAATCGTGAGACTTTTCCTGATAGCTAGTCTACTGTAAGTGGTATTGACATGTAGGAATGGTGGACGGTTAAAGTGGCATAGCCTAGTAACAGCTCTGTCAGGTGGCAATTGAATTAGATGGCTAGACAAGTTGAGACACCACTGTCTGGCAGGAACTGAGGCCTGGGTCTGGTTACTGTGCTGCCAAATGGGCTCAATACTGATGAAGTGTGACCACTTGACATTCTGCAGACGCCTGAGGGTGTTCAAGTCAAAGAAATCAAGTTCCTTTGTTGCTGAGTGCATAATGTTTTGCTGTTCGGAGGAGGACAGACCGAAGCATTACGGAAAAATAGGGTAAAATATACAATGTATATACAGTACTTTGCAGAAATCTTGAGCCACACCCTATTTCTACATATTTTGCTTCCAAAGACCAGATTTTCTTGTATTTTTTAATGTAGGCTTAAGGAATAATTTTAAAGGACTTTTTTAGCTCACATTTTTAGCAAGATTTTGTCTCTCATTTTCAATCCAGTACCTGAACCTAAGGAACGATTTCTGTTTGTTAAGCCACACAGTGACCTATGAATCATTCGACAATAAAAAACATCTAACTTAAGGCATGAACCAGTGACAAACAGGTACAGATGATGATAGATCATCAGTGTGGTGATTAGTATCTTGAAGCACTTTGCAGCCTGGCGCAGTAAAAGATTTGTTCCCAATTCTCTAATTGAATTTAATATGAAGAAAAGATTTTTGCATAACCTAGAATCTTAGACATCATAGTACCTTTAGTACATATTTTGCTATATATGTTGATTATATCTGCAATATTATAGACAAAACCATTACGTATTTCCAAACATAACTTAAAAGCAAATATAGAAGAATATTTGCATGACTGTAAAGAAAATATAATATTTCACGACAGACTAGTTTTCAGTTTTCAGTTTTCAAAAAAAAAAAAACCCATAATGTATGCTTCTGGGTTTTGCATGAGATTATAAAGGATTAAGTTAAGCCATTATTTGTCACATATACATTACAGCACAGTGAAATTCGTTCTTCGCATATCCCAGTGTAACTGGGGTCAGAGCACAGGATCAGTCATGCTGCAGTGCCCAAGGAGCAGATAGGGGTAAGGGCCTTGCTCAAGGGCCCAACAATGGCAACCTGGCAAAGCTGGGGATTGACCCTCTGACCTTCGGATCAGTAACTCAGTGCCTTAGCCCTCTGAGACAAAGTTACCAGAAGAACTCATATTCTCCAGCACACTAAGTAGAACCTAACTGCAATTAAGTCTAACTTGGGCACATAGGGGAAAAAATGCCAGGAAGAAAACATGCCTTTAAAGACATTTCTAAATAAGTTCTATAAAGAGCACTAAAGAGTAATAAAACGACACAATCAATATTTGGTGAGAAAACTCTTTGCTTGAAAATTATTATCAGTGTTAGATACAAATTTACATGTACATAGATAGATATATAGCCCACTCTTTAGACACTTTTACCCAGAATTTCTAATTGTTTTAGTAAATTCGAGCCAAAAGCCTTTTTGCAAAAAACAAAAAATAGCAAAAAACAACAAAGGATAATGTCTTGACTTAAACTTCGGAATAAAATAAGTACAATAATTGTCTCATTGCTTTTCATCTCTTCTTTAATTTTTGAGTATTCCAAATAATTTTACATACACACACATCATCTGTAACCATGGAATTAAAATGATCTTGCACTTGTTTCTGTGTGTGCATAAGAGAGAGGGAGAGACCTTACATGTAAGGATAAGCAGTGACTTTATAAATGTAAAAATGGAAGAAATATTCCAGTTCATTAATATGGGGGGAAAAAAAACTTCCAATAAAATCTACATGAACTCAAGTTTGCTTCATTTCTGTTACGAATGACTTATTTTTATTTTCTTATTTTTTTCGATCTCGATTGACTTTTTTCATTTCTTTACTGCCGTGTAAACAATAAGATTTACAGAGGTCGGGCAGATTTTGGAAGGAACTTCAGATGTAAGAGGAATTCGGCACCATCTGTAATCACCAGCTTTTCCTGGAACTAGGTAGCATTTCTGAGGCTGGAGAGCACTCGGAGACACATTAATCCTCAAAAACGTTTCGGTGTTTGCAATCTGACTGTATGTGTAAAAAGCTGGCAGCGGTTATAAATTAAACATGAGTGCTGCTGGTATGGATAGCTGCAGAATTACCCCTGTATTTCAACTATTTATTATTCTGCGGATGACCTGCAAATTAAATTTCTCTGCACAGTTTCCTGGCTGGCATTTGCGGCCAGTTTGCAACATCATTGCAAAAATGCACCCTTTAAAATATGGATATTCTGTAGTGAAAATCTTAGGTTAAATGATTATTCGGGAACATCGCCAGAGTGTTTTGATGGCACTCTGATAGTGGTGATTCAGAATAAATAAACCCTGAGGTTTTACTAACACATTGCTTATTTTAAAACCGAAAAAGTTATCATGTTTGCAATCTTATACACACTGATTTACAAACCTGACTCCTGGGCAAGTTATCGGCATAGCCAGCATTGTTTAGATTAGTAGGATTGTACATATCTACTACAGTAAGTTAGTTCCATTTGAAAATAATGGCACGAATGGCACGATGCTTTTAAATTGGCTATTAGGTATGAACATACAGTAGTATGATTAGAAGTCTGGAAATGTGAATAAAGTAATAATCACAGCAGTAGTTCCTGGCAATTGCAAGTCTCTGACGTATACGTGCGAGGTTAATCAGAGCAACGGGAAAGAGGTGTAAAGAGGGCATCCGACGCACAAAGCAGATTCACTGCAGGAAGAAGACAAATTAACTTGTTCATTCATCTTCTGTGACTGCTTTATCCTGTTCCTTGTCATATTCCTGGGTGTGAGGCAGGAATACACCCTGGATGGGACAAGTCTCCAAACATTACCAATACACATTACAGTACCATTATGGTTTTTATTTTTATTTTTTAAAAGACTTTTAATCATTTACAGTTGTACGCTTGTTGTACAGTTGTATAAGTTTGACTTATTTTTATGATTGTGAACTCATATGAACAAAACTGTAATTCATCTATTTAAAGTCATGCAAGAGATGGAAATGGAAAGGGCCCAAGATCGCAGGTGCAAAATTTATATCTTAACTGCATTGATGCTGCTGACCAGAGGTCGAAGGTAACCGAGTTCATTTACTTTGTTTTTACATACATCACCAGTGAAAAGTTTGGACACACCTTCTGATTCCCTGATTTTTTTTTCTACACTGTAAAACAATACTGAGGGCGTCTAAATAATGCATTAATCTCTTTTGAACAGTTGATATTAAGATGTGTCTGCTACTTATGCTCTTTAAAGCCTTCAAAACGGCGCTAATTGTTGCTTGATGGTTTTTGCAAATCCTTTTTTTTGTTGCAAGAACTGTTCCAGAACTGCTGACCTTCATGCCTTAAAATAACAACTGACTGTTCTTGTTGTTGTGGTTACTGTATTACCTAATGCCATATGAGTTATTTCACAGTTTGGAAATCTCCAGTTTTGTTCTAGAATGTAGAAAATAAATCACCAAACAAAAAAACATACTTTCCTTAAGTAGTTATATTAGTGGATACTTTTTCCTTTCACTACATCCTACAACAAACAGCTGTATTTTCTACTTCACTACATTTGTTCATGCCATCCCTCGAAGGGTGTATAGTATTTGAAGCAGTAACATCACCACTTGCTAATTCTTACTCACTCACTCAACGTCTGTACTGGTTTATCCTGGGGCCTGGGGCCTATCCCAGGAGACTTAGGGTACAAGGCAGGGTGGACCTTGAACAGGGTGCCAATCCATGGCAGGGCACATAGACACACTCACATGCTCATTTATACACTACAGGCAATTTGGGAATGCCCATTGGCCTAATTAGCATGTCTTTGGACTGTGGAAGGAAACTGAAGTACCCGGAGAAAACCCACCAAGCACATGCAAACTTCTTGCACACAGACCCAAGGCCGGAATCGGGACAGTGCTAGCCAGTATGCCACCATGCCACCCAGTTGATGAGAGAGAGAGAGAGAGAGAGACTCTTTTACTATGACATAAAGATCACAGTGAGGTAATACAAGCTGAGTACTTTTATTCCTTAAGTAAATTTAACAGTAAATTATTTTTCTCAATTACAAATGTAAGTGGAGGACATCTACTTTTACTTGAATAAGATTTTACCTAGGGTATCTCTACATTTACTCAAGTACAAGATAAGTATTTTTATACTTTTTCATATTTTCATATTCTGCTTTTAATTCTATGTTTGATATATATCCTTTTCATACCTATATTTATTTTTCTTTATTCTATTTTATGCTTATTTTTTCACTTTTTTTTCATGGAATTCATTGGGGGACAGAATTTCATTGTACGGGGAAACATGTTTCTTTAATGTGCATATAATAATAAAACTTGAAACTTGAATGTGTACTTGGTCCATCACTTCTGCCAGCAATCATGTCTATCAACTATGTTTGTTTTGTTATTTTTATGTGGTGTGATTATTTTTAAATGTCTTTCTATTAAGTTTGCACTTTACTTTGACATGTGGATGAGTCTAGACTTAAATGCTGGTGTCATTATAAAAAGATGCTCAGTAACAGTTTTGCGTAACAGTGGTTCAGTAGTTTTTGTTCTTAGATGTTCTTAGATTGTTGTTAGTTGAACTGTGATGGGTTTTTAATGTCACATGCCCTATTGTGTGACTCCAAATACTTCAGCTCGGCACAATAATTTCTGACCATAAAAACACAAAAACTGGTTTGCACCCAACCAATGTAGAAATACCAGTATTATCATCCAAACACTCAATGCACTTGTGCAAAAACTAGACGAGTGGTTTAAATGATGATTTTTTTTTAATGCTACACATAATTTAACAGAAAGGACATCAAAAGTTATCAATGACTGAGTTAAAGTGTGTCTGCGTTTATATTATGTGCTTTGGCTAAAGGTATGCATCACAATAGCATCGGCAGCTAATATGCTATTGGTGATTATCTTAGAAAGAAAGAAAAAAAGAAAGAAAGAAAGAAAGGATGAACTGGCGCAAACCTCTGTATAAACCATCTGGCGCAAACCATCTTTGTATGCACAATGAAGTCAAATTATTTTTTTGCATATTAAAAATCAGTAAATGAGATAGAATAGGTATCAAGAAAGAGCTGCCTCCATTTACACCTCTGAAAAAAGAGGAGCATTTATTTATTTATTTATTTATTTTTTGACTGACTATGTAGTTAGTTATAGTTATAAATGGGCATATTGCTTTGATTTATTTAACTATAAATAGTGTAGATATGTTTTTTGATATCTACGTATCTATTGATACAGCTGGACCATGGTAAATTTTCACTGGCTATTTAAAGATTTCTCATTAAAAGGTATTCTATAGCTAATTGATTACCAATTCAATTGGAAACATTATGGCATACAAAATCTGAATGATGAAAAATTTTAAAGAAGGCTGGACAATGTTGATCCCAGCCCGAGGTGGCTCGGAGACCACTACAATCGTTTTTGTGAACATTCAGCGAAGAGACGGGTCTGTCTGTGGGAACTGTACACACAGTCATTCATGAACACCACTTGCACATTACAGGAACTTGGCTGGGAGTTATTGACACATCCTGGGGTTCTGACCTCACTCCAAGCAATTTCCACATGTTTGGGCCATTAAAGGAGTTCCTGGGAGGCCATTGTTTCAGACGTGAGAAAACTTTGGACCGCATCCAAGCACTAGTAAAACGTTGGGACAAGTGCATTAGTGAAGCAGGGGATTATATGGAGAAATTTTACTCTCATATATGTGTTCTGTTATTCTGCACTATCAAAAGTCCCGGTTTGACCCGAATGCCCCTTGTATTAACTTGGACTGCATGTGCTTTGGTATGTTTGATAAATCACACATTTTGTGCTCGGTGTAATAACTGTGTAATTATGAATGTTAAGCCTTTTATTCACAGTTTTTACTAAAACTGTAGAACAGTGCTTTTGTTGTGGTACAATAACAGGATTTCTCCTGAAGGTCGAAAGGGAAGCGAGATTGTGCGGGAACTAATGGCTCAGTGCACATAATAATACAAAGGAAACCTGGGTGTTGAGGATGAAGTCTAAAGTTGGCTTAGTTCCTAGTGTTTTGCTGTGTACTAGTGTTTTGCTTGCTATATAAATGATAACAAGCTGGCCTTACAGCTCGGTACTGATTGGTGGTCGGACCATGTTTTCAGGAAGCAATCGAGATAAGATTCTTGAATGGAGCTGCTTTCCGTTTCCTCATACACACACTTTACCCCTAAAAGCTGGGAGAAGAGTTGCCCTTTGAATGTGTTGACATTATGACCAAAGGAAGATCATGTGGGAACATTTTCTGTCAACCTTTACTGTGTCTATTTTAAACAATCGTGTTTTAATGTCCTTGTACCTCGAAAGTTATTTTAATGTACTTTCAGTCCTGTTTGAATGAACAATTCAAATTGAATTTGAATACAACAGAATACACAATTTTGGTAAACTACAGTAAGATCAAAGTATCTTTTCTAACACATGTTGTACTGTAACCTAACAATTTCAGTGAGGCTGAGGTTAGGTGGAAAGGATCCTGGAATTTATTATAGCATGATCAGGACAGGAACAGTGTGCATATTTTCTTTTTTGTCTTTATTTTTCTTTGTCTTAACATCTGTACAAATGTCACAGCTGTAAGGAAATTTGTCTAGCCAGTGCAGGTGCTTTTCCGTCTAAAGCATCCCTTCTGGTTCAGGATTAAAAGACATTTTCGGGCACTAAGAGATCAAAGCCAAAGCAGAAAGCGGGCCTGTTAAAAAGTCACTGAAATTTAACCTGAAACACTGATTAAATCTGTAATGGGTTTGATTAATGGTTCTAAATATAAGGTATACCTAACTTGGAACACATGGTGCCAGAGGGGGTTGGATGAAATTGCAGCAGGGCTTTTTTTTTTTTTT
Source organism: Leiocassis micropogon (assembly GCA_028565275.1). Classification (NCBI taxonomy): domain Eukaryota; kingdom Metazoa; phylum Chordata; class Actinopteri; order Siluriformes; family Bagridae; genus Leiocassis; species Leiocassis micropogon. Next base: position 6,424,157 of record JAOVVA010000029.1, on the reverse strand, counting down.
TTTCTAATTAGGACTCTCCAGATATTCTGGACAAAATCCATTTTTTGGGTCAGCGTACCTGTTCATGATCATACATCAAAACAAGCAGAGCAGACGTAGATCAAACCCAGAAAATTGCTTAAATCTGTCAAATTGGAAACATGAAAACAAGCCATTATTTGTCTTCTTGAATTGCAATCAACACCTCTGTAATGTTGAGCAAAAAATTATATCGATAATATGTAGACTTAAATTTTGTGTCATTGTGTTATCAATATCAATGTGTAAAAGCTAAATCAAGGCAAAATAATTTTTCGGGTATAAGTGAAACAAGATGTTTGGCAGCTAGAAAAAAATACTTGATAAATGACTCTGGAATAAATTAAATTGATGGATTACATGTTTACTCTATACTATTATTTATTTACTATTATTTATTTCTCACTCTTTTAAATAATAATTAACACTACATGCTAACAGATCCATCCATCCATCCATCCATCCATTTATTGCGTATCCTGTGTACAGTAGGGTCACATCAGGCTTGGAGTCAAGCCTGTCTATCCTCTCAGTCCATCCTCAGGGCACAACGTGAGGTATAGCAAATCATACACACCTGGCAATTTGGGAACACCAATCAGGTTACATTGCATGTTTTTAGTCAGTGGAAGGAAACCGGAGTACCCGATGGAAACCCACCATGCACAAGGAAAGATGCAAACTCCTTGAAATGAGGTGAGTTTTAAGCCCCCAATACTTTGGAGTTTTAAAGCAACAGTCTTAACCACTAACCCACCATGCTGCCATGCTAATCAGTTTTATTTGTGTACATGGAATATTGTTATATTTGGATTTGAATACACATTTTCTTATTGCAAATGTATCTAATTAAATTCGCAAATAATTAAAATTTGCAACAATTGCACACTTGGTATGATACTAATGTCCACTAACATAAATTACAATACTGTCACATAGGCAAGTTAAGGTGTAGTTGAAGGTTAACAGGTTTTATTAGGCCTGGCAAACAATACATAAACAAAAACCAGGATTGTAATCAGGGTGCAGGCAAGGGTCAGGCAATCAACAAACAGCATGCACTAGGATACGCAAGAGCAAAACAAGAAAAACAGAAGCTGGATCAAAGCTAGTGCACAATTAGGTCAACAAGAATGTGTGAGTACAAGGAACTTAAAACAAAACATTGAGATCCTTGAGAGACTCATGTCTTTACACTGACTCATGAAGTTTCTGTGAATAGAATGTAAGCAAAAGAGAATTAATTAAGGTTGCAAACCTAAAGGAATTCTTGATTACCCCATCAGAGTTTCTTGTTTCTTTGCACTGGAGGCTACAACTCAGCCGCTTGAAAGGATCCAGTTTGACAATGAACGACAATGATGGATCAGGCCAATTGAGAAACAATGCCTGAAGGAGGTGAATACCCTCGGAAACCCATGCACTTGGAAGGAGAGAGTCAAGAGGTGTAACTGACACAGTGTTGGTGTACAGTCTCTGCTCTAGAAATCACAGCAGTACTGACCTCACGTTACCCACAGGCACCTCTAGGCTGTGGGAATACACTAAGATGTCATTGATACGAACGGTCCCATACCTGTCGAGCATTCTGTTGAGACTACAATTCATAAATGAATCAAGAATGCAAGCATATAATAGGCCATAAATTATCACATGGTATTCGTAGATCCCCATGTCCTTCGAGAGGGCCAGACTTTGCTTCCCAGAATTATAGCATGCTGTTATTTTAGTGTAATATTATAGTGCTGTTTTTACTTATACTTGTGAGCGTGGTTTGATAGTCAGTCACTAATGTAATACATTTTAAAAGTTTTGTATCAATCAAATATTTCATAGCTTTGTAGTGTGTCCCTAAAAAATGACCCCTCCATATACAGACCCACATTAAACCCAATGTCTACCTGCTCCACTCAGGCTTCACAAAGTTGTCTGTTGTCAGTTTATATACCAGTTTAGCTGATATGGGCAGGAGTAGTTCAATGGTTACGGCATTAGATTATGGTCTGGAAGATACCAAGTTTAAACCCCACCATCACCAAGTTGCCTCTGTTGGATGCTTGGACAAGCCCATAACCCCTTAACTGCTCTGATGTATAATGAGTTAAAAAAATTTAAGTCACTCCAGGTAAGGGCGTCTGCTAAATGCTAAACTTTTCATGCCAAATGCATAAAAAGCAGGGCATAATACTATGTCTTCAAAACCTGATTCAATTCAACAAGAATCTACACATAGCTATAGATCCCCATCCTTTTTCTCAACAAAGAAATCCATCTGAATGGAGGGGACAAAAACCCACGTTCCTTATGTTGGATGTACACCTTTATAACTACAGTCTCCTTGACTGTGACCAGCATATCCTAGGGTCATGTTTCTTCATTCACAAAAATCTATAATAAAAGAATGCTTAGGTTAGTCAATGATATAGAGTGAAACAGACTCCAAGAGAAGTCCCTGAGGTGTACCAGGTTCTCTCTAGAATTGGATCTACACTGCAACTGGAGACAACAGTCAAATGTGGTCAGCGCGCAGATGATTTTGTCCCCTTTCTACACATAATAGAATGTTTAGGTGAATCAGTGACCTAGCATGACAGAGACATACACAATAGACACAAGTAAACTGAACTAAACTCGTTCCTCTATGTGGACAATTGGGTTTGGTCCATTTGACCGCTTGTTTCTGGGGACTATTGGGTTTGTTATCTTGGGTCTTTTACTGTTTGGACAGGGTTTGTGACCTTTTAAAATATCCAATCTTTCAAATAGGGTACGTAGCCTTCGTTACAAGGCCTTGATTAGTTTTAGGACAGTCATCTAGTACATTATCTTCATGAAGGTGTATGATAATCACTTTGTTGTAGTAGTTCTTGATGTAGAGTGTCTCTGTCTCTCTCTCTCTCACTGGGAATTCTTCCCCTCATCTGCCAGGGTTGTCCAGTGGTGCACCAGACACACTGTTTAGATTAAACATACCTCTATATGACTAATATCCGCCTTCAAAAAGTACCCAATCTGGGGTTTGGTGAAATAAAGGTGGATTTCTTTACCAGTGCCCAGCCAAACATTGTTAATTGTAGTTCCTCCCTGGCAGACCTGGATAGCCAACTAGAATGGAATGTGCAGGCCTCAACAATATGCTTTTCTACTATACTGCTGATAGCGATTAGGCCACTGATTTCTGTCATCCCTTGAGATGAACAGCAAGTGCACCCTGAAAAATGTCATCGTCAAAGAGAGCTGCATTCTGCCCAAGAGATTCGGTCCTCCCTGCCAGGCCACTGGCATCTGTGGATCTGGTATTTGGGAATGAATCACCATCTGAACCCTGCAAACCAGCAGTCCAGGAAATAGCACTGAAAACAAAGGCATTGACACACTGGCCATGTATTCTTTTAATGTGTAACACATCACTCTGGATCACATCTCTCTTGGGGTACATAGGTTTATTACTACCTTTTCTTCGATGAGCCCAGTGTAGGATCTTCATAGGAATCATATTCTGATGAGAAATTCCCTTTGCACGTGCTGGGAGCTAGATGGTCCTGGGGTAACCTTGCGGCTTCCCTTGCTGTGCCCAGTACTATTAGAGCGGCAGCCATTAAAACCTCAGACCAATTGGTCATATGCCAGTAGAAAAAGCCACAGATCCCTATAAGAGGTTCTGCATTAAACATCACTGAATAGCTTTGTTGGACGGTCTCAGTCTGTGTTGGCGTACATACAAAGAGTTATACAGATGTTTCACACTGCCCTTGGCTAGGCTTAATGTGCAGCATTGAGACTTGACTCATCCTTGCAGATTAGAGATTATCCCTTGCATAATCTGACTTCTTTGGCCATAGCCATATATGACCACCAGCACCAGCTGAAAAGGCCTTACTGAAATTCATGTGTTGTGGAGAGTGTTAATTAATGAATTGTATTTTACATGGTATCAAGCTAATGTTAAATGAGAAACTGCATATCTAACATAGCAACTTTTTTATTAGTTTGTCAGAAAACCAACATTTTTAGAATATCAATTCAGCTAAGTGTAGAGGATTATTTCCTTTCCTTTTTATTCCCAGCCAATTTGGCTATTTCCAGGTCCTGGTCTTTTATGTTCTCTACCACACTGCAGCTCTACCAGTCTGGTTGTTGAAAGCTAAATATGTTTTCCAGCTCTTGTGAAGACTAATGCCAAGTGTTTTGGACAAGAATGTGGTTTAGAAGCTTTTATACTTTGCACAAATGTTTTACTTATTTTAGCTAGTTAATATGTACCCTACAGTCATTTCTGTATATGAACAGTACATTAATATACATATAAAGTACATATGAGTGTACAGGATAC
>JAOVVA010000029.1:6395283-6410064 GCA_028565275.1 Leiocassis micropogon | reverse complement strand
GCTGTGACAAAGAAAATGTACTGTTGGCCATGCCTCTTGACGAAACCTTCTCAGGGAATGGGATGTGTTTGGTCAAATGGGGGTTTTGGTGATCTGGGTAACTTTGACAAGGTTAAGTCCCTGGAAAAGACAGCCAATTGGTATGACAGGGTCACAGACAATTTTCTGCAAAAGGAACGGCGGGCAGAATTTACGTACAAATAACAATGAATTTTATGATAAAGGCCTAATATGAGCTTCCCCTGTTTCAAAAGCTAGCAGCCGCCACTGGTCCGTATTTGGGTATGACCACCACATGGGATTTGATATGAAGCAATACATTTTATGTTAAGCAGCAATACATTTTATGACTTAATTCACAGTTAGTGTAATTAACAGGAATGAAAGTATGTTTAAATTCTTACCGGCACTACATTGCCAAAAGGTAAGGAGAATAACCCATGGGGGTGGTGGACAGTCCTGTAAATCTTCCAGGTTCTTGAGTCTAATCCCAAGAATTAAATGAAAAACTAGTACACTATGTAAGATGTATGATCCACTTGTCCCACATACCAGCCTTGTGTTAGAAGCTGGTTATCTTTGTACAGTAGCTCACCTTTGGCGTAAATAAAATGAAACAACGCAGAGGCAATTTGGAACAGCCAAAAGCAATTTCTAAGTGTTGTTTAAGATGAAATAACATTATCAGATGTGTTTTCTCTCTGAAAGTGGTCACGTAAATGGTTTTGAATGTGGGCTTTGGCAGAGAGTTGCAGTATTGTGGACCATCCCCACTTTCACCCATGTGTTATAAGAAGACCTGTTACGCGGTGTGATACACATAGTTTAGTGTACCTGTGATTACCATCTAATATCACCACTAATGGAATGCCTCTCATCCAATCAGGTTACTCGGTCAGAGCTAACTGTTGTATAAAGTGTAATATTTCTGCATTTAGAACCAGTATTAACTTCAAAAGAGGTTGGCGAGAAGTTTCCAGGGAGAGATGGTTGTATGGCTGTGGCATTCATTCCTGGCATATGTGCTCACAAGAAGGTAGCACATTTACCAACTACTGTAGGGCTCAACGGACCACAGTATAGTATAGGGTAGCATATTTTTTTACTCCACATGTCAGAAAACCAGCCAAAACCTCAAAGATCAGTAAGGTCAGTAATTGTCACTAAGTAGATGGATCCGGACATTTTAAATTATGCATCAAAATGGGAATGGATAAAATGGTCATACAATTTGCTCTTTTTTAAAATGAAATCAACACGACCGCTCAACTCCGTGACTACTCATGGCTACAGTATATATCCAAATAGAATATTTAAAATGTATGCTTTTGATAAAGACAAAAAAGATGCTTTCAATTTTAATGTCTACACAAGTAAAAAGCACTCCTTTGACAAGAAAGCATAGATGTCTTATGCATGACTGAACAGTGTATAGCAGTTCTATGTCATTGCCTGGGCTTGCATCTAATTAAGGGCGGGACAATGTTAACATGCTATAAATATTAATAATTGAGGGCAATGAAGGGTATGGCCCATAATTGAATTGAAACCTTTTGGACACTCCCAAGCTGCTCCCATGCAGTTTTAATAAAATCCAAACCACGGTCATGGTGGGAATGTGTCAGGTAAAACTTCTACACTGGCTAGATCTCAGAACCTCAATCTTCAAAATACAGCCTGGCAATAAAACAGGGTGGAACAGACACATTCTTAAAGACTGAGTGTTTTTGTGGATTTACATCCCATAATACAGCTTTTTGCTTTAGATGTTAGAACAAGGTCTTTTCCCCGAGGCTCCACTCTGATGTATTTCAGAGGGAAGAAGGAGTTCTCCTTGGTGGAAAGGGTTTCACTGAATGATTTGAGGGAAATAGAGTTTGACGCCAAAGTTGTCGTACACATGAGATTTCTGGTGGCGTGGCATGGCATGCATGGTCCCAAACATTAAGATCATGTTCTTATGGTTTGCTAGTTCTTTCCGAGACTTTTTTCTTGGACCAGAAAACAGTTTTAGAATTTAAAAAACAAAGCAAACCAAAAAATAATAAAAAATTACGGTAAATCTGCTGTGATTTCTATTTTTTTAACAGGACTGATTTTAAAACAAGTTAAAAGAAATTGAATGAAGTGCCAACTAGTGATTGTTATATACTTTCATTTGTCACATCCACCATAGGTTACATACAGTATCTAGCAGTGCGCATCCATAAGCATTAACAATCAAGACTCCAATACAACATGCCCTCTTTATTGGCTATAAATTATGAGAACAAACTGAAACAGCAATGCATTATGTGTATCTCCCAAACTTGTTAAAGGGTTCATCAGGATTACATTCATTACATCTTTACGTGGTGCATGGTGAATTAGTGCTTAGTGCTGTCACCTCGCACCTAATGGTTGGAGGTTCAAATCTCGCCTCTGTTCTGTGTGAATGAAGTTTGGAAAGTTCTTCCTGCGCTGGTGTTCTGGTTCAGCCCAAAGACATGCAGTGCAGGCTGATTGCCATTTCCAATTTGCTTGTAGTGTATAATTGGGTGTGTGAGAATATGTGCTAGTGCCCTACAAATGGATTGGCACCCCCCTGGACCCCACCTTTGCCCTGAATTCTGTGAGTAAGTTTCCAGGCCACTGGCAACCTGTCACAGGATAAACAGTATGGATGGATGGATCGACATCTTGGGTATGGATGGATGGATGGACATCTTTGGGTTGTAAGAAAGAACCTTAAGAAGCTGTTGCATGATAGCACTATGGACCGAGTAACTTGATTGTGTCAATGGGGCAAAGTTTCAACAGACTGTGTGTTTCTACCATTATTTATTAGTTTATTTTTCAATTATCTTGTCTTATTCTCCTGTCAGTGGCATCTAGGGTGTCACAGTGGCTTAGTGGTTAGCGCTGTCACCTTGCACCTCCAGGAGTTTGATTCCCACCTTGGGGCCTGTGTGCATTTAGTTTGCATGTTCTCCCGGTGCTTGGTGGATTTCCTCCTGGTACACCGGTTTTCTCCCACAGTCTAATGACATGCAGATTAGGCTAATTAGCATTCACGAATTGCCCGTAGTGTGTGAATGTTGACTGGAGGTCTTACCATGGTCATAAAAATGGGGATAAATACAATGGTCACCATTGGTTTCCACAGGCCCTAGTTGGACTACAGAGGTTCCTGGATGGATGGATGGATGTAGAAACATCTAAGTATTTCATCAGAGGTGGCAAGTAATGAAGTACAACTACTCCATTACTCTACTTTTTCATAGATCTGTCCTTTACTTGAGTAATGTCTATATGTGATACTTTTTCATTACTCTTCCATTTATTACATCACTACATTTTAAATAGAGACTTGTTCCATTTCAGGATTTTGTGTGATGATCACAGAAAAGTGCATTGGTTTTTCTAATCTAAACTCACACCATATCACAACTGAGTCCAGGAACAAAACAATTACACTAGTCCACGCAATCCTACTAGCAGGTCATTTGAAAGTGCAGATTGGTTAGTGCACAAAAGTGATTGATGGTGACCTGAGCAACGTATAACACCCACTTGGTGTCTGGGCGGCAGATTTTTCTGGTCTTTTTAAAAAAAAAATATCTCGAATGAGTGCCCTTGTCAAGGTATGATTAGCAGCAACCTAGCTAACTAGCTAACATACTGAGCAAAAAAAGTTATGAAATCTTTTGTGTTTGGTTAGCAAGTACTGTAGTTACTGTAAAGTTCATTTTGGAGCATGTACTTAATAATTCAACTTGGGCATTGGTGGATCAGTACGGTGATAGGTTTCTTACATTTCCAGCCACTGGATGCAGTGTCGGTCCCAAGCCTGGGTAAAATGAGAGGGTTTTTGCGTCAGGAAGGGCATCCAGCGTAAAACCTGTGGCAAGGTGGGTGTGGATCGGATGGCCCGCAGTGGCAACCTCTCGATGGGAGCAGCCGAAAGACTAACAACAACGGCTTGGTAATTCAACTGGAGTAAAAATTTACTTCTAAAAAAAAGTACTTCTACTTGAAGCAAAGTACATTTCTAGGCTTGTACTTCTACTTGAGTATTGTGTTTGTGTACAGTACTTCTGCCTCCTCTGTCTTTCGTGTATGTCACAATGCAGTCATCATTTTTTAGCACCCCTACACCAAACAGCACCAAAATATTAACTGTAAACCTGGACACTTAGCAGATGGTGTTCGTGAAAGCCCAGCAAATTGCTTTCTCAAGCTAAAGTTCCATCAATACACATTGTGGGAATGTGACAGCTACAAAAATCTACTGAATCTGTGCCATTCTGAAATGATAATCTTTTGGGGTTTATTTGCTCTCTTATTTACCGTCACTTGACAGAGACACTGTATGTTACTGTCTAATGTGGCTATTTCTTTGATCTTTTTATCTTTTTAACAGCTAAACTATAAACAAATGCAAAGTCTTCATTAGGTCATGTAGGTTTTTTGAGCGCTCTATGTAGAGCAAGAGCAGCGGATGATATCAAAGAGGTAAAGGAACTTATTACAAATGGACTATATTTTCTGCCTTTTTTCAGCCATTGTATGGAACGTACCGCACTGAACATTGAACGAGTTGAACAGCACTCATGAGAAAGGAAGCCCCACATTAAGAAGGAAGGAAGACTCAAATTGCCTTTAGACTTGTGAAAAAATGTGTGTGAATTTCAAACGGGGAACATGAGGAACAAAATCACAACTGATAAGCAATCTCTGACGTCTGCTAAAAGGATGCATTAAGGCCACACAGGTTGGGACTCGGAGGGGGAGACTTTGAAAGGCATTGAGAGAGAACCAATGACAATGTTCATGCAGAAGCTAGTCGAGAGTGTTGCAATGTTTGTAACCACGCTGATGTTAATCTACCAATCACTCACAACATCCCGTCTGGATGATAATATTTACTCAAGTTCACATGCAATTACACAATAAGCCAGAGCAGGGCATTCTGGATTTCCTAAAGACATTACTGATTACCGAAAATGTGTGCTTTGAAAATGTTATATAAAGGTAAGCAAAAAAAACAACTGATGTAAACATCATGATGGCAATTAGAAGAAAATTAGGAAGTAAAAAAAAAACTTTCAAACAAAATCAGAAATATCTAAATGATCTTTTGGATCAAGACTGGACCATCTAATAGCCAACTTCGTTAAGTGCCAGTTCAATTCCACACAACAAATATCTTTTTTTTTTTTTTTTATTTAGTCACTTAAGATGTGGATGAGGTCACCGAAGATTTTTGCCAACCTTTTTTTTTTTATCATGTATACAGTAATTAAGTAGTATAACACAAAAGTGAGTGCTGTTTTACTGAATATCAGCATGGCTGGAAAACATCATGGCCATGCTGATATTCAGCACAACAGCACTATCTCAAGTGTGATATTGCTTTTATGCAACAGTTCTACAAACACCTCAACAGATTATAATTTGTTTGTTTATTTAACCAGATATCTTGCTCCTCCAATTCATATCCTTCCGCTACTGACAGTTAGTGACCGACAGTTCGCAGTATAATTAACAGTAGTTAAAGTAGTTTTACATTCGTCCTGGGATTCTGTAGCCAAAAGATGAGGAGAATAAACCACAGAGGTGGAGAACAGTCCTGAGAAACTTACGTGATTTACTATATATTTCTCCTAACTTCACTTTAGGATGTCAACAAATTTCAGGGTTCTGTGATTGAATTTAAATTTTGAATTAAATTATTTCTCTGTTTGAATTGAAAATAAAAAAATAATTTGATGCAAGTTGATGTAAATTGTATTTCTCTGTCTAGTTCAGTACATGCATGGGGAAAACTGCTGACTTGACAGGTGTTCAGCAGATGATCATTAATACCATGCATAATACTGCAGCATATTTATGGAAAGTTGACTGGAAGGGAAAGTTGTGGTAGGAAAAGCTGCACAAGCATCAGGAATGACTGTAGGCTTAAGAGGGTTGGCAAGAAATGCTAATTTAAGACCTTGGGAGAGCTTCATAAGAGTGGAGTGAGGCTGGAATCAGTGCATCAAGAGCCACCATGCCCAAAAACAACTGGAAGGTCGCTCCAAAGTTCTCTTTTTAGATGAAAGTAAATTTTGGATTTCATTTCCCAGAGTCAGGAGGAAGAGTTGAGGTGTCCAAGTTACTTGAAATCCAGTGTGAAGTTTTGTCGAGATGCAGATTTCCTTGTCCAGCAGTACCTGTCCACAGTGCCAAAATACCACTAACTGGTTTGCTGACTATGATATTACTGTGTTAAATTGACCAGACCTGATCCTGACCGGATCCTGACCTTAACCACATAGAGAATTTAAGTCAAGAGAGTATTGTCAAGAGTAAAATGAGAAACACTCGACAAACACTTGAGCTAGAAGCCACCAAGTACGCCTAGATGATCCCCGACCAAGTATTGAGTGCACAAATTAACATAGTTCTCAGAAGTTGAACATTCCTTTTTTTGACTGATCTAAGAAAACATTCCAGTATTATGAGATATTGCATTTTTGATTTTCATCAGCTGTAATGAATCAAGAATATATGAGAGTTTTTCCATGATATTCTAATTTGTTGAGATGCACTGTGCATGGCTAATGCACATAAGCAAAACATTTATTTCTTTTAAACTTGACATCCACCATCTGTCTCTATCAGGGACTGTGTCAACAATGAAAAAAAGGTAATGAAAAACAATTCATGGTTAAGTGAAGTGAGGCCGCCTGCAGAGTGATCTAAAGTATGTGACAATGTCAGCAGATTTTATGAACATTGTTCATATATGCCGGCCATCTCTACCTAAATCTACAATCAGTTGGTTCTATAGTTCCACAGTCTTGACATACATTTATTTGTTGTTTAAAATAATGTCAGCTACAGGGATTATTACAAAATGTACTGTTGTGTAATGGAAGGAACGTGTAATAGCCTACAAATTCGCATCCGAAATATGTAACACGCTGCCTGTACTACATGACATCCACTTGTTTTCCCACTCCCATATGATCCACAGCAGCCCTGACTCTGCCTGTTCATCATCACTTGCACCTGTGTCTTACTAGATAATCAGTGTCTGTCTATATATAGTGCCTAATTTCTTTTGCCTGCTTTGAAATCCTACTTGTGTTTACTTGAATTTTCCAGCCAGTACATTGTTTCACAAGTTTCCCTTGATGTAGTGTTTGTTCTGGGTTTTTGGGTTTGCCTGTGGTCTGCTTAAGATTAGTGATTTGCCTGTGATTACTTTGTCATCCTGGGTTTTTTTTTATTCCAACCTTCCAATACTGACCACAACTAATGGAAAAAGTCCCAATAAAGCTATGACCCAATTGCATCCTGCTGGTTGACACTTATGTTCACTTATAGCTTATGTTCCAGATGGGTCACTCCTGGTGTTTCCTGACTGCTGTAGGTCCTAATGTAAAAAAAAAAAAATGAAAAAAATGAAAAAAATGAAGACTATTTTGTTTTCTTATTTAAAAAAATCTCCAAAACATTGTTGTCAAGCTCATGCTGTAGTTTTGACCAAATGATTTTAACAAAAAGCCTCACCAACATATAATGATAAAAATATGTTAAAACATATAATATTTTTTACATAGATTTTAATGTAGTTTATTACAGTATAAACAAATTTTGCACAGTTTATCTACACTCTAAAGATACATTCACACTCTTCCTTTTGAAAAGCACATGCAAATTGTTTCTAGCTTATTATTTTTTTAAATACAGTACATACAGATTTTTATTTTGCAATATATTTTAGGTTTAGATGTTGTTAAGATTAATTATTTTAATTGTAGGAGTTGGTTGTATTATGTTACGGAAATGAAAAATAATAATTCAGGTAAATCAAAGAGAGACATAGGATAAGTGTACACCTGTCTTGAAGTATTCTTTGTATTAAGGTGTCTGGAGTTGGTGGGATGCACAGTACTGTAAAAAAAAAAAACCTTGATTAGTGGCCTCGCACCTCCAGGGTATGTGTTCAATTCCCAGCTAGGGTCTGTGTGTATGGAGTTTGCATATTCTCTCTATGCTTGGAGAGTTTCCTCCAAGTACTCCAGTTTCCTCCCACAGTCCAAAGACATGCAGCTTAGACTAACTAGCGTCCCCAAATTGCCCGTAGTGTGTGAATGACTGTGTGAGTGTACAGTACTGTATGTGTGTGTGCCTTGCCATGGATTGGCTCTCCATCCAGAGTGTACCCTGGGTCAGGTTAGAGGCCTCCTGACTCCCTGTATACAAGATAAAATGCTATAGACGATGAGTGATGTGGATTAAATGAAAGAAATGTGAACAAATATTTTTCGTTGACAAACTGCAAAGTGCCTAAATTTCCCCTCTCATCTGTTCCAACCACTCAGCATTCAGCATCATCAGTATACTAATCACCGGCCTGATCATCTGTCATCTGCACCTGTTTCTCACTGGTTCATGCCTTAAGTTAGATGTTTGTTTTTTTTATGCTTGAATGATTCTTAGGTCACTGTGTGGCTTAACAAACAAAAATACTCCTCTAAAACTAGTCAGGTGCAGGGACTGGACTGAAAATAAGAGACGAACCGTCCTCCAGGAAGCCTGGAAAACGATTCCTCAGCACTTACATTAGAAATATAAGAAAGTCTGGGTCTCAGGAGGAGAAATATGAACCATCGAGGGGTGGCTCAAGACTTATGCACTATATATTGGACAAATATTCCATTTTTCCTGGCTATCTCTTTCCCGAGTTATTGTCTCTTCCTTTTAAGACCAGTATATTATTTGGTATATTTTCTACTACAGCACTGTTGGCTGATCATAACTGATATAAGCAGAATTTTGACAATTCTATAATTGGGGGTGCAGCTTATTATAGGGAGCTGAAGGTTCTAGGCAGGGTGTATCCTGGATGTGGTACCAACCCATCACACACTATGCAATTTGGAAATCATCATACACCACCTGTCTTTGCACTGTGGGAGGAAACTCAAATACCCAGAGAAAACCCACAATGCATGCGGACCAGAACATGCCAGATCCACAAACACAGAGCAGATGTGAGGCTCCTCGAGATGCAAGGCTACAGTGTTAAGCACTAAGCCATCATGCATGACTGCTTAACATAAACCAAACTGTCAAACTCCTTCCACCCTTCACGACAAATTGATCGATTTAAACGGTTATATGACTTGACTGCCTAAGGTTACTGTCCACCGTGGCTTCTGTCCTCTTTAAATGGAAATATGTTTTGTGCAGTACTCTCATATCCTGTAACATGACACTTCCTAACACATTTTTTTGAGACAACACCTTACTTTTTCCTTTCTTATTTTATGGCGACCTGGTCTTGCTCAGACACACTAATAGCCAAAATTATGTCCAACTTTGTTAGGTGTTCGTTGAGACAACAGGGTTATTACTCTGACATAAAGTTAGCTTTTAAACCACAATAGCATAAAAACTTTTTTTTTTAACTTTTTTTTTTCACATGGAAAAGTAGGATAATTATGAATGGAGGTGGGTACAGAGGGCTAGTCGGAAACATCACAGGACATGCGCTGCCAGATACCGGTCTGAAGTATACCCTGTGAGGTATATACGAGATGTTCAGCCATGTTTAGTGTTTAATTATCACCGTGCATCTTGTAAATGGGTCAAATAATTTAATTACACGCTATCAAAAGTGTATGTTTTATAATAGTAACAGTTTTTGTTTCAATAAATATTCAATTCTTAATGTCCGTAGTGTGAAATTTTGTGACAGATATCCGAGGTGCTTATGTTACCATGGTAATGCACAGAGGAAGTGACGTATGCGCTGGTGATGTTGCAGCGTGTTCGAATTTTGTCACGGTAAGTTCCCTTCACCAACATTCCCTTTGCACGGAGGAAGGAGCACCCGATGAGCTATCACTGCCCTAAGTTATTCACTGTGTTGTTGCTAGTCTGCCCTATTGCATGACTACGCATCACACGCCTCCTTAAAACTTTGTCTTTTTGCACATACATTATAAGGACAAAAGTATTTGGCCAATTATTGAATTCAGGTGTTTCAATCAGGCCCGTCATCCCCAGTGAAGAGTAATCTTAATACTTCAGTATACCAAGACATCTTGGACAAAGATATGCTTCCAACTTTGTGGCGAGGCCCTTTTCTATTCCAACATGACTGTGCATAAAGCAAGGACTATAAGGACGTGGTTTGATAAATTTGATGTAGAAGAACTTGACTGGCCCCATCGAGCACCTTTGGGATGAACTGGAATGGAGATTGTGAGCCAGGTCTTCTCAGTCAACATCAGTGCCTGACCTCATGAATGCTCTACAGAATGAATTCCCAAAAACAATGTGGACAGCCTTCCAAGAAGAGTGGAATCTGTTATAGTGGGACCGACTCCATATTGAAGTATATGTATTTGGATACAATGCCATTGCAGGTTTTTCCAAATACTTTTGTCCATACAGTGTATAGCACTCAATAGCATACTTAAAAACAGAAATTGTGTTCCGACCCAATGCCTAAGGGTGCTAGTGGATTGCTTCCGTCGTATACAGTATAGTGATACATGCCTTGGTTATATGGCTGGAGGTTGATGAACATTGCGGCAATATGAAATGGTCAACACTGATGGTTTTACTACTGGTTGCTCTTGTCAACATACCTACTAAAGGAAGAACGTCTGCATGTGTGGTATTTGTAACTACTCAAGTTTTTTGACTGCATTTATGATCAAGACAGCTCTAAAGATGCTTTCAACCCTGTCTGGCTTGTTCCAGTTGTGTAGATAGGGGTGTATTTAGGACGTATTGCCACTGTTGCCAGTTTTCTAATAGATAATATTTAAACTCACCAGTGTTTCATATGGTTTGTATTATCATATAAAGAGAGCCTTTATTTACAGCCTTGAAGATAATCCAGGACAACGGTGCAGTAACAGCACACAGTGGCCTCTCTGGATACAAAATAGTGATAATTTGTTTTTTACCCCGACGACTTTTTAAAATTCTTGCGGCATTTTTTTTTGTCTGTGTCTACAATTACCAGACACTGCTACAATATAGGCATAATCAAATAACCAACATGCTCTGATCTACTAGAGAAGCTATGCAATCTTGGCTTGCTGAGATGAATAGGATTCCAGTCAATGGAGTCGCCTAATGATGGTGTCTAGGGGAAGGGATGGCATAAGCTGTGTGTGGAAGATGAATTTATGTTCTCAATTATGTAATATAAGGAATACTTTCATTGTAAATTAGAAACTACATTGTAAATATGATTTTTTTTAAAAGAGAAGAAAAAATACATTTAATGCATCAAATGGATCTGCACGACATTTTCTTTGTACGTATCTAAAACTTGTTTTATGGCTTGTCCTTCCCTAAGATACACAGTACCAGTCAAACGTTTGGACACACCTTCTAATTATGTGTTTTTTGTGTATTAATTTCTTTTCCAGCGGCTCCGGGTTCAATTCCCACCTTGGGGTCTGTGTGCATGGACTTTGCGTGCTTGGTGAGTTTCCTCTGGGTACTTTGGTTTCTTCACACAGTCCAAAGACATACAGGTTAAGCTAAATGGGTAGATTGCCCATAGCGTGTGAATGTTGACCGGAGGGCCTACCAGGGCCCTAAACATGGGAAAAATACAAAGGTATCCCTCATATGAGTGAAATTTTCTTCTAACTGCATTGTCTACAAATCCCTGCATGATTCTCATATGAGGAGTGTTAATTATTGCGGCAAACCTTCGACTGTTTGAAGACATTGATTAAGTTCATAATAATCGGTTGATAATAAAAAGATAAACAGTGAGGAGAAATAACCATGTACCCAACAGTAAAGTCCAGGAGGTAAATACAAAGTGTGTTTGTTTGTTTGTTTCTTTCTTTCTTTCTTTCTTTCTTTCTTTATTGCATTTACTTTTACATAATTTGCTTTTGTAATGCATTGTTTTATGCATGTTTTCTCCCTATGCCCTATAGGTCAGGGACACTGAATGAAAAATTGTAAAGATCTAGCTAAAATTCTTTCCATAAAAGGTCTAAGTAAATAACATAACATGACTGATTGGTGATGATAAGTAGCTTTTATTTCATTACCGTTAATAATTACGTTTTTGTTATGAATAAGAAACCTTTTAACATTTTCTTTTTGACATGTCACTTATTTAATCAGACTGAGGAGAGTAAACGAACTAAAATAATATATCAATGTATTAGAACTGACCCACTGCTATTTTTCTTCATACCTTTGTGCTACAGCATTTTTGAATGTATTCAGATCTATTTCGCCAAAATACTTTGCTGTGTCTGCATCCAGACTGCGGTGCACCAGTTGACAACCCCTGCTCTAGAACGAACCAGCATTAGGCTCTAGTCTTTTGGGATATAAATCCTGACATTCCTTTTAGATGCATTACAAAACGTAATGTAAATGTTATTGGTTCTTCATGGATCATTAACCGCGGACCCTATTCTCATTGTGTGCATATGTGATTGTTCAATCAGGACCCACTTCCAATGTACTGTACTGTAGGCCTTATAAAAAGAATATGTTGAAAAAAGTCATGTTAAAAATCTGAATCAGTGTGCAGGCCCACATGCACAGTATGAAAGTGTCTAAAACCATGGAATGACACTTTCCATGTCAATATCATTTTTCTTCACATCTGGAAATGGAAAACTGAATGGAAAAAATGACTTTAGTTCCTTAAGGCATAGCTGATCAGGTGGTGAATTGCAATAATTTAACTCTTGGCACCAACTGACTTTGGTTTTAGTGAGGGAAAAAAACAAGATGTTGTGTTTATTGTCACAAATGTGTGACTAACGAGCAGTTAATAAACAACATTTTTTGGGGTCAGTCCTACCATATGGTACTTATTGTGTCTCCAGTACAACCCATTACAAGGCAGTTTAGCATAAAAAGACCGATCAGCCATGACATTCAAATCGTCTAGCATTTCAGGATGCCACCAAAGCAGCTCTTACCTCTCGAGGCATGACTTAACAAGACCTGTGTTCTGTGGTATCTGGCACCAGGATGTTATTAGCGAATAATTTTAAGTGCTCTAAGTCAAATCAATCCCTGCTATCTGATGACGCCCAAATGAGGATGGGTTCCCTGTTGATTCTGGTTCTTCTCAAGGTGTCTTCCTTTTGTCATCTCAGATCGTTTGATAGATTTATACATATTCCCTGACACAAACTGTTTTCCATAATTTTTTGATTCTGTAAAGCTGCTTTGTGAGAATGACCATTGTTAAAAGTGCATTCACTTTTAAAAGTCAATTGAATTAGGTTGCTAGGTGGTGCCTCCATGGATCAGACTTGTTTGTCTGGCGCACCCATGGATGCTTGATCGGAATGAGATCTGGGAAATGTGGAGGCTGGATCAACAACCTTGAACTCTTTGCATACTAAGCCCCATCCAAAGCAATCTGTGAGGTACTGAGTTTTCGAATACCTTTCT
The DNA here is from genome assembly GCA_028565275.1 of Leiocassis micropogon. NCBI lineage: Eukaryota > Metazoa > Chordata > Actinopteri > Siluriformes > Bagridae > Leiocassis > Leiocassis micropogon. The sequence continues at coordinate 6,396,624 of JAOVVA010000029.1, read as the reverse complement.
ACAACAGCCAGAATTGACTTTTTTTCCAACAATTTGTGCTATTGGACTGGACCAGGCAGACTGGCCCTTGCTCCCCACATGCATATACAGTATAATTAATAATCAATGTCATTCAATTGCCCTGGGGGTGGTATTAGTGTTATCAATCCATCCATCTAGGAATCTCTGTAGTCTAACAAAGAACTGTGGAGCCCATTGGTGACCATTGTGTTTTTTTACGACCCTGGTAGGACCTCCGGTCTCTATTCACGCGTGCATTCACACATAATGGGCAATTTGGGAACGCCAATTCACCTAATCTGCATGTCTTTGAACTGTGGGAGGAAACCAGAACACCCAGAGGAAACCCACAGAGCACGGGGAGAACATGCAACCTCCATGCACACAGACCCAGAGGCAGGAATCGAATCCAGATCCTGGAGGTGCAGTATTAGAGGTTTTTCCAGTGTTTTGGTGGTTATTGTTCTATTTCTGATAAAAATGCAAATAAGTGTGTACATGTCTGTGTATATGTGAGATGCTCTGCTAAGGACTTGCATCCCACAAACAATGTATCACTGTCTAGCACGTCTCGTTCCCTAGATAGGCTCCTGATGAACCACGTCCCAAACCAGAATGAGTGTAGTTATGGAAGACGATTGAATAATGAATTTATTAATGAGATTAATTTATATTTTCATGTATTCTACCAGTGACAACACAGGTTTTTGTACAGTATGTTTCTTGGGCTACTGTTCCATGTATTATTTCTTAAAAAGGCTTCTGGCCTTTTTTAAAAAAAAATTTTTTTTTTAAAGTGCTCTGTAGTCCTTTAATTCATTTCAGACCACCAGAGTTATTTCTTTTGCTCTACAAAGTCGTCACTTTGTGACTGAGGTTCACAGTAGGTAGCCCATAAAAGGTTTCTCCTACATTACATTTGTCCACTTTTCTCTCAAGGTTTTGGGGAATTATGTCAAGGAACTATGGAACTGAATAATGATACAGAGTGTAAAATTGACCTTTGCTACATCTTGCATTTAATTATATCCATCCATCCATTTAGGAACCTCTGTAGTCCAACTATTGACCATGGAGGCCAAAGGTGGACGTCCTCATACTCCAGTACATCTATCCTGAATGTCAACTACGCTAATTCTTTCCACTTGTTCTTTATTTTTCTATCCATCCCGAGGCATCTGGAGATTGTGCCAGCTTCAGAGAAGGACCAGCTCCACCTGGATTCTGCTTCATGATGGTTTGGAGCTACACATGCTGCTCCTGAGCTCCCAGTGATCCAGACCCCATCTGCCCTTTGCACCTACTGACTCATCCCTGTGCTGAACTGGACTTCATGTTAAT
>JAOVVA010000029.1:6363533-6395183 GCA_028565275.1 Leiocassis micropogon | reverse complement strand
ATCTAGTCACATTTTTCTCACACATACACACTTCCATAAATTTTCTTTTCAAATTTTCTTTTCAAATTTTTGTGAAGCTGCTTTGAGACAATGGCCATTGTTAAAAGCTCTATATAAATAAAACTGAATTTAATTGAATTAAATGTATTTATTTCCATTTTATGACCGTGGTAGGACCTCGAGCCAACATTCACGTGCGCATTCACACACTACGGGCAATTTGGGAACACCAATTAGCCTAATCTGCATGTCTTTGGACTGTCAGAGGAAACCGGAGCACCCAGAGGAAACCCGGGATTCGAACCTGAACCATGGGGACGACAGTGTTAACCACTATGCCACTAAGCTGGAGTTTAAATTGTGAATAAGATAAGATAATAAGTTTGAGAATGTAATAATTGCTTGTACAATATTCAGCATAATATACAAAATATTTCTGTTTCCAAGATCCATAAGTATCCAATCTTCTCTTGTGTTTGGTTGATTTGGCTGAGTAATTATGTTATTTATGAAGGATTTCACACAGTCATGCTCATTTAAAAAAAAAAAAAAGAAAGAAGCGAAGAATAAAAAAAGAAAAGTGCGAGTTCTGTGATTTCGAGTGGAACACGGTCCGTGGCTGCGCTGGTAAAATAACCATGAAAAAAAAGGGGAGTCATTTTTTATTTGAGAAAGCCTTTAAACATGAAATGATTCCAGCAGCAGTTATGCAGCGTTAACTTGAGACATTCCAAACATTTCTCTAGTGTACAGCTCGGGAATTACCATGCTGAAGAAATATTTTCTCACTAGGACCTCATACTGTCTGTCAAATTTTTCAAGCATTGTTCCAGATGCTGGCTTTCCTCTCTGCTGAAACGTAGCATACCTTGAGCTATGAAGATTGTTCATAGTCAGGTAATGTTCACGCCGCGATGTCTGCGCTGTTTTTGATGCATTTGGAAAAATTAATTTATATCTATGCTCGCTTAGGGTAGATCATGCTGGGCAAATGGTGATGGTGCAGACTGAGCTATGATATTTGAAGTCATGCAACAGGTTCAGAATTTTGTCTGCCTCCTTCTCGACTTTGCCACCTCGGGAATGAACTCGTTCACTCTCACTCAGTATCCTGCATTCAGGGTCACGGGGGGCCTGGAGCCTATTCCAGAAGGCTTAGGTCACGAGGCAGGGTACATCGTGGAATGGGTGCGAATCCATCGCACGGCACACACACTACGGGCAATTTGGGAACGCCAAGCCTAATCTACATGTCTTTGGACAGTAGGAGGAAACCGGAGTACCCAGAGGAAACCCACCAAGCACGGGAAGAACACGCAAACTCCATCCAAAAAGACCCGGGATGGGAATCAAACCCCGGACCTGGAGGTGCAAGGCCACAATGCTACTTAATTACCACTAAGCCATCATGGCACTCTTTTAGGAATGAACATATTAACAAATTTAGCAGACATGGTGGGTTCGGTGATTACATGTTGCCAGACTTGTATTTTATGTGCTTGTTGAATGCAAAATACAGTTGTCAAGCTCAGACTTCTTCCAGAATGTCACCACAATGACCAACTTGCTGATCCTGCCATGTGCAATAACCGAGAGTTTTGAGAATTCAGCGACACATATATTGAGAACTGACCTGGTGACGACCCAGGGCCTTGTTACAATTCCCACAGGACATCTTCCTCTATGAGGGTTATGGAGGGTGTCACAACAGTACTCAGGTCAACAGGGAGTCTGTTGGGCTTTCTCACTTTCTAATAAAAATGTGATGTTAATGAGACAAAAAATGTGCGTCAAGTCTTATGTATCAAGACATACATGCAGTACAAATATTTAGATTGGATTGTATTAAAGAGAACAATAGATAAAGGTCGGGTAATTATGTTTGATTTTTAGAATTAAATTCCAGTCACAGTCACATACAGTCAGTCAGCTTCTCTGGGAGCAAGTAACTCCAAAGCTGCAAAGTGGATAGGTGATATGGGTCACATCTGCATGTTAAACGCCATCTGGAAGTAGGAGGAAAGGACAAGGACTTTTTTTTTTTTTTTTTAAGAGATATTCAAATTGAGCTGTTGGAGTGCATCTCAAAGAACAGGCATGCCAACCAGAGTGCTATTGACCTTTTTCATCATCCTTCCGCTGTGTACGCCTGCTGTTGGACACCTTCACCTTCATGCAGTGTTGCTAAGTGGAAAGAGGCTACCTCTACTAAAAAAAAAATCTTCAACATTTATATAACCAAGATAACTGCAGAGTTATGAAAGATAACTAAGAAGAAACTAGAATCAAGAATGACCACAATGAAACTGCAAGGCAGGTAATAAAGCTGCTTCTGCACTGTACAAACCAAATCAGTCCAGCCACAACATTAAAACGCAATACATTGGTTCCAATATTGAGGAGGTTTATTGAGGGCTGTTTGGGTCCATATTTGTCATTTACCTGACACCAGGATGCCCTACGGGAAGAAGGCAAGCTGGGGGAGGCAGTGTAATGCCTTGGGCAATGTTCTGCAATGTTCTGATCCTGGCATCCATGTGGATGGTTAACATGTATCATCCACCAGACCTTCATGGAAACTGTATTTCCTAATGGGCTTCTTTCAGAAGGATAATGCTCCCTGCCACACTACAAGCATTGTTCAGGAATGGTTTGAGAGACATGACGAAGCATTTAGGATCCAAATCCAATTTACAGGACAGGAAGCTAACATCTTGGTGCCAGATATGACAGCACACCTTCAGACCATTTTGTGGAGTCCTGGCCTCGACGGGTCCCAGCTGTTTCGGTGGCAAACAAATCAGTTATAACCGTAATGTGAGATTTAAATATGACCTTTTTTTTTTTTTTTTTTTGCTTCACATTGTTCCTTTATACTGTACAGTATATGCGGTCACTTAATTGCAGTAGATTGACTTTGCTTGAAGTATAGTATATTTTGATGAGGTTGTGGTATAATGTGCTTTCTGGTACATTGGCTGTGTTAATATTTACACAGCTTTGTAAATCCCCCATTTGAAAAAGTGTAAAATCACCTATGACATGACTAGTGGTAGCTTAAATAGTTCAGGCTAGACATTATGCTTCTAATCCAAGAGTAGTGTTAATCTGGATCCAAGAACCCAGGCCAGAGAATCTCAGCACACTAAGATTGTTTGCCCACGCCCTGTTTCAGATCCATGAGGAATTTCTAACCTGTGTTATTTGCCACTATACTGTAGCCTTCTGAGCTAGAAGCAGACACAAATGATAATAATTTTGTAGCATGCATTGATTGATTGATTGATTACCTTTTTATTTATTTATGTATTTTTATGGATATATCAACATAATTGATTACATTGGAAAAACGTAATAACGTATGAATTACATTCAACTTACAAGTGGTTAAAATAATTTTCTTTATTGGTCAGTATGTACTGGTAATATAAATAAGTTACAGTTCTGACTAGGTTTGTTTACAAAGCCATGTACAGTTATCAAGCAAAATGTGCTCTGAAAAGGCAGATAAACGTTTTTTTTCTTTACAAAATTCTTAACATTTTTGAGCTCCACAAAAGGAAAAAAACAAACAAAAAAAACAATATTAAATCAACAATTAGGAAATCAAAACCTCTACAAAAATCAATAAATAACATCACAATCACAATCTTATGTTGATCCATTTACTTACATCAGTACACAGTTGCCATTACATTAATCTTGAATAAAATCCTAGGATATGCATTTGCACAGATTTCGAAGAGTCTGCACCTCATACTTTAACACATAGTATTTGACACGATGAAATAAAAGGTATATTTTATATAAATCTGATAGTGTACTAATTAACATTTCCTGACATAATGAATTTAGATACAGATACAAAGTTGTTTTATTTTAATCATTTACATGTGCAATATAATTTCTCCAAACATAGCTTCTTTTTTTTTTCCAGAAAAAATTGTGATGACGAATTCTTTTATTTGACTTTTATTTCAACCACCTGACTACAATGTGTAAAATGTGCTACTCTTGGTTTTACAAATTATATAACCATACTATACATGATCTTCCCGTCTCAACTCAAATAATTATTGTGTGGATCAGTGTTCCGGTCAAACACTTCCTCAGACCGTGAGAGAGGAAAAAGCTAAATTTTTCATCCCTCACCTTAATTTTAATGAGGCATAAAAAAAAGAACAGTCCGTTTTTACCAACCATTACTTCCTCCCCTTTCATCTAAACCACTGAGATACCCCTAATTCGTCACTGGCAGTCTACATCAACCAAAGATTTCTGTTGACTTGCTGAAAAAGGGGACAGATTCCTCATCAAAGCAAGCTTGCTTAAAAGGCACAGAGTCTGTACTGTAGCTAAGCAAAAACAGACCAACCCTTTTTTTTTTCCATGAAGCCTTATGAGCAGCTCTCCTTAATTAATTCAACTTTCCTGAGTTTACAAAAGTCAAAAACAAGAGACATTTACAAGAAAAAAAACAAAAAAACAAAAACAAAACAAAACACTACAGTATGTTGAAATATTTCAGGAATCCAGGGGTGGTGTTTTATTGAGTCTTTGGACATATCAGATACACACCTTCCCCAGCACTTCCATTTGTCTGATTACGTGGCAGAACCTATGCTGCTGAGAAGTTGGATCTGATGGAGTCCTCTCGTAACTGACGATGTTTTCCGTCGCACTGTTCCCGCCGTGCCCTCCTTTCAATGGTTATCCTGTAATTCTTTCTGTAGGACATATACATTATTTTTTAAATTTTGAGTAAAAACCTTTTTTTTTTTTTTTGTGCGGTATACTCATCTTTTATTATGATGACATGATGCACATGGTCCATGCTCATCAGTATATTGTGCTATAGTTTTTTGTATTGCTCATTAAGATTTTCCAGAGATTCTGTATATAGTTTTTAAATCAATTACATATACAGTACAGTATACAGGCAAGCAAATAGCATTCAATATTAAAGTTTATTAAATACGATTGATATGAAGTGAATATCCAGGCCCTGTGAATAATATACATTGTACTCTTCTGGATCTGGGTTCTTGTCTTTATTCAGCAAAATGTCTCTATTTCATCTTATAAAAGAAAACAGTATGTGAAGTGCTATTCTGTAATCGGCTGAATAATGCTGGTCAATGTTGTTAAATTAATCACATACAGTACAGTACTGCGCAAAAGTCTTTAGCCACCCCTCATTTCTTCATCTTTTGCTTCCAAAAAGCCAGACTTTTTTGTATTTTTAATGTAGTCTTGGGGAATAGTTCTCCAGGTTTCCTGATGGACTTTTTGTATTTCATTTTTGGCAAGTTTTCGCCTTTCATTTTCAGTCCAGTCCCTTTACGTGCCCAGTTTCAGAGGAATTTTTTTTGTTTGTTAAGCCACACAGTGACCAATGAATCTTTCAAGCATTAAAATAAAACATCTTATCATAATGCATGAACCAGTGAGGAACAGGTGCAGATGATCAGATGATGATCAGGATACTGGTGATGACGAAAGCTGAGTGGTTGGAACAGACGAGAGGGGAAATGAGGCTGCTGCTGAGAAGGTTTGAACAACCAATTTTTAAATAGCATCTTTAGGCAATTTGCAGCCTTTTACAGTGTTACAGTGTTCCCGTTTATATCTACATCATTTATTTTAATTTAATATGGAGAAAAGAGGTTTGCCGCAAGACTTTTGCACAGTATGTGATCTGCTTCCTTAGTCTTTCAGGCTCTGGTTTCATGTTTAACCAGGACAAATAAGAAATACATCATTTCTCTTTGATCAGTATACAGGCAGGACACAGCTTTGTATCTCCCTAGCTCTTGACCATCATAGGCCTTTTAACTGTTTAAAGAACATTAAGTTCTGCATGCGGCATAATTTTCTGCAGCTCCATAATGATAAAATAAACATCCTTGCTACCGAGAAGAGATCAGAGATTAGATAAATGAAGTGTTGGATTATTTAGAGTCCATGCTTGTGAAGCTCAAATCTGTGTCGAGGCCTGTTAGATATTTTCAGCACTGAAATCAGCTTTAAGAAATGTATCTAAGGCATAGAGAAGCGTATGCACAATACCATGTCAGCTCATATGGAGTATTATGATTCTGTTTTATCTGCTTTATTAAAGAGTTTTATTACTCTTTTACAGAGAGTGAATTTTGGAATGATGAGGGAGAACGTTACACCTGATCTATACTCTGGGCCCTAGGTCTCGGATTCTCAGGGCTAAATAGTAACGTGCGATTTTGTCCTCCTCACTATGTGCATTTACTTGGCTCTCAAAATGAAAATACATTCATTATTTAATTTGAATAGGTCTGTAACCTATTCAAAATACCATATTTCCACAATTAGTCATAAGAGGGCTGGCCCATGGCATAAGCAACATAGGCGGTCACCCAGTGCACCAAATGCCAGGGGGCACCACAAAAGTTTTATTTTATTTGTTATAATAAATTTTATTTATTCATATTTTTCATTTATTAACTTTTTAAAATAGTACTGCAGCACTTCTATGTTATATAGATTTAACCCAGTTTATTTCTACGACTCCTAAACATTTACTGTATATGCTAAGAAATCTAGCTTTAGACCTTATCAGTTGCACTGGTGTTTTTGATAGACAGTTTGGTGTACCGGTGCATGCACAATATGTGGTGGATATATGGATTCACCTTGAATGTGAATAAAGTTGAACAATAGCGTTTTGCCTTTTTATAAAAAAAATTAAAAAAAAGAGAGAGCTGGCTAACTTTTATAATAAGCCATTTTAAAGGTTGATCAGTCTTTTTTTTTTGCAAAGAAATTAAGTTTAATTTGCTTTTGCAAAGAAATTAAGTTGCTTAAAAATTAATTAAAGCTGCAGGTATGGGTCAAGACCTAAAATGTATCTGAATTAGAATCAGAATCAGAATAATTTTAATTATCCAGCTCTGTTTGACACTTTTGGTTTTTATCATTAATATTTGTAATAATAATAAAAAAATATATATAAATTTCTTATATTATCCTTAACAATATTATTATTATTATTATTATTATTATTATTGTTAATAATAATACTAATCATAATTTTATAATATTGTCCTTCATCATAGGATTTTAGTGAAAATCTTAATGTTCTACGTACATATAGTTCACATTAAAATCCAGGAGGGTGAGGTCCCATGTAACAAGTTGCCTAGAGTGCCAACAGTCCCAGGACCGGCCTTAGCTCATTGTACGTATAAAGGACATAACAGCAAATCTTCACTATGACAGAAATCCTGGAAATTGTTTTAGGGTTAGTAATAGACAACATTTAGATATTTTTTTTACCTAAAAAAGTAGAATGCCATAAGTAGTGCCATGCCGAGAAGTCCGCCGACTATAATTCCAGTCACTGCTGATAAGCCGAGTCCACCTGCTTAGGATAGAAAATTAAGTTATTAGTAAGAAGTGCTACATGTCTGGGTTGCTAATGGTACTACTGTATGCGTGAAGGCATCAAAGGTAATTTACATGATGGCTCAATCCTTGGTTCTCCTTGCAGAATAAACCGTTCACTGTTAAAGCCAGGCAGGAGCTGGAAACTTCCATTAGTGCCGTAGTAGTTCATCAGAGTCTAGGAAAAAGACGCAACAATTCAGACAAAATATTCCAAACAAGTGCTATGAGAAAAATCTCATCTATACGATGAGAATTTCAGAAGTGTATAGCTTTATTCAAACAATATGGCCTGCATCTTTATTATAGGAGGGGCGTTCAAGTCAAACCAGGACTTGAATTTCATGTGAATTTAGACAAATGATAAAGCCGATTGACATTTACAGAAGTCTTTAATCACAGTTCGTTGATGAGACGAGTTCAGTCGCAGGAAAATATTTAAATGGTGCAAACGTTTTAAAGAAGGCCGTATGTCGGTGAATGGCGATCCTGGCCGAGGTGGGTCGGAGCACAATGCAGTCGTTCCTGTGAACATTCAGCGGGTTGCACGCCAGATCTTTGAAAATCGATAGATAATTTGTCAAAGACTTGCGAAAGAGATACATCTGTCTGTGGGAACCGTAAACACAATCATCAACACCACTTGCACATTACAGGAACTCGGCTGGGAGTTATCGCCACATCCCCCACATATAGTCCCGACCTCGATCCATTGTTTGGATCAATCCATGTGTGGTGGATTAAAGGAGTTCCTGGGAGGCCAGCATTTCAGACGTGACTCAGGAATGTCCTGAGAAAACTTTCTCATGGACTATATAGAGAAAGGTAGTTTTTACTTCACTTTCTGTGCAACCAAAAGTTCAGGTTTGACTTGAACGCCAGATATCGCTTTAATGCACATCATCCTACTTTTTGCTCAAAGATCTACAACTGTATGTACTGTTAGGGCGTTAACACAATAGACTTAACAGGTCATAAAATTACACATTTTTATTAAAACATAATGGCTGACAGGTGACCATGAGATACTAAATTGAGGACATGACGCTACAGTGTGCGCATTGCATGTAACCTACTATATCCTGCTTAAAATTGATTATTTTGATGGTTTTCCTGATCCCCTTGGAAATGTCTAAGTATCAGAATTAAGGTCTAAGTTCTGATTATCTATGGGTGCAATTTTGGTATTAACTCCTCGCTACTCATCTGTAACTCAACTTTGAATCCCCTTGATTTGGAGAATATATTGATGGTTCCAGTTTGCATGGTAAAGCACTTGTGTTCAGACAGAGCATGCTTTCAAAGGCTCAAAGAGTGGTGTATAAGACAATCCAATGACTTGTGAACATTTTCAACAAATCTTAACTAAAGTTGGTTTTGCTGTAGTTCTTGAATAATTTGCTCTTCAGATGCGTAACTGAATTATTCTCAAGCCCTTCAAAGGGTTAAAACAGACATACGACGCCGTATAATATCTTGCATTTTTTCATCCTAGTGTATTAGTTTTCAACACATCGTGTCCATCTACACTACTGGCTAAATCTTGCAGTTCTCTTACCTCATAGGTTCCAGCTTCATGGTTTGTCATGCTTATAACCGAGAAATCTCCGTTTCTGTCACCATTGGCATCTATTGACACCTGGCCAGCAATCCCTGTGCAATAGAATGCAAGGAATGTTAGAATTAATTAGACAAAATAGTCAGACATTCCAAGGAAAACACCGGCAATAGTCGAGAAAATTCCAGGCGGCCAATACAACAGGAAATCTCATCTGCCTCCCGTCGGTTTTGTTGGCACAGTCCGCAGAAGTGGTAATTTCATCCCTGCGTCTGTGTTCCCGAATTCTTGACATTTTAAAAATATTATTTCATTTAACAAGAAAACATGACCCTGTTCCTGATGATTCCCTCGAAACAAAACATTGTTATTTTATGTTATTGGTTTTGGTTTTTGCGGTCGATGGAAACAGCTTGGGCTGCAGACGGGGCTGAGCACCTACGCTGTAAGTGAAGCTTATGAATGAAAGCATATTTGACATCTCTGTTTACTACTAAAGCGAATTAAAAGTTGCATCGAAGAACTCTAAAGCCGTAAAAAAAAAATGTATATATATATATATATATATAGCCTTTTTTGAATGTTGCGGTTGTTATTTATAATAGTATTAAAATCTAAAAACTACGTCTAAAATGTGAACTGTAAAACGTGCCACTGTTTACTTTTTCCCATCTGGTTCCGTCACAGATCTGTTTTCCTGAACCGTCACATATTTCAGGAAACACTTAGAAATATAAATAAGAGCTTTGTCAGTTTACACTAAAAAAGGTCACACACAGTCCAACTGCACACATAACAAGCATATGAAATAAATAGCTAAAGAAAAAAAGGAAGAAAAAAGAATGTGTTAAATTTATTTTTTTTATTCCTTTACCTTCAAACGTTTTGTTCCACATTCGGCGTGTGATTTCCGTTCCGTTCTTCTTACTGTAACCGCTATGGATCGTCTCGTTTAAGGCAAGTGCATACAGTAATAAAGCGTCATGGAAACCCTCCATAAACATGTTGATCTGCAATAAAGAAAAGGCACAACGGAAAAAATAGTTTCTGATATTGCACTTTAGTATCAATTTATTACTTTTTATACAGTAAGTCACTCTGGATAAGATCTTCCAAACGTCTAAATGTAAATGTAAATGTATTTTACAGTCAATTAAGTACCGAGGATTTACTACACACAAATATATTGCATTGGATTTTAAAAAACATTGTCACAATGCAATAATGACTCAAATGTTAAGTGTCTTACATAATAGCACCTTAAACTTGTATATCCATTTTGTGTATATATATGTATATATATTTTTTTCTCCCGATTTTCTCCCTAATTTAGTCGTTTCCAGTTCATCCCCGTCACTAGGGGGCTCCCACATTAAGGCTACTACTACCACTCAGTCGGGAGGGCCGAAGACTATCACGTGTTTCCTCTGAACCACGTAATGCCAGCCGACCGCATCTTTTCGATATCTACTCCTCCCGCTTGCGTGAGCTCACAGACGCTCCTGATTGGCTGTAAAGCCGTGATTAATGTGGGAGTAAACTAAGTACCTCTCATTCCTCCCCTCTGAGAGAGCTCGGCCAATCAGCTCTCTCTAGACCTCCGGCTGCGAGAGATTACAGCATACATACAGTGCTATGATGATGGGACTTTTGATAATGCCGAATAACAGAACACGGTTATGAGAGTAAAAACTCCCTTTATTTCTTGATATAATCCCCTGCTACACTAATGCACTTATCCCAGCGTTTCACTAGTGCTTGGATGCCGTCAAATTAGAAAGACTTCTCAGTATCCAGGAGCCATGATCGAACTGCCTGATTCACGTCTGAAACAAATAAAATTTCAATTTAAAATGCTGGCCTCCCAGGAACTCCTTTAATGGCCCAAATATGTGGAAAGCGAGGTCAGGACTGTACAGGGGATGTGGTCGAGTTCCTGTAATGTGCAAGTGGTGTAGGGTGAAACAGTGTATAGTGGTGTACAGTTCCCACAGACAGATGCGCCTCTTCTGCAAGTCTGCGTCAAGTTTTCCATCGATTTTTAACAAGCATGCATTCCACTTGCTGAATGCTCACAGGAACGACTACAGTGAGCTCTGCTCTCCCATCACCGTACTGTCCTTGGTTTCAACTGGTTTTATGCCTTCACTTGCGAGAAGTCCTGGTTTGATTGGAATTCATTCATTCATATGGGGCAATAATAATTAAATGGAAATCACTGGAGAGATGTTTTAGTAAATACAAGCAAATAGGAAGTAGACATACGTTCATGTAGTAAAATTTAACTATAGCGTTATTAAAAATAGCTTAAAAATAAATATCATTAATATTACCATCTATATATTTGGATATTAACATTAAACTTGTTAAAACTTTTTATATATACCTTCCCTACGTGTGCAGTAATAACTTATGCACACTTTAATAATGCATTTCTTTTATCTCAAAAGGTTAATGTACTATAGTGTACATGCACAGTCCAAATATATTACTGAAATCATATTCAAAGGTATTTCATATGTACATTCCCAGGAAAAAGATGCAGATTAAAGGGACAACATACTGTATAAGGATGCCACCCCACCAACAAGCAACGTTACGCTTTAGTAGTCTAGTTTTTTTTTTTTTTTTTTTTTAAGTAAATGCACCTAGTGCACTTGTGGGTTGTACACTAATAGGTATCATACAACTATTGCTAAAATGATCCATCCATCCATCATGTGAGGACTGTAGCAGATTATGCAATCATGACAGAATAACAGTTTGCTGATAACATTAAATTCTTTAACTGCTTCTAATAAAAGCCTGAAGGAAACATACACGGGAGTTTCGAATACCGAAGAAATAACATTAATAGTTGCTTGTGTTATGATAGGGACTATTGGTCCATTCCTGTGTTACGCTATGTTGTGTGTGGGCGTCCCAAGGCAAACAATACTAAAACCCAGGGCTTAGTAGGACTGCTGCCTCAGGATTCGGTGACCGGTGGGGATCACCGTGTGTTTAGGTTCACCATCGGCTGCTTAACACGAGTGGAACCGCAGGAAAAGCTGATATAGTTATAGGACTGTTTATGTACATGTTCTTTTCTGGATGTGCGAGCCACCGAGACGTCTCCGAGCGCTCAGATAATGAAGCCCACGATGTTTTTACAGGATGTGCAGTTTGCAATTCAGCAACACAATGTATTTGGATGGACATTCCACATCTGAAAAATGTCGTTGTGAAACATAAACCCTGCTGCTATTTGAAATCGGCCGCTGCTGGTAACAGCTTCGGGAACGCGCCATATGTGAGCGGGCTCCGTCTCGGCCCTCGGATTTGGGTCTAATTTATAGCTTTCGCTTAAAAAATATGGAGAAAACGCTCCGTCTTAATGGCCTGCCTTGTGTTAGGAAGAATGGAAGCAGTCAGCCGGGTTAGATTCGCTCCCTCCTCTATTTGAACCAGACAATATCGCGGCCAAGTTTTGGGGGGGAAAAACAATTCCACAAAAGCCTGGGAATCCTCACTGAATTGATAGTCAGGTTGCTGAGGAAAAAAAGCCAGCCATCGAGACCACCCAGAGCTTTCTCCTGATGTGTCATAAGAAAGAGATGTTAAACTGAGGGGTGACATTTTCTCTGGAAGGAGACCACTGGTGTGGAACTTGATTTATACTCGGCTCTGTTGCAGATTGCAGCCAGTTTAAATGAAGCAATCCCCCCGGACGAATTATTTCGAAAAAAGGAAACACTTCATGCTTTGTTTTTTTATTATTATTATGATTATTTCTTTTTACTGCTGTTTTGTTTTGTTTTTAGATCATATTCCCGGCGCCGTTTTTTTTTTTTTTTCTTCATACAGTAAATAACAGATTCACTGTTAGTACTAAAGTTTCATTAGTCTCTATGCTTTCATTCATAATACACCTACAGGGTTCTTTTCATTAGCCAAATCGAGTCTACGCTTTGAGCTTCGTTCTTTGTGTTCCTTTGGGACGAGCGACAAAATGAGCAGCCGCATGTCAGCTCCCTCGCTCTGGTGCAGAATTAACCGGCGGCGACTAACGCAGTCTTGATTTCGGCGTAGCGTATAGACTCCGAAGAAAAACAGCCATCGGTTTTCCCTAAGTCGGACGGCATTGTGTAACCGCGTTTGGTGAACATGGTGACACCCTGTTTAGCTCAAGATGTAACAGACAGAACCATCTTTAATGCATGTTGGGTGTGTTTAACCTCCCTTCCCTTCTTGCAAATCCATCACAGCCATTTCGGGTCCCATGAGACGTCTGATTTTCTCGACACCCTGTAAAATTTCGATGGTATTGTTTCTATGCACAGTCTGCTGAGGTGAATGGAAGTGCACTGATTAATACAGCATTCGAATATGTCTCCTGGGATAAGCACAATCGGGCGAAACTGTCCTGTAAATTACAGAATTTGTTCACACACCGTCTGATTTCGTCTAGTCAAACATTGATTTATAGTTCATAATGTTGCCACCATATGATTCATTTATTCGCCTGTGCAGAAACTACTTAGGACCGATATCGCTGCCAATCGTGAATTTTGACAGACTGCAAGTGACGCACGTTCGAGGGCTGAGATAATGCTAAAAAGAATTTACCGCCCTTTTGACACACTCATGCCAAACCCAGTCAATCCAGTACTAATTTGTGCAACAATGTTCCATTGGTTGTAAATGAAAAAAAAAAACGAAAAAAACAACAACATCAGATCACATTTTGGCTTTTCCTTTAAGAAACTTTTACGTATGTACGTACATAAATGTTGCGGCACATAAAAACCGTCACCTAGGTGAAACCATGTGCGTTTCCGAACTCTTTTCTTTAAACTGCAATGTATTTTTTTTTCTGGAAAGCACTCCTGTAATCATAAAATATATTACACTTGTCCAATAACTGTGCTGTAATCCAAGAGACCCACCTACTGGTCATCGGTGCATACAGATATTTGCCATGTATTCAAGAACTTGATCATTTCAAATAAGATCAGGTAGGGACTGATACTGTACGGTGTTTTGCTCAGTTTGTGTGCGAAAGCTTCCTATATACTGTAATGCTGTGTGGGGACTGCGAGCGCTGGAGAGCTTTGTCCAAGTGTCTTTGTCCCTTATCTACATCTCCTGCTGAATAAGCACCGCTGTATCTTATAGATAATGCAGACAGAGACACAGTCATAAACGAGACGTCCTCCGAGTGGGAAAATTCCCGAGGGTTGCCCGTTTGTTGTTTGATTCTTTTCAGTGTCACTTGTCTTTGTGGATTTTTTTTTCTAAAAGCTGTTCGTTTTGGCAACATCATCATATTTCAAGTCCCAACTCTTATATTGATTCATATTAATTCTCCTTGATCACCTCAATAAATCCATAGAGGACAGAAAAAAAAAATAATAAAAATAAATCGACAGGCAAGCATTCATTAAAATTTCTCCCGCAGCTTGATATATGTGCTGAGCACTTTGCATATGCAGCATGCACGAATTGCCGAAAAACAGTCTTGGCTCGCTGAAAGAACACGACCTGACTGTAAGGCGTTCCAAAAAAAGTTATCACCTCCCTTAATGAATAAAGCGGTTCTTCTCGGGCACAGTGAGTAATTTAGTATGCATCGACACAACACCGGACTCGGCGTCAACAGACAGATGTTACACGCCTCTGCTGCGCATTTGTGATCTGGCAAATTAAACTAAACTTAACTTTCTGGCCTCTAAGGGCATATTTTCACAAGGGGGGCGTAAAGTCAAGGGCTCGTACAATAAAGTAATTGTGCTTGGCATGCTGAAGGCTTGACATTCGTATCGGGAATGAGAATGCTCTTTGTTCACGTGCAGTTGGCTTTTTTTTTTCCGACGATGATGCACCAGACAGCGGTCACTAACCCAAGTCCACCTCGGGCGTTCTGAGGCTCCGGCTTATTTGGCAAGCAAGCTTATTAACCTCGGCAAGGCTATTCATCAAAGGCATTTTGTTTCGACATGGCAGCTCCAACTGCCCACCTGATAAACCCCTAAACTGATGGATGGGTTTTCAAAGTGTCAGCTTAAACAGTGTCACTTTCCACACTCATACACGCACTTTCATCTGCCGGTACTGGATTCTTCTACTGTCTTTGTATTAAATATTTGTTTCCCCTGATCCAAGAAAGTACAGTCTTTAACCTTGTTCCCATATATATTGTTCCGGTTTGAAGATTTTAACAGAAAACAATAGTCACTCTGAATTGATCGAGCTACCTCTAGGTGGTGCTAGTGTGCTGACTAAAAATAAATGAAAAATACACCATTGTATAATTTGCTGTAAATATATGTAAAAAAAAATATGTACTGTAAATATAATCAACTATTAAAGCTGGGATACGTTTTTCTAATGAAAGAGTTTTCCGTGTTGGCTCCATGTCGCACACTGGGAGGGATGGAGTCACGTAAATACACATGCAGTAGTATGTTTTTAGGAGGACACTACATTAACACAAACACAGAGTGGGGAAAGTATTACTCACTCTCTCACTCATCGTGTATACTGCTTTATCGTGTATACAGGGTCGTGGGGGGGCCTGGAGCCTATCCAAGGCGTGTACACCATGGATGGGGTGCCGATCCATCACAGGGCACGCACACACACGCTCATTCACACACGACGGGCAACTTGGGAATGCTAATTAAGCTAATCTGCATGTCTTTGGACTGTGGGAGGAAACCAGAGTACCCGGAGGAAACCCAAGAAAAATCCATGCACACATATCCAAGGCGAGAATCGAACCCGGACCCTGGAGATGCAAGGCGACAGTGCTAACCAATAAGGCACCGGGCTGCTGAAAAGAAAGCAACATTACTTCGATTAGAGGTTCTGCATGTCAGGTTTGGATTAATGGCCCAGCCCTGGTCCTTTACAACCTTTAGAATGGGCCATACTGTACTGAATTATTATTACTATTATTATTATTACTAGTATTATTGCTGTTGCTGTTCTTGCTGCTGTAAATACTCTACTTACAGTAACTAATACTTAGGTAAATTTACTGATATGTTGTGTTAATTTTAGTGGTATTTTAGTGCTACAGTAGTTGTAAAGTTGTTTGGGTAAGTCCAGATGGTCATAGAACATTTTAAAATAACAGGATACAGGCTCCCGAGTGGCCGGGAGCCAAGGGAGCAGAAATTGGCTGGGTTGTCTGGTTGGGAGGGATGGCATGCTCATGGAGAGAATCAATCACAGCAACGCTAACCAATCCGGGCATTCGTGAGCTCATGTATAAGGAAGAGGGCAGATAGCGCTTTCCACTGAATGTCGTGTGAAATCTGCTTTAAATACAGTTTTCCATTTGTTTTAATTTAGGAATCAGACTATGTTTTTTATTTGTTTTTTTGTTTTTTTTTATACCAAATCAAAGAACTGAACAAAAAGAAAAAAAACTTGCATGGAATTAAGTATGAACAGAAAAGTAGGATACACACTATTATAAAAAAAAGTGTACTTTGTTAAGGGTCAGATTTTCATTACAGTTTTTGTATATTAGTGAGTAAAGCACAGGCATAACATTAAAACCCATAACATTAAGCCCAGTATGGTGTAGGATCCCCTCGTGCCACCAGGGTGGGCTCTAAACCTTTGGGGCATGACTCCACAAGGCTGTCTGGGACTGGGACGTTAGAGGCAGGTGTTGTGAGTCGCGGGGTGGTGCCTCCATGGATCGGACTTGTTTGTGCGGCATATTACATAGATGCTTGATCCTGATCGTGATTAAGGGAGTTTTGGAGGCTGTATCAACAACATTGAACGTTTT
The DNA here is from genome assembly GCA_028565275.1 of Leiocassis micropogon. Classification (NCBI taxonomy): domain Eukaryota; kingdom Metazoa; phylum Chordata; class Actinopteri; order Siluriformes; family Bagridae; genus Leiocassis; species Leiocassis micropogon. Next base: position 6,378,420 of record JAOVVA010000029.1, on the reverse strand, counting down.
GCTCCTGCTAAGTCCCATACACTGCGAGCTGTGATGCACTGAGCGTTCTGATATCTTTCCATCACCATCATCAGCCAGCATTTACTTTATCAGCAACTTGTGCTCCACTGGCTTTTCTGTGGGATCGGACCTGGTGGAATGGCCTTTGTTCAGCTCAGGCATAGATGAACCTTTGGTGACCATAATCCTGTCCAGTGTACACCTTGAACAGGGGAACATGCAAACTCCATGCACACAGACCCTGAGGTGGGAATCGAACCCAGAAACTGTAGGTGCACAATCGCTAAGCCACCTGGTGTTAAAACCTGATCAGTTTGCTCTGTGAGTGATAACGTCGTTTTGAAGAATAAAGCAGTGATCTCTGCTAACAAGTGCTTCATACACACAAGTTCATGTCAAATATGGATCGTATTGAATACATTCATCAACTGGACCATTATTCTATAGTAAAGAATCGTTTTTGATATATAAATATGATTAATACAGTATGCAACGTACCAAAATGTATTTGTTGCACTATTCTGTTTGGAAGACTTACGTACATTATTGCAGCTTTCGCAAACATCGATCCCCGTCGTCTGGAAAGACTTTTTCATTTCCTGGGAGAAATTCACAAACTCGGGCTTGGTTGACCTCAGTAGTGTCACTGTGTTCAGAGATGCGTAGGCAGCCCTGGCCTCGCTGTCATATTTGTCGCCTCTTCTCCAAGATCCGTCGCCTGTGCAGCAATGATTTAACGCATTCACAAATCACACACTAATCTGGATTCATTTGGAAGTAAGTTATTACGCGGGTAATTGTGTTGCATTTGAGATACTTCTGGGGTTAAAATAAATGTTAACAAAATATATTAAATAAAATAATAAATCTGTATATTCAATATAAATAAAATAATTTGTTCATAAAATGTATAAACAAAGGAAATAAACAAAATCAGTAGAACAAAGCATTTTAATTTAATGACCGAATGAACGATTACTGTAGGGCTTCTGTTTAAACATCTTTTGTCCTGAACTACAAACAAAGCATTTATTTTATGCACACAATATGTTTAGGGCCTGGAGCTCAACTCCTCTATGCAATCTCTATCCAGCAGAAGAGCTTTTTCAGGGTCAGAGTGGCTGCGCTGGATCCCTGTGACTACGCAGATAAGCGCTCTCTAGCAAGACATTGTGTGTGAGAGCTTTACCATAGAGGGAGGAGTTGAATAGCTCAATGTTGAAGAAGAGCCTGTTACTGGTGGTCAGTCTCTGTCTGTGGGCCATCAGCATGATCTCCCGGACCACATCTGTATGCGTGCACATGATTATCACTGCGAAGTAGAGGAAAAAATAAAAGAAGCCTATTAGCAATTTGTACGTAAACTTGCTGAAGTCATTATTATATGTGCTGATGATTAGGATGATGATGTTGTTGATGATGATGATGATGTCACCGAGTTTCCCTTAACTTTGCCACGGTCGTGTACGGGCATTTCCGTTTTTTTACAGCCTTACTTATTAACATTAATTGATTAAACGTGCTTTTCTGATTATGTGCAGGATTTAATTGGGAAGACAATAAAGCACACTACGCTCGTAAAACGATTTATAGACCACGAATCGAAACCGCACTCTAAGGGGCTCGTTTTTTTGACGCGGCGCTCAGTGCCAGGTTTCGATTCTCTGGCTTCGATTCAAACGTTACCAATGCAATTCATTTGCAAACAGGAACAGATGTACGTCTGCCTGATGTATACACGGCAACTCGGCATGTACGGATAATCATGCGAAGCCTTGTACATGCTGCAAAATAGCTTCATTTTCCAAGTCCGGTGTATGAAATGAAATATTTTCCCATGGAGCAAAGTGGTTGAAAAATAAATAAACAAACAAACAAGTACGCAAACAGATTTCGAAAAAAAAAAAAAAAACCTTTAAGTGTCCCATAAATAGGAAGATTCAGAGCTCTGGAACACTCCCTACAACTCTGTCAGTGTCAGTGTAGCGTGCCGCCTGAAATATCCTCCGATGAGTGGGACAAACTTCACCTCAGTGCTCGTGTTCTATGGCACCCTTTAATTACAGAGTGCGTACAACACTACAGGCCCTGTGTTGACTCGACGCTGATTCCATGGGGTACAACCCCAGCCAGCAATATTTCAAAAATCTGGATTTTCCCACTGACACTAGTTACAAATGAGCTGCGGAATGTGAGGGGCAGCACATGGCATGCTTACTGTCAGCCGTGCCACATTTCACAGGCCTGAGGGTCATTTCGAAAGCGCAGTGGCGTAAGTGCTCGTACGCGTATGATGCCGCTGTGCAAACTTTGCGGCGTGCATATAATGACTCTGCTCAGGAATGATATCTGTGCTCGGTAGATTCCCTCAGGTACGCCCCCAAGGACCACTCAGGAGACCTGCACTGGGCCAGCTTATGGCATGAAGTGCATGTGATTCACTGTCAAAACATTGCACCACTGTATTCCATCCCCATCAAGTACACTTGATTCATTGTAACTGAAAATCTCAGCCTAGCTTGTTGCTTACACCTTATTATCATCATCTTCCATAGATGAACACTATAAATGTTTAAATCATGGCATATTTTGAATATTTTACTACAGGATCATTAAACTAGGCAAAAACAAGCTATTAGAATATTTACATGATCACAAATGTCCTAAATACAAGACCTTTGACGTAGATATGTGAGTTAATAATAAAATATACTTGCTTAGAACAATGCAGCAACCTACAGCAACCAATTAGAAAACTAATCTATTTAGTAATGTTATCCTCCATAGCAATCTTAGATTTTCTGAGCCTCTCGGAGTCTGTGTTGCCGCATGAAGACTGCTCCATCCATTCATCTAGGAACCTCTGTACTCCAACTAGGGACCGTGGAGTATGATTATTTACAGCTGTTATAAAGTAACAAGAGGAACATTGTGGCTTTTAAATGTTAAACATTAAACCTAGCTCTTTGATACATCACACCATGTGACAACCCTATCATTAAACAAAAGGGGTGTTCAAGTGAAACCGAGACTTCTGACTGCAGAGTAAAAGAACCACCACACACAAACACAGACCGTACGTGAGGGTACTTTGTTTATAGTACAGCAGTGCATGGTGTAACTAAAATCATATGTGGATGGTCCACAACACTTTGGGAAGTTGGAAAAAATCTACTTTTGGTGGAGTAAAAATAAAATATTACTTTATGTAATATACTGTACTGTAGCTCAGTCATATATTATGACTGAGCTACAGTATGCTTGCCCATGACTTAGTGCCTGCTGATTTATTATCGCCGAAATTACAGGTGGCTTAGTGGTTATCCCTGTCACCTTCCACCACCAGGGGCCGGGTTCGAGTCCCACCTAGGCGTCTGTTTGCATAGAGTTTGCATGTTCTCTCTGTGCTTGGTGCTTGGCAAATCATCAAGGAGAGTGTAACTGATTCTTGGGTATATATTTATATTATCATTCAATTAAGGACCTTTCACTCACAGTAGTGGCATTTTATCAATGATGGAAAGGCTAAAGAAAAGGGTGGTGTAATCTCTAAATGTATTTAAATTTGATTTGCTAGGTATCTCTAATATTTTGGCCAGTCTTTAAAAACCCCAGTTACACTGCATTACTTGATACATTCATATTACAACACACAGTACCAAATCAGTGTCATTGCTGTGCTCACAGATTTATATTAATGCAACTGCTGTAAAAACTTATTATTTCTATATTGACAACTTACAGAATTTCAGGATTTATGAAACAGAATGCGTAATTAAATATGGTGAGGTTTTCTGTCATGAGATGTTGGTTACATCATCCATATTTTCGCTTTTTGTAACAGTTGGAAGCAAAGCTGTGATTTAAAGATTTACAGGAAAAAAAAAGAGGGTATGATTATTTACAGCTGCTATAAAGTAATAACATGAACATTGTGGTGTTTAGATGTGAAACATTAAACCTATAAAACTCTTTGATACATCACACCATGTGACAACCCTATCATTAAACACGAGGGGTGTTCAAGTGAAACCGAGACTTCTGACTGCAGAGTAAAAGAACACACTTATGAGAGTAAAAACTCCCTTTATTCTTTATTTCTCTATATAATCCCCTGCTACAATAATACACTTATCCCGGCGTTTCACAAGTCCATGGAGACCAGCAAGGAAGAAAGCTTTCTCAGACTTCATGTATGAAACACTGGCCTCCCAGGAGCTCCTTTAATAGCCCAAATATGTGGAAATGGCTTGGAGAGGGCCAGGGCTGTATTGGGGGTGTGGCAATAACTCCCAGCTGAGTTCCTTCAATGTGCAAGTGGTGTTTCCCACAGACAGCTATTAATTTTCAAGGGTCACTTGCTGAATTTTCACAGGAACAACTGATTCCGAGCCACCTTGGCTGTGAATGTTATTCACAAACATACAAGCTTTATTAAAATGTTTGCACCATTCAAATGTTTTACTGTGGCTAAGAGTCTCATCACTGTCCTGTATTTGACGTCTTCTGTAAACGTCAATCAGTTTTATACCTTACATCAAGAGATTGAATCACAAGTCCCGGTTTGACTCGAATGCCCTTCGAATTTCCTGTAACAGCATGTTCTTTTATGTTCAATTCCTTATTGATTCTAAATGAATAAGAGTAAGTTATTCATTTAAAGTTATTTTAGATGACGTCCCTTTATATGGCCTGTCATATCAATAAACTGATAAGAGTAACTTGATCACACTGAATTTAGCCTGTACAAATATAAAAATGTGTAGAAAATATCCCGGCAACGCCATGAACGAAATGAGGCATCAATATTCCCAATGAAGCCTTGCACCTTGTCCAAGAGAGAGAGAAAGAATAGTTTAGGTGACATGCATAGACCTGTATTATAAAACCAAAATCTGTAAAGGGATGCATATAAGTTACTACCGGGTCTTCATGAGGAATAGATTTTAGCTGGAAAATTCTAAACTGCAGCTCAACTTCAGAACGCCATTGTGTGATATTTTTTTATTCATTTCATATAAAACAAACACGTTACACCTAATTATGTAATGCAGAAAATATGCATAACACTGTATGATTTATGTAACAAAAATGGGGATTTTTTTTTATTTTTTTTTTTTACTTAAAGCTACCTTTCTATAACCCATACACTTCCATTCCGTTTTCCTGGTAGGACGAAGACAATAAATGAAAAGTGCTTGAGCTAATTTTGTCCTGCCTATCTTGCTGCTAGGAAATATGCACTGCAACTTCCCCGGGACTAGCTCTCCTGCTTCACCCTGATAACTCCGATAGCCGCTAATGCTTGCAGGTCCGTATCAGGAGGAGAGGAAAAGAAAAAGACCGGTTGCTTTCAGGCTGGACAAACAGAAGCAAGCTTGAGTAAGTAGATCACTAACATCCTACAACAGTGCAGGCTTGCCAAGCAGTTGTAAATATTTATCCCAAAAATGAGCAAACTACATAATCATGCTTGGATGTGATCCATTCCAATTATTAAATGGGAGAACAGCGATCCCTCTTTATGGGAATATGTCGCTTTTTTTTCTGTTAAAAAGGGTGTCCACTTCGTCCATTGGGATTGTAGCAGGTACAGCGAACAGATGGTACTGCTGATAGTGCCAGTCCCAAAATAGCGCCACCTACACTCTATGTCTTACCTGGAAACACACATTTCACAAGTCAGGCAGGATGAATTACTCCTCCCTCGTCCAATTGCTAAGGCCAGTATGGTTTGTGACATTTTGGTTTTTTTCATATTTTCTTTTTTACTATATTATAACAGACATCATTAGACATTTTTTTCCTTTCCAACCCTATCAAGTTACCAGTAGCAATCCAAATTATAAAGATTTCAGATTTCCAATTCCAAATTATAAAGCCAATCATGCTGTGTTCACCTCCCTGATGTGTCCATTTAAATTTGTAATGTCCAGGCTTTGAATAAATGAGGCGTCTACTAAGTGGACAATTTTAATTGTGATGGGTGTACCATCATCAAACCACCAAACAATCCGGGGCACAACCCAAATAATAAACCGTGATGAGATGTCTGGAGCAGGGCTTGTACAAGTATTGATATCTGCAGATGGGTATTGCACGCACAAGTATGAAGACCTGCAGAATCGCAAGAGACAGAAAATTCCAGTCTTAAGCCATAATGGATGGAAAAGTACAACCAGTACCAGTGTAGAGTGAGAATTTTGACTGCTTTAAAAATAGATTATGCTTTGGGCATTAAGTCTTGCATAAATAAAGATACAGAACAAAAAAATATTTACAATTCCTAAGCACAGGATTCGGTGACCATTGATTGTGTGCTGCCAGTGCGGCCACAACATCTGTGATTAAGTCATTTTAATCCCATCTCTTCAGGCTTGCGCAGATTCATCGACAATATGGATTTAGCCACTCATGATTGAAATAGACAAACTAATTACTATATGACGCATTAAACGTCAAATTCCAGATTTTGATTCCAAATTGGTAAAACCTCAAGATGAGCGGAAATCGTAGGATCGTCCAGGAGTTCCTCAGGGTTCGGTAATGGCTTGCGGAGGTTCAGGGGAAAATATAGCCATCAAAACCCTGCTCAAAATGTTGAAAAGTAGTCACAAACTAAAAAAAAAAAAAAAGATCATAGCCGTGCGTAGCTGGCTTGTAGCAGATCTTCTGGACATCGTAGGTTGTTTGTGCCTCTTGTGCAATGGAGAGTATAAAAATATCCCAAACTCCTATTATTTACTAACATTTAACTAATAACATTCCTGAAATTTCATGACTTGTACTCACGGTTAGTCAAGAATTGCCACGGTTTTGCTCAAACCCGCAACGCTCCAGCTCCAAACATTACGTGCGTACTCACAATCACATGGCAACACTGTGTGCTTAAATAGGGAGGATGAAGCATTTTGAGGCACAGCCCTAGGCTGTTTACTGAGAGCTTTTTTTCTTTCCTCTAAATGTGTTGAAATAGATGACATGAAATTTTCCACCATCTGGGTTATAAATGTTAATAACAAGGATGTTCATAAGAAGGTATCCAAAACAGGAGGGTCCAGGTAATTGTTACCAGGTGAGCTGACATTACATGAAAAAGATCAGTTGTAGGTCGCTGGAGAGATGAAGTAGCAGTCATAAGGTGTCACAGGGAAATTGAGAACATTTGTAGACGGTTTATAACAGTTAATAGTGTAGTCAAAAGTCACACTGGTCAGCCATTACATTTTGACCATCCGTCTAATATTGAGCAGGTCAAAACAGCCCTGACCTCTCAAGGTATGGACTCCACCAGAGATATGAAGGTGTACGGTGGTATCTGGGACCAAGTCGTCAGAAGCAGATCCTATAAGTGCTATACAGTAAGTCATGAGGTGGGCCCTCCATGGATTAGACTTGTTTTTCCAGTACATCCCACAGATGCTCGACTGGATGGAGATCAGTAGAATTCGGACACCAAGTCAACACCTCAAACTCATGTTTGTGTTCTTCAAACCATTCTAACGCTTCTATTGGATCGGACTACATGGACGAGCCTTCTCTCCCCATGTGCATGGGTGAGCCTTGGCCGCCCATGACACCCTGTTTTCCTTCCTGGGACCACTTTTGGTTTGTCCTGTTCACTGTAGACCACGAACATCCCACAAGAGATGCAGTTTCTTGGAGTTGCTCTGATCCAATCGCTTAGCCGTCACAATTTGTCCTTTTTTCTTTTTTTTTTTAAAGGTGCTCGAATCCTTACGTGTTCCCATTTTTTCTGTTTCTAATACAAGAACTTCAGGGACAAAATGTTCTCTTGCTGCCTAATAGATCTGTGTATATTAGATATGATTTGTGAGTGAGTACATTGTAAGCTTTCATGGCTAATGTCTAGCCAATTTTTTGAAAATTAAGGTACGTGATGTCGGAAATATCAACTGGTGAATATTAGTAAAAAGTTATTTTTATTACATCGCTCCAACATCTCCTACAGGTGATCAAGTGAGTTGAGTTGTGGTGACTGTAAAGGCCATTGCGCTTTCATTTCAATCCATTCAATGAGCCATCTAACCCAGTGCATGGGGGTGGAGTCAGCCTGAAAGAGACCACTCCCATCACATGTAAGCAAGTCTTTTAATACAAAGCAATGCATTGAAAGGATTGTGCCTTTATAGGTCTTGTTGTTAACATCATGTTGGTAAACCCGTAGAAGATAACTTCAGGATTTTACCAACAATTACTTTCAATCCGTTACTTTAAGCTATATCACTTAATTGCTGATTAAACATTGTGCATTAATTAAAAAATATATATATATATTAATCCAGATGCCAGAAGAGCAGGTGATGTGTAAAACTGAGAATTTGCTCAGTAATGAGGTATTCTATGAGCAATAAATAGTAATTAATAGTTTTATCATTAAAATGTCCTCGTGTGTAGAACTGTAGAGTAGTCTTGTGTTTGTTCTCTCTCTGACTGTTCTTTAGTCCTGTTCTGCTCGAGTAAGAAATGCAGCGGGGGCGGTGGATCACGGTAAAGCAGATGATATTCCTGGTCTGTGTGGGCGGCTCTCAGTTATCATCTCATTGGATGATAACTTATTAATGTTTTTATTATTATTATTATTGTTGCATTTTATATTGTGATCAAGCAACAAATGATAGAGAAATATTTTCTCATTTGCCTATTTGAATTTGATAGATCTGATGTAAAATTATTATGGTGCATTATGTTAATATGTTGTGGAATTATTATCAGCTTTCATAAATATGAATATGAGTATGGTAGCTTATGCAAGGGAGCTTGGCTGGCTTGACGATAATTCTTCAAAATTTCTAATTGTAGGGGTGCTAATAATTCTTCAAAATTATTGACACCCCTACAATTTATAATTGGTGACATCACTGAGGGTCTTTGTGCAACATATAAGAAGTTTTGAGACAGATTGATCCAGATCCACTACTACCACTACTACATTTCAAGCTCTTTACATTCTTAGCTCTTGTGCATGCGGTCTACCTGGCAGAGACAACCTGGTGTTAGCCTAAACTATCCTGGTAGAACTTATAAGGCCATCAATGGACCACTATCTGGGGAAGCATATGGTGGTGTTTTTTCGATGCACCCAGCCTTTTTTGGTGATGATATACACAAACAAAATTTTGATTTAGAACTGACCACAACACAGTTTCCTGGTATAGCTATCATGAGCTGCACATTCTGTGGTGTTTTTTTTTTTTCTTCTTTTTTTTTTCGGAAATAGCTTCCTGTATTCCTGCAACTCTTACAAACAGCTTGTTGTCATCAAGGTAGCATCCAACTGTTAATTTTAACTGCAATTTTTAAAACCATGATTTTTGGCCACCCTGTTCACCCTGATCACCCTGCTAGACATTTAATATCTCAGAAATATTTGTGATTTCCTTAGTTATTCTGGTGCTTATTTGTTTGTTCGTGTTGTATTCCCCCTATTCTTGTGACAAGATTGCAACTATAAGCTGTTCTGATGTCACAGAAGGACGTGGCTAGTGCGGGGTCAATGACGTTAAGACAGTAGAAGAATTGATCTCTTTGATCTCTAACTTAAGAGATATAAGTCTTTAATATTAGTGCCTAAAAACATTTAACATTTTATTAGAAACAATTATCAGTGTTAAACTCAATGGAAAAGTAGTGCAAATGTGGAACTCAAACACTAGTGCAAACATTAGCATCAGTGTTTGAGTTCCACAGTGCCGCTACAGAAGGTACTTGTGCAGTTACTCTAGTTAAGTGAAATGTAGTGATTTATATTGTAGGTTTGTGAAATGATGGAAATTATGCTTGTTTAGCATTAAAGTTGAGGCTTCGGGAGCTGATCTGTGAGCAGAGTGAGGATTAAAGCACTGCTGCATCCCTCTGTATTTAGTGAAACGCGTGAGGTAAAACGCCGGTATCGCTATCAGCGGGAACAAAGAAAAAAGATAATTTTTAAAAAGTAAACATATTATCTGGAAGGTCAACAATTTATGTCTTATGAAAACTTTTTTTTTTTTTTTTACATCATATGTAACCTTGTGCTGTGCTCTGGTGTGCCACTTATTACAGACCTAGCTATAAATGTGTACTGCACTACTCTGTATTGGGCTAAAGAATCATCTGCAGGAGCAGATCTGCATTAGACATGATTATGATTGCAAATATGCTATAAGAAAGGCAATCCCATGTAGATAAAACTTTCTTCTTAGTTACTGAATTTGCTGCAGACTTGTGGTCTGCTTGGATGCGCGTGGTGCCTGGGGATGGTTTCCTTTTGACCAGGAAGATGGTCTTAAACTCGGGTGATGCAGACGGCTGTTCTCTGATGACTTGTGAATGCAGGTTTTGTTCCTGAGCCTCAAATAATGAAGGTGGACTCCATATTAATGTAACACCTCTCCTGTTATACTAAACGTCCAGCCTCCTAACAAGCATGCGACTGATGATCAATTCCTGCTATCTGACATCACCCAAATGAGGATGGGTTCCCTGTTGGGTCTGGTTCTTCTGGTTCTATGGGCATCTCAGGGAGTTTTTCTGTTTTTCATCAGGGAGAAACTGATAGTTATAGTTTATGCATATTTCCTTTTCAGACTTATATAGTCTTATACAGATATATATATATATATATATATATATATTTATTTATTTATTTATTTTTTATTTTTTTTACATCGACCATTGTTAAAAGCACTATATAAATAAAACTGAATTGAGTTTAATTGAACTTGTACAGCTGAAGAATGGTGATGAAGCATGGAAACATAAAAGCATTGTTTATAATGACAGCTGAACCTCTGTAAAACCAAGACAGAGTATTAGAGCCTATAAACAGCACTGGCAGGAGTGAAAAAAACACATCACATGTTTGTACTTCTTGTAATCTTTAAACTTTAAAAGGGGTGGGAAATATCTGTGCATGCTCAGGGGACTGCTTAATCACACATTCCTGAAAACATAACTTTTGCTCCGAAAAAAAACTTCTGATCATTTTTTTGTGTTACTCGACCTTTTACCCATCTGAGCAGAAGTTGTTGTGAGAAAGTTTGTTGGTGTTGTTGTCAAGTGATGTGGAAAATATCTGGCTAGAAACTTGAAGGCACATACCTGGTGCATTAATAATGATGACTATAATAAAATGTACCTTCATGCTCGTATATGGACTTGACGATGTCGTCCACGTACGCGAGCGGCTCTTTGGAGTCCATCATGGAGACGGTGATGTCGTGGTGGCCCTCCAGGAGCACGTGGACCCCCTCGACGGTGAAGTAGCAGTTGCGTTCCTCCTTGTCGTCGGCGTAGATCAGGTGGACGCTCTTCCAGCGGAAGCGCTGCGACATCGTGGCGAACGTCTCGGCCATCTTGAGGTAGCTCGGCGCGATGCGCGTGAGCAGCGCGTACTCGGAGCCCTTGTCGCCGAAGGCGTACGCCAGGGCACCTGCCGAGACGACGGGGATCCGCCAGTGCGACGCGACGCGCACGACGGCGGCGGCGGCGTACTCGCACACGGGACCGAGGATCAGGTCGGGGCGCTCGTGCGCCGCGCGGTCCACGAGCGCGTACAGCGCGTCCTCGCCGCACGCGGAGCTCACGTAGCGCACGCTGAAATTGAGCCCGGCCAGGGGCCCGCGCGCCAGGTGCCGCCGCGCGTACTCGATCGCCGGCGCGACCCTGTCGATCGAGAACATGTACGAGTTGTTGCGAGGCAGTAGCACGAGCACGTCCACGTCCTCTTGCACTTGACTCGCGCTCGGCTCGAGCGCCCAGATCATGAAAACCCAGAGGCACAAAAAGCGCAACATGCTGCAGAATCTGGGACACTAACAACAAAGTGGCACTTTTTCAGCTTTCAGCTTTTACTGATCATTCCAGGAAAAAAAAAAAAAAAAAACACTAAAAGAGACTAAAACAAGCTTTCTATGTGACTTGTCAAGAAGTCACTCTCTTTCTCTCTATTAAATATATAAACAATATATATATATATATATGTATTGACTTGAATGAATAAAATGCTCTGCAAGGTTAACTTGAGCTCTCCAGCGCACAGCCCTACTTGGTTCTTGGTTCAAGTCTCTACATCTGCTCCTAAAGTTTCCCAGCGCTCTGTGTGATTCCTCTTGTTTGTGTGTATTCACCGGGCTGCTCGTTAACCACACATGCTGCAGTCGGCGTGTGGAATTTTGAAGCATCCTTTTCATTATTATTCCTGCGTCATTTGTGCGCAGCCCACCTCTCTCTTAAAGTTACAGTATCACTCAGGCTCTTACCTTCAGCACTGGACCTACTTCGAGACTGACTCTTACACCTACCAAGCCCATCACCCTTGCCTGTGCACTGTGTTTGCTGCACTTTTCTTTCTAATTGTGTTCATAAATTGCCCTTGGTGGTTTAGTGGTTATCACTGACACTTTGCACCTCCGGGGTCCGGGTTCAATTCCTGCCTCAGGTCCCCGTGCTTGGTTGGTTCCCTCTGGGTGCTCTGGTTTCCTCCAAAAAGCATGCAGATTAGGTTAATTGTTGTTCTCAAATTGCACGTAATGTGTGAATACGTGTGTGAATGTTGTCCTGCCACGGTTGTGAAATGGAAATAAATACAGTGATAATCACCACCGGCCTTCATGGTCCTTAGTTGGACTACAGAGGTCCTAGATGGATGGATGGATGGATGGATGGAAATTGCCCATAGTGTGTGTGCCCTACAATGGACTGGCACCCTGTCCAGGGTGTACCCCGCCTCATGCCCTAAGTCTCCTGGGTTTGGACTTTAGGCCCCGCAACCCTGTACACACTTAAGCGGTAAATAAGATTGAATGAATGAATGTAATCACTACCCAGATGCAAAAAAATTAAAGTAGATCAAAAGCCATTTAAAACCCTTTACATACAAATAAAAAAATGTAAATCAAAAGGAATTTAATTATACATCTGCTGTCATCTTCTATTAGGCCAATGCAACTCACCAACTACAGTATTACTCTTTTTAGGTGTTCTTGCAAAATGCTTGCTTTTTTACATGAAAAGCTCTTACACAGTGACATCTAGTGGACGATACCGTACATTACAGCAGCCTTGGTTTAAAAGGACCAGAATAAAAAAAACTCTGAAGTACAAACCTCTAATAATAATAAAAAAACAAGATTCCACTTCAGACCCTTGATTTGAATATATGTTTACATACATGTCGTCTATATCGTGGCAGCCTTCAGCATTTCAGCACAGATAGAAAACATGGAAAGATTTAGTAGGCCTCATTACGGTGGCAGTCTGAAAATGACTCACAGACACACACACTTTCCAGGCAAGACACAATATTTCATTCACGTCTCTTCTAAACTGTGTACCAAGTTTGTGGCAAATAAGCAATTTATCTGCATATAGATTACCCAGGACACTTGTTGAGCATTAAGCTATTAGGTAATTTTGGGTATGTGGACACAAAATGCTTACACACAGTTTATTGAACAGGCCCTTTAATAAGTGTTATCTTTAGCCTGTTAACGTCATTCAACCCAAATTATCCTCATGGGGCCATTAAAAGTGTTTTGGAATCCAACGCGGCCTTGAATATTAAGTACGTTATTACACGAGATTCTGTAAACTCTGCGTGGCTTTTTTTTTTTTTTTTACTCTGATAGTTGCTCATTTGGATAGTACATACGAAGATTATCTGTTAACAGTTGAAATGTTTATTTGGGTATTACATTGACTGAGGTAAGTTGTCATGGCTGGTGAGATGATGTCTTATGCAGTTATTTATTGCATTATTTGTGATGTCGTATTCAGTTAGTGCAATAAAACTAATAGGAATGGCATGTAGCTATGAGAGGGAAGAATGTACCCACAGATGAGTCATAGAGTTAAGTAATGTGATTCCTAGTAAAGTCCTAACATGGCAATTTGTACCAGTGCTGTTCTGATGACCCAAAACCTCATGGTCTCTCCTTTCGGTTCAGCACATGGTGAAATGTGGGACAATGGTCGATTTCTGCTCACATGCTCAAGGTTAGTTGGTCAGAAGGTTTCACAGGGACAGGTTTAACAAAACTGTAGACATGGCCAGAAAGCACCTTTAAAGAAATCTGCATGAAGATTGAGATCCATAAACAGAGATAACATCGACAAAAAACTCTTTGAGATGCCACGAGGAAGAAACCTTGAGAGGAACCAAACAGAAACAGGTAACAGTAAACAGATCCTTTTCTGGCAGACAGGTGTAGATCAGTAAAGGCAAACTATGATGGGCACCATGAGTATGGGATGGTCCTTATGATTAAAGGTTCAAATCATACAGTATGCATGTGAGAATATCCAGTGAAGCAAAGATAAATTGTTTTCGGTAGATTTTTAAGGTATTCATGGCACCATCAGAAAGTGAGTCACTTTGGAGCAGAAGCTCTAAGCTGAAGTAGAGCAGCCGGATGAATCACTGATGCATGACTACAAAGCCAAAACAGACCAGCAACATCCTACACGCAACACCCCATTCTGTCCAACAATCCCTTCGAGCCACACTCATGTCTCATCTTGACCCACTGTTACCCATGACACAAAGAAAACATGCCTCAGAGCCATGTCTCCACCGAGCACTCGAGGAGTTCAGACATTAAAAATCCTCGACTGTTTTCTTTGCTTCACTAACTCCCACACTAACTCACCTCTTACTAGGTTTTTAGCTTTATTGTATCCTCAGATCAGGGTCTCTTTATGTGCAAGCTTAAGATTCTTTTTTTTGTGTGTGTGTGTGAAAATTGTTCTGCATAAAGGTGTATTCTAAATGATGTTATTTTACATGATACATTAGGACAACTTAAAGACCTTATTCTGCTTTGGTGTGACTAAAAGCATGTTAATTCCAGTAAAATTATAAGCAATATTAGCAATTATGACAGTT
>JAOVVA010000029.1:6344281-6361076 GCA_028565275.1 Leiocassis micropogon | reverse complement strand
AAATGTTATTATTGACAGACAGTATCAGGACATTCAGAGCAGGGTGTATCCTGGGCAGGGTGCCAATCCATCACAGGGCACAAAGCACACACACATTCACACACTATGGATAATTTGTAAACAGCAATTACCCTACCCTGCATGTCTTTTGGACTGTGAGAGGAAACACTATTCATGCAAACTCCACACACACAGACACCAGGTGAGAATCGAACCCTCAACCCTGAAGGTGCGAGGCTACAGTGCTATCCACTGTGCCCATTATAGACCATTTTTATGATTTTATCATTGATAATCATGTTTGTTTTGTGTGTGTTTATGTGAAAAAAGATCGCCAGCATACAAAAACGTAATTGTGAGTAGTGTAAAGAAATGCTGTTATTCTAAAAACAAAAAAACAATAAAACAATACATAAATCAATAATGATTTATATGACTGCTTGAATTTCATTCTCATCCTTTCTGGTATCAGCATAGATCATTAAGTGAAATGCATACAAAGTTCATAATGTGGCTCATCTATTATCGTGTGCTTGATTCGTCTCCTAGGAAGCCGAGCTGATAAATGTCCTTCGACAAACCTGTTTCCATTTCCACACAGTGATCAATATCCCTGATCAGTATTGATTTCGCCATCTGCTGTCCTTTTACTTTCCTCCATCAATTGTTCTTTCCTTAGCTGAGCACTTTATCTTCTGCTCAGAGTGGATATGCTGATATCCTGTGTCAAAAACATGCAGAATTGATGTGTTCTGCACGGGAGCTTGTGATCCATTCTCATATATGTATAGTGCTTTTTTATATTTGATGTCGGATGTATGCGCAATTTGGGTTATACCATTTATTGACAAAAAAAATCACAAGATTTCATTGACATGCTTTAAATAGATGATCAAAACTCTATTATTAGAAAATAAATCCAATAGTACAACCTTTTGCATTAACCTCTCGAGACTTGAATGTTCTCATATGAGGACGTGACATTTTACATATTTCAACTACACTGTCTAATATATCCTTGTAAGATCATCATATGAGGACTGCTGGATATAATTCTTCTTCCTTTTTAAAGACATTAATTAAGTTCATAGTTATTATTAACATTAACAGTGAGAAGACATAACAGTAGAGTCAAAGTCTAAAAAAGTAAAAGTTTTTTAAAAATGAAATGCCCCACATAAGGTTTGTAAGAAGCCCATAAACTCCCCCGAAGTTTGACTTCGTACACCTTATGTATACAAGTTATTTATCTTGTGGGAACCAATTATTATTTTGTGTGCACAAGTTGCTTTCTTGGCTTCTATGCAAAGCGGTTAGCACTGTGGCCTCACGCCTCCCGGGTGAAGGGTTTGATTCCCATACACCGCCTTGTGCCCCAAGCCCCCTCAGGTAGGTTCTGGGCCACCCACGACCCTGTACAGGAAAAAGCGGTATAGTCAATGAGTGACAATTTGTTGATTAACAAAGTATATTTGGAACAGGAAGGCCTTTATTGCTTTATGTGCACAGTTAATTTGCTTAATGGTTAGAAGGTGAGCTGTGTGTGCACAAGATAAACAACTTGTTCGCACAAGATAATAACTTGTGCATACGAAATAATAACTGACTCCTATAATATAACATATTATTTGCACAAAACATAATAGTCACACCTTTTGGGACTTTAGGGATGCTGTAGGGTTGTTGGAATGAGGCCATAAAGGACGATTAAAGATTTTTTGTCTTTTTTTTTATGCCACAAATGATTTTTTTTTAAAAAGACCACCATAATTGCTTTCATAATATGAAATTTATGACTATATATGATTTAGCGTAATTTTTTTTTTCTGATTTAAACTTTATTGTGGCAATGAGACAGTCCAGTACAGTACATGACTGAAGAATTTCTATGATACTCTAATGATATTTTTCTGGCACCTTTATTTCTTAAATGTGTTTTATGGCTGCCAACAAGATGTAAAGTGAGTGGCTGCATTTATAGCAAGTGCTATTTCTTTTTTCAGCAGTTTGTTATCAATATAATATAAAATTTGCTCTGATTCTTTTCTGGCAAAGGTACACCTAGTCCACTTGCATACATACCGTATATTGCTGGTATTCAGCATGAACACCTGACCATGTTTATCCTACATTGAGACTTTCCTGTCCTCTTTGAGGTTTTCTCTTCCAGGGTAATGGCTCCCCCATTCATGCTGAAACATGTTGTGTTGGCTTTCCTTTTAAATTACCACTTATTTAATTTGATGTTTAATACGTGATTTTATTTTGTGAAACACTTTTGAATAGGTAATAGAAGGTAAATGTGTTAATTTGTAATAATAATAATAATAATAATAATAATAATAAATAAATTAAAGGGTATATATGATATATAATATGTTTCTAAAAAAAATTAGATTATATATATATTATTATTATTATTTTTTTAATAATTCTATTCCTAATTTATTTTAAAAATCATTTTCAATGTTTAATTATGTGTACAATAATTTTGTATTAAGAATTATATAATTTCTTAAATATCATTCCATTTTATGTTAAGAACTGACTTCTTTCTACCCAGCTCTTAAAAATATTAACACTCTTTAGTTTAAAAAAAAAAGGAAAGTAAAATATAGATAAATAAATGTATATAAATAATGTAATATAGTGTGAATAACGGCAATGAACACTAGATGGAGCTCTTGGGCAGCATTATATTTTGTATTCTTCACAACAATCAACTGCTTTTCACTTTTTATAGTTGATTGTCATCATTGTTGTAGTTCTCATCACAAAGTGTTTCTTTTTATATATTATACAGACATAGTTGAACAGCAGATTGTAAACTTATTTATAAACACACAGACACATCATGATGTATATTTAATTCATGCTGATCGCAGAGATTCTTGTTCCAAAGAATACTAATCCCTGTCCTTAGTCGCATCATCTCTGAAATATTATAGAATTATATTATTTATAGGTATATAAATTAGTGTGACCTTTGGTCAAATAAAGGTGATTTTAGAAGGTTATACTATAGAAACCGGATGTAGATAACACAGCAAAATTTGCAATGCAAATGAAACATTTCCAGCTAAAAATGAAAAAAAAAAAAAAAAAGCTCTGGTTTTACTTTTGTTTTAAAATCAACAAATGTATTAGTTATTTTAAATATATTAATTATAGCTGCCAGCAAGCTGTTCATAACTGTTTATAGAACCCTCGCTTATTTGTTTAATTATTTGTGGAATCCTTTAGTTTCAAACTCTAACCTATTACACATGTGGTATATATATATATATATATATATATTTTTTTTTTTTTTAATTATATATAATATATTAGCATTTTATAATTTATAATTGTCGGCATAATGGCTCAGCAGTCTGCATTGTCACCTCAAACCTCAAGGACTGAAGGTCATGTGTGCATGAAGTTTGCATGTTCTCCCTGTCTCCTTTTTGGGTTTCCCCAGGCACTCCAGTTTGCCTCTACTGTCCAAGGATACGCTTTGTGGAATGATTGCTGTTTCCAAATACCCTGTGGTGTGTGAGTGTGTATGGACGTGTCCTGCAGTGGATTGGCACACGATCCAGGTCCTCTGTCTTGTGCCCTAAGCTCCCTGGGCTAGGCTCCAGCCCATGTGACCATATACATATACATATAAGTTATAAAATTAAAAATTTGATATGTCCATTACATTATGTCCGTATTACAAATGTTCTAATACATTTCATCATGGACCTAGTGTATATGTTTTTCTATCATAATATCAAATATAAAACTATAAAGCTGTAATGTAAAAATATTTTTGAACATTATTAGTCACATTTTATTTGAATATTAACTGCATAAACCATTTAACTGCATATATTTTGTTTTTGTTTTTTTTCACGTAAAGAGCGGCACGCTTCAAGGTCAAGTGTTTGAGTCCCGCTTTGGGACTGTGCCTGTGGAGTTTGCATGTTCTCCCAGTGCTTGGTGGGTTTCTTACAGGTACATTTTCCTTCCACAGTCCAAAGCCATGCAGAGTAGACTGATGCTGTTTCAAAATTCCCCCATAATGTGTGAGAGTGAGTTTGCTTGTGTGCAATCAAGAAGGCAGACAGAATAAAAAATAAAAAATAAATACTCCTTATAATAGAACTACAAGAACATTTAACGCATGAGCAATCACACTGAACTTATTTATTCCTAAGAAATATGTTAATATGATTTATTATGCAAGTGGTACAGTTTTGGTCTCTTTAAGTCATTCCATGATGACGAGCTATGAAAATGTAGAAAAAGTAAAGGGTTAAAGGCTAAGAAGAAAGCTGACCATGAATGTCCCTAAATACAAAAATAGCCCTGAAAGTGGAGGTCAATGGGTTGTTCGAGGCAGTGATGACTACAGCTTCTGCCATTTGCTATGAACTTTATGAGAAATGTATTTTTATAATTGTTTTGAACTTTAAACAGGATCTAGAGTGTTCAAAGCACCTTTTAAAGTATAGATGTAGAAAATATGACCATAATTTTTCCCTAAAATTTTGTGACAAAGCAAGTAGTCGTTCTGGTAACCCTTTATTGTAAAGTCCACAGTGGGTAAACATTAATGCTTAACTTGTGCGTTTACTCTATAACGATTAGGCAATACATGTACTGCTCCTTACTGCATATAGAAATAATGTCATACATACATTAACATGCTTAATATACTCTATATACCACAATATATAATAGTATAGAGGCATATTATTAACTAACTTAACTATGTAACACTCAAGCTATTACATTATTTTGGATAGATTTTGAAATTCAAACATGAAGCCAAAAACACTAATGAGGTGCTTCGAGATCACATAATTAAAAAATAAACCACTTTATCAGTTAGATTTTTTAAAAATAGATATATAGATATATGGTTATGTCATGATAAAGTCTGTGGAATGTGTTAATAAAGGTGGTTATTAAGGCTTAACTTTTTGTGTGATAAATTGATTGTTTCATAGCAGGACCATGATGCAGTTATCACTGTTGCCTCGCTTGCACCGCCAGGTTTAAAGATTCAAATCTTGCCTGAGTTATGTGTCCTCAGGAGTGTATGGAGTTCTCCTGTGCTTTGTGGGTTTTCCCCAGGTACTCTGCTTTCTTCCAATAGTATAAAGACATGTGTTTTGGTGTTTCCAAATACCCCATATACTGTGTAAACTTGTGTGTGTGTGTGTGCTTGTGCCCTGAGACAGGTACCCCATCTTTTTTTTCCTGGAACTCTCTTGCAACCTTATGCAGGATAGCCAGATTGGAAAAAGAATGAATGAATGACTGTTACATATCACAGATGAAAAGCATAATGTGTATGTCTTCAAGTTTTATTTACACATTGTAACACCCCCAACACTCAAGAGTTAAATTGAGTTCACCTATACCCTATACACCTATACACCCTGAGTTCACCTATACACCTAGACCCTTGTACATAGTGTGTTAGTTGAACAGTCTCTGTGTGATTTTAACACTGGGGATGTTGCTGTAGGATATCATATGCATTAGGGTTAGCTACAGTAGATGGATGAGTGCCTGCATAAATTACTCGTTGTGAAAGCACTATTCTTTCATTCATCTTCAGTAACCACTTTACCCTGGACTAAGTGGATTGTGCTGGATGTAAAACACTGGAGTGCAAGGTGGGAGAAATCATGCTTATTTACACTTACGGGCAATTTAATCTACCTGGCCTGTGAGCTGGGAGGCTCAGGTGGCTCAGTGGTTAGCGGGTCTGAATTCGGGTCCCGCCTCGAGGTCTGTGTGCATGCGGTTTGCATGTTCTCTCGCTGTGCTTGGTGGGTTTCCTCCCACGGTCCAAAGACATGCAGATTAAACTAGTTCCCAAATTGCTCGTAGTGTGTGAATGAGCGTGTATGTGTGTGATCTGCGATGAACTGGGGTACAACCCAATTAGTTCAGGGGTGTACCCCGTTTTGTGGGATAGACGATGAGTGTATGAGTTCTATGTGGAAGGAAAATAGAGAATTCTTGCACTAATGTCAGGAGATTGTGTAAACCCCAGTACAGACCATAACCTGATCCAGGGAGCTGTAAGGCAATAATGCTACCTGTTGTCCTGAAAGCATTAGTTAATTATTAATTTATTGCTTAGTTGTAAAACTTATCATTAAAAAAAAAATCCTTACCATTGTGCCTAAAAGCCTTGAAAGGTTTGAGATTTTTCTGTACAATTTCTGTACAAATGAATTATGATCAAGTGTGATTCAAAAGTGTCCTAACAGTATGACCAAGGTGAAACGTGTGTATGTGTGTGTCCTGGGTTAGTGGTATTAGACCCTGCCCTTTATCACTCACTGACGTGTCGGAAGGCGCGCGGCAGCGGGAGGTGCTCATCTCATCTCATCTCATCTCATCTCACTCGCCTCAAGAGGTCATTCTACCTACAGTTTGCCACTTGTTGCCGAAAGCTCCTCGTCCTGCCGACTCAAATCCGATATACTGTATGTATATATAGTACGAGAGTTATTCCCCCCCGGCCCCCCCCTCCACACACACACACACACACGCACGCACGCACACACTCTCGCACACAACAGATTTCCTCGCGATCGCAGCAGCTCAATGTTGGAGCAGGACTACCACAGAGACGTCTGACCTGCAGCCGTAGAGGGACAGTTTCGAGCCAGTTCGTTGCCTTTGACGGGACGGGGGAAAGAAGCATGGTTGACAACACGAGCATAGCAACTAAATCTGCCTTGGTGAGTGAGAATAAGATCTGCTTATAGCTTTATGGAAGGTGTAATATGGTTAGACTTGGTTGTCAGTTTACTGATAGATACCCAAGACAGAAGAGACGTCTTCGGGTTGATATGTGTCTCATTTTATTTAAACATTTCAATCTGTCATACAAGAACGCGCACGGAGAACTTTTTGCGCGTTCATGGTCTGCCTACGAATTAATGAATATCTGTGTCAATATGAACTCCTGTCGTTGTGCTTGTATGATTATTATTATTATTATTAGTTTGTTTTTAACACGCATGCACGGGCGTTCTAACTTTGATGTTGAGTGGGAACTTTTAGGACCGTCTCGTTTTTTAGGGTTATAGGATTCAAACCTGACTGTTCTTTTGCTCTGTCCCTGTTTTGCGCAGCAAGCCGCGTTTGCGTCTGCAAGCCCGCTGCCGCTGCTTGTGCCCGGTGCACACGGCCACCTCTCGGGCGCGCACTCGCATCAGCCCCCCGGCGGCGGCGGCGGCGGCGGCGCCGGGATGAAGCTCGAGGCTGTCATGGAGAACCTGCAGAGACAGCAGGCTGCGCGCTTGGCGCTCGAGGAGAAGCTGCGCAGCCAAGCCGAGAAGGACAAGGACCTCAGGGCTGTTTTGCAGCAGCAGCAGCAGCAGCAAGAGCTCGCCTTCCGTCACTACCAGGCGTCGGTGCGTGGAGCCCTGGAGGCGCACAGGATGGCGGTGGTTCAGCCGCGCGCCACAGACGACTCGGACGCGGACGACGAGCGCACCGCGCTGGACGACGACGAAGACGAGAGGGACATGGAGGAGGAGGAGGAAGACGACAGCGCGAACGACGACGGCGACGTCTTCGAAGGACCCCTGGCGCACTTCGCGCCTCGCCACGCCGCGCGCTCCGGGGACGCCGAGTCGCCGAAAAGCGCGCATGCGCTCTCCAGAGTTCAGCCCCCGTACACGGTGGCCCGGGAACCCGAGTCTCCGAATGCTCAGCCCCAGCATCACGAGTGGACATACGAGGAGCAGTTTAAACAGGTAAGAAAGCATAAACAGGAATATTTATATATATATATATATTTTAAAAAGTCAGTTTAAAGTCCTGGACACACCACATCACCATAAATAACACATCTGGGATGTTGCTTTGACTCCTGCATCATTCACTTTCCAAACTAATAATTATAATAATAATAAAATGTCTTTACAGTGCCAAAATGATTACAATCAACTTATTTCTTTGCCTTGTGCATCTTAACAATCTGCACAAAAACTTATCTTGTATTTAACCTGTGTTATTAATCATACCCTTATTCTGTAAATAAGTAAGAGAAACCTGAGGATATTTACACACAAGTAGTTGAATATACAGTATGTACTACTAATGTTTACACAGTTATGCCATGAAATCATACTGGTGTAGTCCTCCTCTAATTTTCCCCAGAAGATAGCTCAAGTGTGTTCCCTGAGGATAATTTAGATTGATACAACAAAGGCCAAGCTCTTAAGCTAACTCAGATCTATACCGAGTGGGCCTGGATGGACTTTTCATTCTTTATTTATGATAGATCATCTTAAGCTAGGGCTAAATGAGAAATGTACATTAGGGGCTGCATTAGCGTATGCACCGGTGTAATTTAAGCGTAGAAATGTAATTCAAATAAGAGTATTAGCCTTAATTGAGGTTTATATAATGGAACATGAGGCTATAAGATCCCTTCTTCTCCTTTTCTTCTTCTTCCTCTTCACATATGAAATCAGCCGTTCATGGAAAACTGATGGGTGTAACATGAAATATTAAATTATTGTAGTAATAATGTGAAAGATATATATTAAAAAATACACAATATACAATGCAAGGTTTGAAGTTTGAAGTTATCATGATTCATATGAAGGGAGGTTTGTAATGGTTTAAAATTCTACCGAAATAGCAAGCATGTTATCAAACATCTTAATTAAAGCTGTTTGAAATGCAAATTGTTTCTAAAAGCGATAAGTTTAAATGCACCTTTTGATTGCACAGGCTTTGCTAAGACGTAATTAATTTTCACAAAAGTTTAACAAGTGCAGTTTGTGATCAATTTTAAGATATTGTCACAAATCAGGAACAATGAAAGGATGCCTGTGGCATTTGGCAGACTCAGTGGAGCCGGTATACTGCCTGTTTTTGACATTGCACAAGAAAACCAAATTTAAAGGCAATAAATGACACTTTGAAATAAGAACAAGATGTGGCTTTACGGGAAAGGGGGGCGGATTTCGTTGCACACAGTAACCACGCTTCTTATCTCTGCATTTATGACAGGGACTAAAGGCAGCTTGTCTGTTTTGTTTTGTGAGATTAAGTATTGTTTGACTTTTAGGCAGGAAAGACAACACTTCTGAACAAAATAAGGCTTATAAAACATGAATTTTTCATTAAAAAAAAAATGGTTCTAAATAAATTATGACTAATTAGATGTATTTTGTTTAGTAGTAAATGGTTTCTATAGTTTTTATCCTTTTGACCGGGTTACCTTAGTACTTTATATAACACAGTACTTGAGTAAAAAACCTTAAACCGTGGGAGAATCAAAAGGCAAGTCACCCACTGAGAAAAAAAACCTGCGAAAGTAAAAGTGGAAGTCCCTGCTATATCATAAACTGTTGTTTAAAAAAAAATGAGTGAAGGAAAAAAAGGAGGTGAGGAATTATGTGGAGGGGTTGGCAAGAGAGCAGAAAACTAGGGTTGGTGGCATTCCAATCTGGCGCTTGACCAAAAACGCTGGAATCTCCATCTCTCGCAGTGTGCGTGTGTGTCGGCTGGTAGCCAAGCCATTACGAAACAAGAGCAAACTGCATACTTCGACACAAACCAGCCATACAAATGTGCACGTGCGTGAGTGTGTGTTCACAAAGAGGAACACCTAGTGCAGATATTCACATGTACTAATACACATGCCCCTCATAAGCCTGCGAGTGTAGTTTTAGGATTTCCTGTAAAAAAAATTTTTTTACTTGTTTGGCATTGTATTCACACATTTCTATTCAGAAATGTTTATTGTTTTTTTTTTCATTTTCTTTAAGATGATGTAATCAGTTATCTCCTCCCTGCAAAATGATGACAAAGATCAATGTGTCGTTTAAACACTAATATAATTATTTGCCATGAAATAAGGGTTCCAGTAAAACAATGTGCGTCTTTCGTTCCTTTAAGAGAACCTATCCGATTGCTCGGTTTGTCCTGACCCTTGGATTCAGAGCTCAGGTTAGATCTCGACACCATCGTTGTCATCCTGATGTTTTGAAAACATTAAAAACTCACAGAATGGCTTTTTTCCCCCATAACGAGGCTCTTAGTAGGCTTATAGAAGGGGGGCTGGGAATTGATGACGGGGTGATGGGAAGGCAGCATCGGTGTATGATTTCACTACAGAAGCCTGCAGAGAGGTTTGTGTTTCCCTCTTTTGTTTGCTTTGGCAGATCTAGGCTAATGCCCGGCTTCTTAACTCTGAAAGCGTTAACTCGAAAATCTAGTCAGTATTTGCTGTAAGGGTAATGCACTTGTATGCATTATTACAGCCAGTTTTTCTATATTTTTATATGAATGAATAAACAGATTTTTTTTCATTATCGTCGTTATTCTTATGCACATTCTTGAAATATTTTATTTATTTTTTTTTTTAAAACACCTTTCCCAGATATGGAAAAGATTACTTAGTATTAAAGCAGCTGTCAGTGATCTAATTCATACTCTGAGGAACTGAAGATAGTAGCTAAACATTTCTTGGACAAAAAAAAGGGAAATGAGGCAATTGTGAAATCACTGAAAGGAAGGAGAAGTTCCTTCTTAGGCAGGAAGCCAAAATAGCTTTGTGATTAAACAAACATTGATAACACACAGGGGGTTTCATAATACCTATTCTTTATTTTGCAGTACACTTTAAAGGGATTAAAATATACCCATTTGTCCATGTGCACCAGAGCTTGATTGATGGTAGAAGGAAGCTGGATAGATCAGACATAACTCCTGATTACTGTGATCTTTTTAAAATAACCGACCCATTGTTTCTGACTTATACAGCACGGACAGACGTGTATCAGAAGTTTTTTTTTTTTTTTTAAGTCCACTCCAGCCCCTTCTGTTTGACTCTAAAACGCTGAGTCCAGAATGTCATTAAGCTGCACAGCATGTGGCCTGAAACATATGCATGAAACAAAAGCCTTTATATGACAAGGAGGTCATGTTTTTTTTTTTTCTTTACTCAGTAGCAGCAGCGTTAATGTACTGTGGAGTGTCAGCCGGCCCTCCAGACTGTAACCAGTGGTCACTCATTTGGAATATGTTCCATTCATTAAAAAAATTAACACCGTTTCTGGCAATTTAGGAACTTCTGCAAGGTCATTATCACACAAACCATATTATCCAAACTTCAGAATACGTTTGAGCCAGCTTTTTTTTTTTAAACACCGGTCTCAGATCAGCAGCTCATAAATAAACACCAAAAAAACCTTCTTTGTTGCTAAGTGACTGGTGTCTTGTCAGAGCACTCGGTTCTAAAGCTGTGTTTGTCAAAGCCCAGCTCTTTATTCAAGATCTGTCAGTGAAAGTATGCGTGGAACTTTTTCACCATAACTCAAGCAAGGAGTGCCAATAAAATGCCTTTGGGGACACAATGTGCCATTGAAGCGCTTGTGTTTTGTCAGCAAAGGGCTCCTTATTCATTAAAAACACAGCCTGACTGGCTTGTTTGAACAGCCTTCTTCTATGTGAGTGTTAGATTTTTATTTGTGCTACCCCGGTATTGCTGAAACTGCCTTAAGTCACTGGGCCAGCTTGGTCAGTTTGCGCAGTGGCTGATTGTGATTTCAGAAACTGGATTAAAGTTGAAACCATGATCTTTATGTTTGCTGCCTGTGTTCATTTGGCGAATACTTTGAATTTGTTTTCAGTCTTTTTACTCCTTTGTTGTCTGGTCATATATACTGGAGTTGGTTATTTTTAGTTTTTGTTAAACCTGTTTTTCCCCCATTGTCAAGACTAAAAACAAACAGTCCCCTTTTTTCAACTTTCCAAATATAAAACTATTAATAAAACTAATCCCAGACGTCCCAGAACCTTTCTTCCTTTTTAATATGCAATTGCTCTGTAAAGGTTCTGTCTTAGCTAAAACATGTAAACCATACATCTACAATTGTGTTCCGAACATTCATTAGCTCCCTCATAGGGACATGGGCACATTTACTTAACATTACTCTTTTTACTTTTGTTACTCAACCGTACTATGGTCCATTCACCTGACAAGACTAAATAAATGTGCCAAGTTGACCTAGCTGAAGGTATGTGGGGTTAACAGGCTACTATTACTGAGAAAAAAAGATACATGCATATGTATAAACATACTTTGATGCTTTGACTTGTTTAGGTTAGATAAAAATAAACAAGTCACGAGCATCAAAGTATGTTTATATATCATTAACATTAGTATTGCTACTGTTCGTATAACTTTATTATAGGTATTATAGTATACCTACATTAATTTACTAAATATTAATTACTAAATATACATTTTATATATATTTGAGCACTAGACTCAGTTTTTGTTTATGTCATATTTGTTTGACTTTGAATTTGAATCCAAACATTTTCAATGCGATTTTCCTTACTGCATAATCAGAAGGGTACTAGTATGTTTTGCCGTCTTCCTTACTGCATGATCGAACTAGACCATTCCCTGATCTAGTTAACAGCCTTGAGAGCTTTTTGTTTAACACATCTCCAGAGCCCTACCCTTAGAAGGAGGTGTGATCCGGAGCCATGCGAAGTCCACATTAGCCAGAGTTTCACAGTACAGTAGTTGAATGGTTTTCTCAAACTTGGCGTCAAGTGATTACAAAGCTTTTGCCTTGAATTGAGGGTTGTGGAGCTTGATTGTGCATTGGCTTTCAAAGCATGTTATTAGGCATGCAACTATTTGAGGTTAGAGATGTTTTGGTCACCAGCAGTCAAAGTCATGCACAGATGCATTGCGAGATCGGGTGATACATTGCTTTGAGTTCAGTAGGCAAATTAATCTCTTTTACATAAAACCAGTGTGCTGTGGACATTATGGGTTAGTCTTGGCTAGTTTTTGCAAGTAACCACGTTCATCAGTTGTCTGATAAATACACGTAGATATACGTTCAACAACAAGAGTTTTGCATTGAGATACTAGAGATATGAGTTACCATTTTGAACCATATAACACCCCTGAGCAAGGTTTTATGTCACTGTTATAGGACATGTACAGTATTATTACAGTCTCACCTATTGTTCCGGACAATAGCATATATTTATGTTAGGTAAAGTATGCACCCTTTAAACGCACATACAAAACCA
Organism: Leiocassis micropogon; assembly: GCA_028565275.1. NCBI lineage: Eukaryota > Metazoa > Chordata > Actinopteri > Siluriformes > Bagridae > Leiocassis > Leiocassis micropogon. The sequence continues at coordinate 6,347,999 of JAOVVA010000029.1, read as the reverse complement.
ATTTGATTCCACACTAGTCTGTTCCAACTACTGCAGTGAATGCTCAGTGATAATCCAAGTATTACCATTCAGGAAGATAATCAGTATCTGAATTTGCATGTAAATCTCTGTAAATATTTGTATTTTTTCATTAGTTAGGGTTAGTTATAACAGGAATGGACTTATTATGGCTTTTTAAAACAGTGTAGTGTACAACTATCCATATGTACTGTATGTAAAGTACAATAATGTGCAAAAGTCTTGAGCAACTCCTCATTTCTTCATATTAAATGAAATTCGAATAAAGATTTTTATACAAATAAAGAGATGAAATGTTTTACTGTGACAGGCTGCAAAAAAAATTGGCAACCTCAGCAGCAACCTCATTTCCCATCTCGTCTGTTCCAACCACTCAGCATTCAACTGATCATCTGTCTTCATCTGCACCCGTTTCTTACTGGTTCATGCCTTATGCTAGATGTTTTTATGCTTGGATGATTCATAGGTCACTGTGTAGCTTAACAAACAAACAACATTCCTCTGAAACTGCTCTGGTACTGGACTGAAAATACCAAAAACGTAGCAAAAAGGTCCTTCAGGAAGCCTGGAGCACTATTCCTCAAGACTACATTAAAAATAGAAGAAAGTCTGACTCTTTGCAAGCAAAGAAATGAGGGGTGGCTTAAGACTTTTGCACAGTATACTTCACAAAGTTTTCAGTCTTATAAACAGCAATAAGCTACCCGACTTTACTTTAAGCTTAAATAGCTTGATTTCCAAACGATATCAATAAAACATTCCTTCGCCTACAACAGAGATACAGGAGGGAGCTCGAGTCGCATGTCATCAGTCTCGCTCCATATGGCCCTACGTGTCAGCGTTAATTACAGGAAGGACTGGTAACATAAGATAGGTCAGAATCAAGCACGTAGTATACCCAGGCTGAAGGCAAGCATCAGATATTCACATCTCCAAGATTAGCTTCCTCAACTACCCCCACACAAACACACACCGGTTTATTGAGTTACAGAAGCCTGATTGGTTTGCGTGGGTCATACTGTATGTAGGCACGGAAACAACGACAAGAGTAGGAAGGTTTGGATGGTTTAAGTTGACCCTAATTAACAAATATTTGTTCCCAGTTGCCAAAATCTAAATCCTTATTAACATGCTGGAATTAGTTTTTTTTAATTTTTTTATTAGAATTAGTTGTTTGTTTTGTTTTTAATGGAGCTCATGCTTTTCTTTTTCTGATTATGTAACTTGACAAATTAGGAACACACATTCAGTAACAGATTAAAACCTCAAAGGAATCCAAAACAGGTTCTGATAAGTGTGGAACTTTGCACATGCCCATACTCTTGTTGGGAAAACAAATGGTTTTTTACGACCTGCAACAGCCAAGGCATGAATGTAGTCAAATGTAGTGAGCCCGATTGTGAATTGTGTAGATTTTCACCTTGAATGCAAATCTACCCGAGCATTGACTGTGGTGCAGAGGGGCCGTCCAGTGTAACATAAGTGAATTACCTCGCTGCTAATGTCACTAACAGAGGAGGTCTGTTTGTTTTGATGATTGAGTGGCCTGCTAATTCAGTTTAGCAACTGATCCCTTTGCACTAGAGGAGAGAGAGAGAGAGATAAAAAAATAGAAGCAGAACGGAAGAGGAAAAAGGAAAGCAACCAGCTAATTTTTTTTTTTTTTTTTTTACATAAGAATGCATCTTTTTGTTACAATATAAAACTGTATAAAGTGCATTTTTTTTACCACCTTCTTTTTATCTGCTCTTTAATTTCTGCGCTGTTACACAGAAATGATTGTACATACACTATATATTGTATGTAAGTCTCAAATATGGATGATCTGTGAGTAAATACCACCTGCCATGATTTCAACTGTGCCCTTGACATGTGTTCAGTCAGGAAAAGACAGCCAACCTGGGAGCGATGCGGGTAATTCAAGCGTTCCTTTCCGTGGTGGTGGTGGTGGTGTTGGTGGTGGCTCCTCGTCTCTGATTCAGGAGGTTAGTAAAATCCCCCGTCACGCTCCCTGTTTCTGTCACTTGAGTCTCACTCACACCCCACCCCCTCCCTGCTTTACAATGAGAAACGTTTTACTAGTCTTACTTGTCCTAGCCATCTAACATAGTGACAGTCAAGAGAACTAACAGCCTTCTTCATTCTGACCCTGATCAAATCCTGAAAATTATTGAATTAAAGACGAATACAGGTTGTAATAATCTTTGCATGATGATGAGAGTTGATGAATGAAAAAAGAAAGGATTAATGTTCATTCACACCTTTTGCAAGGACACACCAGGTGTTACAGAGACAAATCGAGTTGCTTCGGCGACATCCTTCAGTGATGTTCCAAGTCCAGGATCCATGGAGTTCCATGAATTAGTGCCTTAAGCTTGTCTTACTATTTACTTCTCGGTCTGCATGAAGGTGAGAGGGTCCGCTTTGTTTTTAATGGCCTCCGATGAATTCAGGGGTCAATTAGAGTCTGGATTCCACAGCCATGTGATACGACTCCCCTTACCTGGACAAAAGAATTCTCAATCCCTGTCTCCACTTTTGTCCCGCAGGCGAAGTCGTATCTCGTTTCAGTTCTCCCTAAAAACCCAAGAACATTCTCTTACCATGGAACTAATTGACTTTTGTTTAGCTCAAAACGGGAATACACTAACACCCACGTGCTAAAAGAGTTGTGTCACAGGGAAGACACAGGGTGCTATTTCCCAACACAGAAGCAGGCCATGGTTAATAGTCTGTACTGGAAGCTGCTGGAGGCTGTTTGTTTAACAGGTTTTCACCCCTGCACCCCATTCCTCTCCCACAGCTGTACAAATGATTTTTCAGGCCTGATGGGAACAATGAAGCATTTTGAATGAGAATTAAAGTTACCTTCTGGTAGCTGAAAATAACCGATTACTTACACAGTTGAGAAACCAGTACAGGGAAGTAGGCAGCCAGTGAATCTCTTTATAACTTGATACTACAGAGTTGCATTGACCTCATATACATCCTGCCTTCAAATACAAAGTCGGGGGAGTAAATTTATTTCAGAAACCCGAGACAAAATTAATATTAATATGGGATGTCTCATTATGTATGATATTTGAAATCGAAAGTCAAGCTGTTAATATTTCTTTTCACTGAATTGACATCCTCACATTTTTTTAAAAATTTGATTTAATAATATACAGTATATTTCAATATAAAGCCCTAGTGACTGGAGCAGACTCCAGGTCCGTCACAACCCTGACCAGGTTAAAGCATTTAATGAAGACGAATAAAACAATCTTTGATGTCTATGATAAGTGTTATGTGCACAGAGACTGACTATAACTCTATGAACAATTCATCAACCCAAGTGTACCACTGATACCACTGACATGGTTTAAAACATCCCAGTATCACCTGAACGCTTGTACCAATGCAAACTAAAAAGAAATAAATACAATAATAATAATAATAATAATAAGTGATTAGTGGAAATCCGGGGAAAGAACATTATATTCATTACACTGCACTCCAGGGAAAGACTAAAATCAGTAATTGTACAGGCACAAAGTGAAAGATATTTTTGATATAACACAATTATCTGTAGATGTACCTAATAATCCTAATAAAGTGCTCACTGAATACTAAAAACTGTGATGTTCAAAACGAGACCAGAGAGCTACTAAAAATAAATAGCTTAGTGTATAAATATAAAAAAATAAATAAATAGTGT
>JAOVVA010000029.1:6327710-6344181 GCA_028565275.1 Leiocassis micropogon | reverse complement strand
ACCCAGTCCGCACTACAACTTGGCACAGGTTTTACGCCGGATGCCCTTCCTGACGCAACCCTCCCATTGTATCCGGGGTTGGGACCGTCACTGCATCCAGTGGCTGGGGTGCCGGTCCAGCTGGCTGGGAATCGAACCCGGGCCTTCCGCATGGCAGACGAAACACCTACCACTGAGCCACCAGTGCCCTTTACTAGAAAACCTAATGATAACTCATAATAAGCTTATCTGATGTCCTCAACTTTTGCGATGAACGTTCCTCTCGTTTAAAAATAATGTCTACACTAAGCTAGCCGTCTCCTAACAAGATCCTGTGACCTAATGACAGCACCCTCTTTGATTAATTGGGTTAGAGTCCATATCCGTGGACATCTTAGCAGTAAAACAGTCACTTCTGGTTGCCACCAAGCTCGAATACAAGCAAGGAAGCAATTAGTACATTTAGATTGAAGTCCACACAAAATCAATACAAACCAGATACAGCTCCTAATCTAGTCGAGCCTCGGCGGTTCCTCGCTTTATTTTTGTCCATCTGTCTGCTCAAAAACAGGAAAATACATTGGAGGGAAAACTAACAAGGTCTGCGTGTTCATCTGTTAACTACTTCGGTCACAATTAATAGGAGTCAACAGGAATTTGACTTTTTCCAAGATAAACGTTTAAAACGTACCAGCTAATGACGATTATCTACGTTTCTAAAAAGCAACCAGTTCTAACGAATCTTTTAGAATGAGGCTTAAATAGGATTTTGACATAGTAATGGATTTGTTTTCCTTCTCCAGCTCCATTCTTACAATGCCTATGACAAACCTTTAGCAGGAAAAAGGATGACGAGGGAGATGAAAGATCAATATTGATCCTTTTTGGAAGGCGGGGGGGGGCAAAAAAAATCCAATGGAGGCCTGTATACGCAGTTCTGGAGCAGGTCAGCACTTCTGTACAGGATTTGGGGTTATTCGTGGTATCAGATGGAGCATAAGGCTAGTTCAGCCGTGCTGGCCCCTCTTTAGGGGGTGATCGCAGACCAATAAAAGTTTATAACAGATAGCAGAGAGGAAGTCATTTGTAGAGGAACCCCACTGAACAATTAAGAGCCATGGCACTTTTAGGCATGGGCAAGAATGTCTATTTTTATGTGGCCTGAGGTGAGACTTAGTCACATTAACAGTTTGATTAAAGGACGGGTGTAAATTTCGTGTAAGACAGCTGAACAATATTGCACAACTGCGGCAAATACTGCAAAAAAAAAAAACAACAACAGCGAACGTTCCTGCGCCTTTAAGTTGCCAGAGTAACATGATCCTTTTTAATCAGCATTTGCTTCTGTGAAATCTAACATGGGCTTGCTGACACTTTGTTTCTGTTTAGCATTAGCAGAATCTGATGCCCTTTGACCTACTTGAAGCCCCCTCCCCCGCTTCCACTTCGCCATAAAACAGCATTCGCAGCTCATAGATTCCATACTAGGTCAGAGATCATTAAAAAGATCAAAGAAAGGGGGGGGGGGGGGTAAAAAAAAAAAGGATCACTGGTGGTGCGTGGCGTGAAAGTCATTGGTTGTGGAGTGGATGGAATCTGTAATGATGATACAAGTCGAGATAGGTTTTTAAAAAGAGATGTTTTTGCGTATGGCACATGTTTACTGTTGTGGGTGGGAGGGGCACACCGTTAACGTTTATAATTCGAGCTACCCTTATTTCCGTTTGCCGACAGTACGCCCGTTAGCCAGCAGCTGTATGGTTCGACTGTTGAAATGTTGTTGCGCTCTCACATAACCTGGACTCACGTTCCCATCTTTAATTATTCAACATCACAAGCATTAAACTCTTATTTAAAGGCTTTCTCAGCCATGTGATAATAATACGATGGGATCCATAAACAGACTCAAACTTGTTCATTCAGTGCATAGTTCGGTGCATTTTTAAGCGATCCTGGACTTTTGTAGTTACATGGAACAAAAACGTTCATAATATACTGTATAACCCACACGTATATTACTCAATCCATAAATAATAGATATATCCTACAGATAGCTGATAGTGATCGGAAGGTCAACATGTAATGACTTATATGGTTTCCCCGTCCGTCCACACATTATACTAACGATCTTCACTGCTTTTTTGCAGAGCAGCACTTTCGTTGAATAGGTGTTGCATACTCCGTGAAATGGAAACCATGTACTTAAGTGAATTAAGGTTCTCCTTTTTTGGCTAAACTAGACGTGCTCGGACTAAAGCTGTGATAACACTCGCTTTTAGTGCTAAAACTAATTTTTGGGACCAAAAAAAAAAACACTTTTTTCTGTTAACATAAAGTTTTTCTGTTACAGTTCTGCAAAACCAGTCCTGTTTATATAACACCTGATTTTTAATGCACAGGAGTCCGTGGCATGTTTTAACCAACAACAAGGGGAAGTGCTTTCATTTGGGTGTGGGCCCTGAGCGGATTAGATGACAATCACAGGGTTCTTCTTTTTTTTTTTTTTCTTCTTTTTTTTTTTTTGATGCAACATGAATAGAGGCTCTGGTGGAGGTATACTTTGCCATGATATCTTCCCCATCTGCTTACACAATACTGGTCAGACCATCCTCCTGCAGGAAGGAAATGGCACCCCCCCATTACCCCAACCCCCCTCACCTCTTTCCACCCCCACCCCCCAACTGATGATGTGGCAGTCTGAGTCATAAATTTAATAGCCTGCACTCCCCGCCTTTTTCCTCGCCACTCCTTCCTCATTGCCTCAACCCCTTCTCACCCATACCCAAGAGCCCTCCCCAGGATTGCTGATCTCCTTCCTTCAATTATTTGGCGTCCTGATTTTTATTTTATTATTTTTTTTATGTCCCACTCCAATTTGAGTACTGCAACAGAAAGTGGGCACATGGAGCACTTCTGCCAACCGAGCTTTACCTTATGACGTGTATATTTTTCCTCCTTGTGCATTGTTTTTACGTTCGGCCGCACGAGTAGGGAATTGATGAGATGGATCCACTGATTTCCTGTCATTTAATGCTTTGTCGCCATGGCTCTGCTGATTTATGGGTTGATTTATAATCATCTATTACATAAATTAGGTTATCATAATGAAATTAGAGCTCGCGCAGTGGTGGTGGTGGGGGCATTATAGGAGAAATGGTTGTGTGCGTATTTGGAAAACTAGATTGCTATCTATTTCGTTGAATTTCAGATGCCTAAAAAGGGCATTAAAAAAATAACGCAGACATGCACGCACATGCTCAAACTGAACGTATGTTATACGGGCAAGAGATATTTACTATAAGCCCTCGAGGGGGGGGAAAGTAGTAATAGACATTGAGACAGAAAAACTGTTGAAACCTATCAAACTGGTTGTGAGAAGAAAAGACTAGAGAATGTCATGACAGATTAAGTTGTTTACTAATGCAGAGAATAGGAATGAGGCTTCCTCCTCTTATCGTCTGTTCTTCTACTTCTGAGTTTGTTAATAAAGTTTAAACTTAGCGCTTGAGTGAAAACAAATGCTAAGACACTTATACATTTCCGTCATATTGTTATCAATAAAATTCCCTTGTACTTGTGCAAAAGTTTTGGAACCTTGAATTTAGTTGTTGTGAAGATCTGGTGTTTGACATACCCTGGCTATAAATCTTTGCTTCTTTATTTTGGACTAACTTTGTGCAATCCTTTGTATAGATTATACAGATGACTTTGTGCAGTTACGTATATAAACATCAAATGACCTCGCCTCATAAGTCTGCTCATACAGGCATGGTAACCATCTCGAGTCCTGCTGTCAAAGGCCATAAAAGGCGACTTCACACAGGAGCCAGATTGTTGATATGTCACAACGGCTCCTCCTCTATATATGCACATCCTTACACACACACACATACAGCTTACATTTAACTCCGGGCAGTCACCATGAACCTTGCTTCAATTGCCAAGACATCTGTGTACTTCTGTGTACATCTGCGTATCTTGTTAGTGACAAGGAACTTGATAAATGTGGCATTATTCTTTTTGAAACCATTGCTGATTTAATAAAGAATATACACCAAGGTGGATCTTCTGAAATCAATACTTTAGAAATCCACTCAGATCGTTACTATCAGGCCAGTCGATGTTATCTACAGGATGGGAATATTTAAACTAATCACCTATATATTTGAACTAATCAACTGATGGAGGAAATCATTATTGGCATATTGTGCATCGCAGGTTTAGGTACATTGATTGTTGTTTTTTTCCCTGCTTTTTTTTTTTTTTTTTTTTTACGTTCTGCGTCCTTGCTCTGCCCCATCGGATTGACCGTGTTCATACCCAAGAGTGTAACCGGAGAGAGAAAAGAGCAGCTAATGACTAATCCAGTCTCCTTCTGTATTTTCCACATTGTAGTTGTAAATTATGATGAAAAGCCAACTCAAGCCAACTGATAGCCTGCAGATGTGCAGGCTTACAGGATCATTATTTGTTGGGAAATGTGCTTTGAATGCCATAGTCATATGACCCCGGGTGAATTATATTACCAAATAGAGATGGAGTGGAATTAAAAAAGCTGAAAACATTTGTCACTTAAAGCTGAAGGTATATATTTTCATAGATAAGACGTTACATCCTTCTGCTTAAAAACAGGCTGCAGACAAGTTCTGTCAAGTTAAGTGCAAATGAATCAATTAAGCAGATTAGAGAGATATCTTAGAAAGACTTATTCAACGTGCAGCTCTGTTTGCATAGGCCTCCATTCTCAGCGAGCTTGTGTTATCCCCCCACCCTCCTTTAAAATCCCAGGCTTTTGCCAAGGTCTGCGTCATGCAACACTTTGTTTGACCTCTCCCCCATCGTGTTTGCTCACACTTGTGGCCCTCTGACTTATCTGGCAGCGTTTAGTTGGCCTGGCTCCAGCTGGCTGCTACCACTGCTGCAGCGTGCAGACGATCCGCTACAGATGCCTGAGAGCAGAGAGCGAGATTTATGCTTTAAAGCAAAAGACAGCTGAGGCTGAAGGAATGAAATAGCGTAGCGCAAGCCAAGCGTTCACCTGATCCAGTGTTGATTCAGCTAATACAGTCCATAGCTCATCTTCATTTTTTCCCCCTAGGTTTCTTGTGTAATCTTGTCTTGTTAGCAAGTCTCAGAAATCTTTGAGGAGAAAAGAGCTTCCTGGGAGGATTGAATTTTTTGCTCCTTTTATCAGTTATGTACGAGTTTACAGCTCCATATATCAATATGCATGTTTATGTCTGTATCTACATTTGAATTTAAACCCATGGTGGGAATGAAAACTTCATAGTTTTGGTTGGGTTTCTTTGGTATAATTGATGCGCCATACCACTCTGACCCAGAAAAACTCAAATGCACTTGACAAAAACCCAGAGGTAGAAATGCCAACACTATCCATATGGTCAGTTTATTCGAGCTCTCGGATATATAGATCTGTGCATGACAGTTTTTTTTTAACCTGTTATTATTTTTAGTCTCTACATGACAGCTGTAGTTCTGCTTACCAAAATTTAAACCAATTTCCTCAGTGCCACACCAGCCTGGATGAATGAAGGAAAAATGTACATTAAATGCATTATGCAACCATGTGATCCATGATCCTTTGTTTGTCCTGCAGGCTCAATATCTGAATGCCCGCTAATACCAGCGTGAACACTGTATCTGTCCTAATGTAAAGTAATGTATTTATATTCGGTTACATCCCTAATTGCAGAAACATAAAGGAAGCAGAAATAGATGAAGAGCTTTGACACTTACTTTACATTTCCTCCAACTTAAAGAGATGCACTCATATAAATCTTGATTTCGGTGACATCTCCATCATTTCTTATCATTCTCTACCTCTGTCTCATTCCTTCTCCTCCTCGAGTCTCCGAGAGGCTACTTAGCGCCAAGGGGAGGGGTCTAGCTGACAGATTGAGCCGGCCGGCCTGGGGTCAGCGGGGTTAAATTGAACAAATCTGTCCATTGACGTCCTGTCTCCTCCACCTTCCTTTAATGTCATTATTGCCAGGTGTCAGAGGGCCAGCGGGCATGTCGCCAACACTGACAACGCAGAACCCTGAGTGGCCGCTTATGCAGACGGGACCTCCCACCATGACAGGCCGCTTTTGTCTTAGAATATGTCAGCAGAGGTAGCAAAAGAAAACACTGACTCTTCCTCCTTGTTCATCCTGCCAGATATATTATTTAGGCCGTGCAGGTACATGCAGATTGGTGCAAAGTGCTGGACTTGACTGAAAGTATATCGTTAAACTGTTTGTATATATTGACCAGCAGAAGACTTCAAATGTTATGTTTACATTTATGTTTCATGGTTTTTACTAATATGGAAATTTTACTTTAGGAGTTACAAGGTGAAGTATTTCCTTGACTAGGTCTCGAATGTCTGGATACAACAGAAAAATGATGAACGTCTAATATACAGAATGCTAAATAATTTTTTCAAACTAATTTGCACTAATGTATATACTTGCGGGGAAAAAATCAGTTCTTTATACAGTCATCAATTGTTCCTTGGTTGTTTCACTGTATAAAGAAAAAGTGTTTTCCTACTATAACTTGAACCTCTTCAAGAGACCTAGAAGAATGTGTTATATTTCATGTTTCACCTTTACTATACACCCGGATCAGCAATAACAATAAAACCATAAAACATTAAGACAATATTGTGTAGGTTCTCCTTGTGCCACCAAAACAGCTCTGAACCCTCGAGGCATAGCTCCACAAGACCTCCAAAGGTGTGCTGTAGTATCTGGCACCAGGGCCTTAGCTGAAGATCCTTTAAGTGCTCTAAGTTGTAAGGTGGGGCCTACAAGGATCAGAATTGTTTGTCCAGCACATCCCATGGATGCTCGATCAGATTGAGCTCTGGGGAATTTGGAGACCGGATTAAGAACCTTGACACAGCAAGATGAGCACTGAGTTCTGATACCTCTTCATCATAGCCAGTACTATTAACTTTTATTTCAGCAATTTGTTGCTGCATTGGTTTTACAGTGGGATCAGACCAGACAGACTGGCCTTTGGTCTCCACAGGAATCAATGACCCCTGAGTGCCCATGATCCTGTCTCTAGTTTACTGGTATATAATTGATAATCAGTGTTAATGTTATGTCATGATAATGTTACGGCTGCCCGGTGTATTCTCCGCTATATTTCATTTCCATTCCCAAGTCTTGATTTTTTCCTGTGGATAAAAAAAAACCCTCTATTATATTATTTTCTGTTTTGACACAGCATGATATCATCATGACAAAATGTTCTGCCAACCTTCAGTATTAGGAAAGATATTTTGATATTCCAAAATATATATATAAAGATATTTTGCTCATTCCTAGAATAATGCATACAGTATCTAGTTGACTGTAGTGTAGCATTGTAACCTGGGCAGTCTAAAGTGTCACTCCCTGTTATGGCTGAGTTAAAAGGACAATGTATCATTCTTCTTAGTTTTCATATGACCTTAGCAGTACGCTGCCAACATTTTTGGTTAGCGTTGAGCCAATAACTAGACTTCAGCAGCATTGTAACATCAGATAGCAAGAACCGGTGCTAAGTGCTTTGCCAGGTGAGCAGATGCCTCTGACGCCACTTTAGCCGTTTATTATGCTCAAAAAAGAAAGGGGCAGTTGAATCATATTTGAACAAATGTAAAGTGGTGCATAATGTCTTTATGTGGTGTTTAGGGATGTTATTTTATTTTAGGTTCCAATAGTTTAAACAAAATAGGGGGAAAGTTTATGCAAAATCAAGTGGGTAGACATACACCGATCAGCCATAGCATTAGAACCACCTAGGTTTTGGATAATCAATGTTACTTAGTTCACCTGGTCATGGTGCTAGAGTTATGACTGTTTGATGTATATGCAACCTTCAGAATAAAATTTTTTTTTTTAAATTATGACAAGCAATAAAAACAAGGTTAACAAGGTTTTTTAACACCTTGTCAAATTTTCTACTTTTAAGTAAAAAAAAAAAAAAACCAGTACGATGCTAAATACATAATAAACATAAATGAACATTTACACTGAAAACACACTAAATATCTTCAGAGGGTATGAAACGAATCCCCCAGTCATAAAGATTCCAAGAAGAAGAACAACTACTCTAAACTTAGAGACCTTCATTATCATTGCTGGAGCAAGCATTCATTGAGGATCAGTCATGCGTGTGGGATGAGTTCAGAGTTTATGACTCTCTTCCACGCAGCATTTGACATGTGTGTCAGGGTGTGGCTGTGAGGGGGGATGGTGGAAGCTGACCAAACTTCTGGTCTGGATTACAGCTTTGGATTTTATAACAGTGCAGTTTACCATTGTCTTACCATCGTGTTAGCACCATTTAATGCCCTCCATTTGGCTGGGAAAGGTGGGTAGGTAGGGGGAGTTGTTCCTACGATCTTGTTGTGAATAACAACTTTAAATTTAAACTCATCATAGTTTAAGAGACAAGATTGTGATTGTTTCAAGTGCAGTTTCTAGTGTAGTAGAAACTGCTTTAGACGTTTAAATATAATGGAAAAAAATATGTCTCTTCATCATTGGCTCTTCATCCAGCCATTCTGGATATTTTTAGAATTTCTTCTCTTTTAATATAGGCAAGTTTTAGTTTTATGGGTTAAAACAAATGAACAATTTGGTTGGGTGGGAATGAATGCATGCATAATGAGACACATTTGTCACGAGGAGATGTTTTTGGCACGTCTTAGTAGCACGTAGTGTATGTATCATTTACATAGAAAGGTTCATAATGTATCTCTTTAAATCCTTAACATCCTTAAGTACTAACAGGTACTTAAGGTTCAGTTATGTTCAAATCTTATAAATCTTTTGAAGAGTTGCAATATTTTTATTATACATCTATGGTTTTTGTAAAAAAAAAAAAAAAAAAAAAAAAAAAAAAAATATATATATATATATATATATATATATATATAAACAATAATAGTACTAAACAGTACCTTCCCTGGTTAGTTCGGGATGATTAACTTAAGGATTGTTTTTAGTATCATTTACCTAAAAGAATTGTATATAGTATATCTTAAAAGTTTTACTATAAAAGGTAATTATGGTCTCTAGGTGAAAGATATATTAAATATGGAAAAGTTAAGGGTACAACTTAAGCAACAAGGAATTGTATAGTCAGTAATATAGTCAGAATACACTTTATAAATTGAAATAACTTCACAGATGTTTTTACCCAATGAAACTTTAAGTGCCATTGGGTGGTGAAATTCTATGCAAAGTAGATAACATGGAGAGTGTATTTTTAAAATTGCTTCTTATGACTTATTGGATGGTTAAGATGTAAGATTAAGGAACTCAATTTGCAGAATTATTAGTGTTTCATAAGTTTCATTATATGTCAGAGAAGAAGAAGAGAAGGGCAGTCAATATATTTCAAACCATGTAACCTTACCACAAACTTACCACTTATTTCTTTGAAATGACAATTTTAGTAAAAGGCAACCATTGTGGAAGAAAGCACTAAAAGATTTCCCAGCTAGTACCAGCGCCCATGTCCCAAGTTGTGAGTTACTGCCACTCACAGTCCAGCGCTGACAGAGCCCTGTTAACTGGTTTCCAACAAGCGCACAGCAGCAGAAGACATTACACGACTATGATGGGAATTGAATTTGCAGTTATACTGCTATAAACACACATGTTAAAGTGTTTAAGAAGATAGAGCACCATCTCGCCAAAGTCCAAACATCTACAGTAAATATCTAAAGAACTGTAAAGAAAAGTTGGGTCAAATTCTATATCGAGGCAGAATGGGCTCGAACGCTCGAATGTAATGGGAGTGAGTGTGATTCACAATGTCAATTCAAAATGTCAAAGTAAATCACTTTTAAATGCATTCATTGCAGGATAAAGACTTAAGCTGACCGCTGGCCGATATATCAATATTCAATATTCAATTTCTCTGTAAATTTCATTTCCATTGGTGCACTGCATAATGTAGGTGGAAAAGATTATATGGTTTCAGCTGCCTAAATATGTGCTACAACAGAATTTTTGCACAATGGCAAATTAAATCCAAGGTCATTAGCGTCTTCTTAACTGTTACTGGTGTTACAATTACATTAACTTATGGCATGCATCTTTTCTTAGTTTGCTTTCTTAATATACAGCACATGTTCAAATCTAAGCTTTTGTACTTTTAATTTTGTAATTAAAGTATGCACGTCTAAGCTTAAAATAAAATTCATGTCTTATTATGTATAAATGAATGTTGCAAATTCTAAACCTATTTTTATTTTCGTTTGTTATCATTTTCAATGTTTCTAGTAGTGTTTTTCTTTCCCCCTTATATGCAGATTAATTAACGGACTGCTTGAAAACATGACCGCGATCACTCTTCAGATTTACATTTTGAATGGTTAATGCATGACTTTACTTTTGCAACATTTGTGCATCTGTATTATTGGCTTCGAAAGTGGGTCAAGACGCCTTGTACAGTACAAATGCCCTTGTTATGCTCAGAGGCTGCATTTGTCTCCTAAGATCTATTTAAACCTGACCATAATTTGTTACTCAAATGTCTGTTTTGCAAAGTAGGACAGGTTACTTGTTATTTCAGAGCAAAGATCCCACACATCATACTATATGTGGCTAGGACTATGCTACTCTATCACTCCACCTTTAAGTTTGTAACAGAAATGTGACTTATAGTTAATCTTTTAATTGAGTCATGGAGGTCACAGTGTACTTCAAATCATTTTCATGTGCTTTTATGGCCCATTTCTATTAATCAGCATAGAAATGATTACTTTGACACTGGACATTAAACCAGTCCCTCATTTGGAACAGTTACACATTAGACAAAGGAAAGGTGTGAGTATGCGGAATGGTGCAGGTTCAAATAGCCTTGCTAGGAAGATATGAACTTTCTAACCTTTACATTTTGATGGTGTGTGTTTTTTTTTTTTCATCTGAACAATTGGATATCCAGATGTACTGTGTAACAAATCTGGATTGACTTTCTTAATACAAGATGCCACTATAAATACCGCTTAGGAATGCATGAGAGGAGGACCTTAAACACTTCAAGAATACAGCTTTGATTTCATTACCCACCTTCTGTGTCACTTGGATTAAGTAGCAATGAATAACTTCTGGTGTTAGGTTTGCCAGGGTGGAAAATTAATCAGGAAAAAAAAGACGCCCACTCTGAACTTTGTGTTCATAATATTCATGAAAAGTCTGGAAAATTATCTGCAAGTTAAATAACTGAAAGATTTCTCTTTGAAAATGTAAATGAATGTTAAATAAATCAAGCCTAAATAACCTGATCTTTGTATGAGCATGCATGCCTGTGTTGGGCTCAGCAGACATTTGGACATTGTCCTTACTGAAATGTTAGCTGTGAGTGAGGTTCCCTGTCCTAGATCACAAATCCTTCACTGGAATAAATAGAAGGAAGCATTTCTTTTGATTTGTGTGTTTATCTATGGCAGATGGGCCTTTTGTTGAAAATTAGTTTAGCAGTACGCAGTATTATCTAGCAATTATCTATTATCTAGCATTTATTATCAGTATTATCTAGCGATGAATAATATGATGATTCCAATATACAGATGCTCCTCCTGAATTCCCCATTCATATTGTTTAGAACATTGATTCATTTTGTATAACAGCAGCTCTGACAGTACTGCCGGCTTCAACGTTTCTGTAGTGTCTCCCATGCTGTGCGAGGCAATCGAAATAAACAGATGTTTGTTTGTTTGTTTGTTTTTCCTTGTACAAGTATGTAATTGTTGATATTTCCTGGATGGAGATGGTTATTTAGCATTTTGACATATTTGAAGGAGTCTCCAGTGTCAGTGCTTTGTAATAGTCAAACGTAAAGAGGTTTTCTGCAATGGGGAAAGTCTACAAGGCAAAGGAGAAGTTAAACACCAGAAGTTATTCATTGCTACTTAATCCAAGTGACACAGAAGGTGGGTAATGAAATCAAAGCTGTATTCTTGAAGTGTTTAATATGTCCTCCTCTCGTGCATTCTGAAGCGGTATTTATAGTGGCATCTTGTATTAAGAAAGTCAATCCAGATTTGTTACGCAGTACATCTGGATATCCAATTGTTCAGTGGTTAAGGCATTGGACTCTTGTTTGGAAGATCCCAGGTTCAAACCCCACAACTGCCAAGCTGCCATTGTTGTGCCCTTGAGCAAGGCACTTAACCCTCAACTGCTCAGATGCATAAAGAGATAAAATGTAAATCACTCTGGATAAGGGTGTCTGCCATAATTTTTTTTTTGCGACATGAGAGAGAGAAAAGCAAGCGTAGTGAAGGAAGTGCTTATAGCTGGAAGTGATAATAGGAACCAGTTTCACCCACATGCCACATTAATAAATGTAACTATAACAACAGATCAGAAGTTTGATGTTTAATTAAGTAATTAATTAACAAATTATTATATAATTTGGAAATTGCTAAGAGGATAAAAACACCAAGATGTGCTGGTTTTGTATGTGTGTGTATGAAAATAACCTTCGAAGTTACCGCCATGTCCCTTGGTTATTGATTATTTTCCTATAACATCTAAACTGATACTAGACCACTGTCTGATACTACGCACCTACTTCGCAGCTGCCAAACCTGATAGTAACTTGATAATTTTTTTTTTGCTTTTGCACTTGAAAAGAAAGCCTACCATGCAATACACATCTATCATGTACGTATCTGCTAATGACTAGTGACTAAAAAATGCCAATCTTTTAACACCATTCGAAACTAAGTGTTGTGAAGAACTGTGATGACACTTTCCTGCCCACTTCTTCATTTTTCAGCCATTATCGAAAGCTAATTACTGCTATCACGGTTTCACTTACTGCAGCTGAACCACTTGTGATGAAGATGTTGAAAAATATAAGTGGTTTTTCTGTTAATTTTCACACTATATACACAAAGAATCCTGAGTAATCAGAAATATGGACCACAGGCTTCGTGAAGAAAGAAAGAAGAAAGATAGCTAGAGCAAAAATGAAGATTGTTCTTCAGCAAGTAGAGTATTTGGTAGTTATTTGGGTGTAGTGCTTGTAATGTCGTAAAGGACTTAAGTGCTGAAATTTACAAAACAAAATGCAGTTACAGTGGTTGTGACGTCTGCAAACCTCAGTTTGACCCTGAGACTGAAGTAGAGAGCCTTTCAGTTCCTTTCATAGATTTAATGAAATGTGTAAGTTCTCAGGATGATATTTGCAATTCTTGATTTTCTTGTTTCTACAAAATGCATGATTTTTTTCATGACATTTGTTGTTTATAATGCATGAAATGTTAATGTTCATGTCGCCTAGCTAGATCAGCCTTTATATCTTCGTTAGTGGTCATAAAATCTCATGCTTGCTAAAATTCTTGAAAAATATTTTTAGCAAAATTTAAAAACCTATTAAATAATTAAAATATATTGTCTTCTGAATCATATTTCATTATTAATTGTAATTTTGGGGGGAAAAGTTCTCATAGCTTAGTTCCAGGTAACTTATTTTAGCATTTTGGCCTTTCTGGGAAGACCATTAAGACGAATTGAACATTTTCCGTACTTATCCGGACACCACATGCTTTTCATTTAGCTTAACCTCTTAAACATTAATCCAGGACAGGAAATAGTCTGAAGGGAAAACAGGACAATTAAAAAAACAGTGCTCTTTTATAGCCGACTAGCATGGGGCAGCATCTTAATATCAAATGCCTAATGGTTTATTCCAGTTACTGATTAACATTAGTGCTCTTGGTGGTTAGTCATTTATTATATTTTAAACCATAACAATAGCACTGGTCTAATGAAGCTTGTTCAGCTAGACACGTAACCTAAAGTAAGTCATGTAACTGACTCAATTTTGTCTGTACCTCATTCTAATTAGATCACATTACAGTGTTGAGAGAATTACACTTCCATGTACACATGATATGAACACAATCTGTACCTAAAAAATGAGCTGTACCGGTACTAAACCTTGAATGATTATAATTAGCTCCACCCTTATCAAACCTGTAAACGTCAGCAAAAGCGAATTATGGAGCAGCTTCCACATCGCAGTGCACAAGCACCTTCATTGTTGTGGCCTTTTATCGTTCCTGCTGAGGTTGCATTTGCACTGTTCTCTGACTACGGCACCGCGCCGCTGACTGAGGGCCTTGTAATGTTTGTGCATTAAACATCTGTGTGCTTTGTTAGTCTCCAACACACATTGTAGAATCGGCCTGGGCATGTTAGCTTGCCTTGTGCACGTTCATCGGGAAAGACAGCAAACCGATGTGCTGCAATAGGGTTCTTATCTTTTGCAAAAAAAAAAATTTTAAAAATTTTTGTAGAACTGGTTAATGTTCGTTTGTCTATTTAGTAGGTCTGTCACAATTTGAGGTAAAATTTTGGCTGAGGATTACTTGTTCTACACATAATAATGATTATAATAACTTTTGTTATTATTAAAAACTTTTTGATTGTATGACACTTTAATAAGTAGAACAACATTGTAATAATGCACATTAAAACTATATATTCATTAATTAAATTAAAACTAAACGATACACTCTAGTTTAATTTTTATAGTATAAAAATGTTTAATCTTATTACTGAAATTTTGAAATAAGGAACTTGGACTATAAGGTATGTGCTGTGGCAAACACTATTAAGATAAATGTTATATTTTTGTCATCTGCCTTTGGCCTCAACTGTAAAAAACTATTTCCTAAAATTGTTTATGATTGTTATTAACTTTCTAATCTTACCTACAGTACTGTGCAAAAGTCATGCGCCGCCACAGCCTCATTTCTTTATATTAAATAAAAATTAAATTGTAATTAAATTACAATAATAAGAACAAAAGTACTGTGTGAAAGTCTTGAGCCACCTCTAATTTCTTCATATTAAATAAAATGAAATGAAATGATGTAGATTAAAACTTTAAAAAATGAGAACAAATGTTTTAGTGTGACAGGATGCAAAGTGCCTAAAGAAACAATTTAAAACTTGGTTGTTTATGTAACTAAACATCTGTTTCAACCACTCATCATTCAGCATCACCAGTACGTTAATCACCGGCCTGATCATCTCTCATAATCCTCACTGCTTCACTTATTGCTTCTTACCTGTGGAAGCAAAATATGAAGAAATGAGTGGTGGCTCAAGACTTTTGGCTGTTAAAACTAAAAAGAAATGTAGTCTGTGAATAAAAGCAGTTTTAAAGTAAAGTTTTCAAAAGTAAAGATTTATACTTTATATATGACATGCTAACGGCCAAAACAAGGTATTGGTGCTAAAAGTGTATTTGAAAGTGAATTTTTAGATAGGATCATATAACACCATTTTTCATAATACACAATGATTCTTATCTCGATATCCATTTTTCGTGTTTTGCAAATATGCATACACGTTTATATTGTTATCAGATAAAAAGAAACACATTTGCTAAATACAATTTCATGCCTATTATGTAGTGCCTGTAACTTTTTTAATTACAAATTTTCAATGATTTTAAGTGTCATTCAGAAAACTTAGCCGATATAGATTTCACATGAAAAGACATAAACCTGAAAAAATTTATTATTCTAAAATGCAAAATTCTTAAGATATTGCAACATGAATGAATTTGACATGGTTACGAACACTACAGATTTTGTGCTTTCACCTAAAAAAAATTTTTTTTTACAGGTTACTTACAGAAGCTTTCATTAATTTTAGTTTCAATACTCATCAAGAAAGTAGAATAATTAGCATTTGAAATCGTTATTGTTTGAAGTAAGACAGTATAACGCTGAAAAAAGACCATGTTTGGAGCATGTATAAAATCATCTCTTCAAAACAGGCTAAAGTTAGCAACTTGAAATTTTTAGGGAAGCAAGATTGGTCACTTCCATGTTGCATAAACTTCAGAAGTATCTTCTTTGGCAAACACATTTTCTGTATTGTGTATATATATATATAACATAAAAAATAAAATCAGCACCAATACTGTGTTTTGCCCATAAATTAATTATAAATTGGTGCCTTAATTTTTTTTTAGGATTTTTAGAATTTAAAATGCTCTCACATTGTTTATGCTCTAGTAGTCATTTCATCATTTTTTTAAACAATATATTTATATGCAACATTTCCTCTTAAGTTTGTGGTTATGTAATACATCGATTTAGATGTAACTATAATATGGTAAGAGATGGTGGTATTAGAAAAAAAAAAAATACAGATGTGTACCAGGTTGTAGTTATTATCTAATTGCACCATTAATCAATTTAAGCAAGATTTAGGAAGCTAACCCTTTTTAGGCATAAACCAAACAGTAAAAGCTTAAACTTTTATTGAGAATAGAGGAGGAACAAAATAGGCTTGCGAAATAACTAACACACCTGTTTACACTGTCATCTAGGCTCTGGACGTTAGCTCTTTTTTTAATGACAGTGCTGGACATTCCAGTTTTCATGTGGGGATAATTAAAGACACGGCCTTGGGCTGAGAGGGTAAACATCGTACAATTACAGCAGGATGGG
>JAOVVA010000029.1:6300500-6327571 GCA_028565275.1 Leiocassis micropogon | reverse complement strand
CTGATTTTTAAAAAGATCTTAATGATTAGATGGTAAAACTATAAAACTATACCATGTTCAAAAAAGTTGTTACATTTGAAGAAGATATTATGATTACTGTGCTTATTACATGTTGCTAGCATTGCTCTTATCAACACCACTAGCCTGAAGATATTTTCATCAGGTATCTAACCTAAATCTCCTTACCATACATTTTTAGTGACACAGTCTTGTGTAAATGTCATGATTTAGCCAGAGGTGGCTAAAGTGCACACATGCCCTCAAGTAAAACTCCTTAGTCAAGCATTCAATTGTTTACTCAAATTGACTTGCTAAAAAAAAAAACTTGTGTATTTTTTTTATTTTTTTATTATTTTTTTTAGAAATTCTACATGAAGTATGAGTGGAAGTACAAGAAAATTGAAAAGATTTTATGTGTTAGCGCTTCAACGATTCAAGGAATGTGGGCAAACACTATCTCAAGCTAGCAACAATGATAATCTCTGAGATGTTAGCTAGCATGATAATGACTCTGTTTTGACACATAGGGTGTTAGATATTCTTTAATGTCCTGACTAAAACATGCAGCTTATTTACTTTGTACTTTGCTGCTTCCCACCTACAGTCATTGTTTTAGACGGCATCACAGAGTTAAGCTAACATGTACACAGAGAAGACACACGATCTCGAATGTGAAGTGAATGAAAAGACGCTTGCTGGCAAATTCGTAATTCTTTGACATTCTTTACATTTCTTTCTTCTGCCGTCAGTGATTGCGTGAGGTACTTTATGGTAACATGATCACCTTTCTCTTGTTTGCTGCTGGGCTACATTCTTTTAAACCTGTGCATGTGGGTAAATTAGTACTACTGTGATTGCTACTGCAGTATTCCTTTGCACTTGACTGTGGTTCAGTAATGCACGTGTAAAGAAAGGTAAGAATACAACTCAGGTTAATAGACTGTCACTATTTTCTGTTTTATGTTCTTGAAATCATGTCTGATATGCCCATTCTGTACTGGCGTAAAGAATGTAGCAGCTTCCTCTTCTGTGTTTGTGCATTATTAAAACACACACACACACACACACACACACACAAATGACTACCACCATCACCACCAGTACCACAAGAAACATTTCCCACGAGGACTTTGAAATCTACATCAGGCCACATTACTATGAATACAGCACTCTGCTTTTCTAATGATTTACTCACTCACTCACTCACTCGCGCAGCCAAAAAATCATTTTAATCTCCGCTGATAAATCTACCTTTTTATAAATTAATCATCAACAACAGGGGCGAGTCAATATATCAACCCTGCCATCATGCCATATGTTCCAGACCTCCCTTTATACTTGTGCTTTGAGCCCATTTAAGACATCATGAGGTGATTATTGATTGACATTTTAATGTTATACACTGCATTGTTTTCAACAGGCCCACCTTCTTCTACGACTCTGTTATTTTCCTCGCACCTCTGTACTTAAAAGCCTTATCTGAGTGTAATTTTAAAACAGCAATCATAATGTCTGTACGATCATTATCCCAGGATAGATCATAACCACTGTTTTGTTTTGTTTAATTTTTTTTTTTTTAAGTAGGCAAAGCAACTATCGTTTTTAAATACTACTCTACATTTTGCAAGGACAGCATATGTCTTTTCTTAGCTAAGTAGGATCAGCAACCCTTTTTGCATGCTTTATTTTTCAAAAGAAACGACCTTTAAAGTCCACCAGAACATCCTATGGAAGCTAGACGAACTATGTACACATATTCAAATAGGCATGTCACTTTACATTAAATTTCAATATGCAGTTTGGTAGTATAGTCTGAGGGTTGCTAAAGATCGTCTTGAGTTGATTCGTTTCGTGTCCGCTTCCATATGTTCACAACTTTCTATCACCTTCGAAGATTTCACTGATTTTTACAGCTTTTTCCAGACACCATCTATTATAGATGCCCCCAAAGAATGCAATATTAGTTGTTGAAGACAATCGCTGAGCTGTCTAGGTCTATTTATACTTTTCTAAAAATGTATGATGACTCAACGGAGACTTCCCTTCAAATAAAAGTAAGCCCAGGGTCATTTACATAGAGAGAGATGAAAAAGCATGAAATATGCTGTCTTGTCGCTTAAGAAGAGCTTTCTCTATCTATAGGTAATTGAATGCATTGTGAACCGATATGTTGTAGAATTAGTTTCAGAAGAACCGCCATGAAATTTGGGTTGCTAATTGTGACAAAGCAAGCGCTGACATGAGAAAAGAGCGCGAAGACATCAGGCAAGGAATCTGCCATGATAAAAGGCAAAAAGAGACAATAAGGTAGAGAGATTTGGCAAAAATGAATTGCCGTGGTGTTGAGTGCGTAGTATAAGGCCAGAGGGCGTGTGGCTTTGAAGTGGTGAAGATTAAGGGAGCTGAGTCTGTATTGGAGAAGTTTGAAGGTTGGTAATAATAGGGGGAGAAATAATGGTGTGTAGGAGAGGTTAGGTGCTTGCTAACCTTTAACCTTTCCAGACGTTTTTCCAGTACATTTAAATTATTATTAAAGATGATGGTGAATTAAAGTTTTAGATTTCAGTCTCAGTCTTTTCTTCTATTTCAGCGTGGTTTGAGGATCCACCTACATATCTAAAATCAATAAGTTGTAGCAGTAAATTTGAGATAAAAAAAAAACAATAGTTGAGAAGATTTAAATGTCTTCAATATAGTTATATTCAATTATATATATTTTTTTATTCTACTCTGTTGTACAGGATATCAAAGTGTACATTCTAAACAGTTTATTAAAGTTGATGTCTTTATGATGTATGCAGGCTTTTGTTTTCCTATTTTTTAAGTATGAGGAAAGGATAATTAACCCTGTCTAATACTAGAGCTTGATAGATGTCTGTGTTTAGCACCTGTCTGTGCAGGTCTTATTGCTCCTCAAAGAGCAAAGTTGATAAGGGGGCATACAACTCTCCCACACCCATCATAAAAATGTCTGCTTTCAGATTTTTCTTTTCCCCCTGATTTTGAAACAGACATGGTTAATAGTTAGAATATTTCAAATTCAAGATAATATGTAATGGAATGGTAAGTGACACCTATATAATGCAGTGTTTAGAGGTTAAAGTCCACACAGTGTATGTATTCATTCATTACATTAGCTGGTACAACAGTTTAAAATTTAATAGTGTAACTACAAAAATTGTTAATCAAAGGTCAGATTTTTGCCTGTAACCATGTACTATGAAATTGCACCTGTAGTTGAATATTAGCTGAGGTCGATGTGGAAACTAGTACAAAAAATTGCTTTAAGGAATAGACGGATGTATTGTATTGTAATGGATGGATCATTGCATGGTACATTGCTGAATTATAACAAGTATAAATGAATAATCTATAGTCAGGCAGCATATAATAAACACAGTACTGCCTGAGTAACCCTGTCTTTTTCTTGCCTTAATTAAACAGAGAAACAAAAGTGCTGTGCAGTTTAACTTCTAATCCTTAAATTACGCTTCGGGGACATGCTATAAAAGTGTCTCGTTTTTGTCAAATTATCCACTTTCGTTTTTTTCTCTCCGTCTTCTTCTTCTCCTTCTTTTTTAATGAATGAGGTTAAACTGGGGGCTAACCTCTGGAATCTGATTTACATTAAACCTTAACACGGCTAAAGGTAAAGTCAGTTTACGAGAACCATATGCGTATCAGCGTAGGGTATCTGGAAACAGGGGTGGAAATGCAAGTTTAAGCGGAAGTATTCAGAGATAGCGTTTTTGGTCTCACACTTGCACATAGCTTAAGTGATTTGGAAAGATGGAGGTGGACCTGTTTGTTCTCATTCCTGCGCGTTCTTCTAACAGACTATTCATAATGGATAAGCACTTGTGTAGAGAAATACTGTGTGTTTTATGTGACTCAAACAGATTAATCGTGCAAAATATAACCATGTAAACAATCTAAAGTCAGGCTGTCTTAGCTAACCAGCACACTATAATGATTATTACAGGAGCATTGGTAATCATTTACTTAAAGACGGTAGTTATGAGGCTACATAAGACTGTCATGACAATGCATACGTAGGTATTTATGCAGGCTTATTCTAGTAGGTCTAAGCTGTTATAAAGACTGCATGGTTAATGTCGATAAAGTTGCCTTGTGACACTTGCAGGCTTAAATACTGTACATTAGAGCTTTAACAACTGAAATGAAATACATTCAAATAAAATAACTGTGGATTAGAATTCACATGATCATTTGTTTCTTTCCCATCATCTCTGATTTAATTTGTAAATCATTTTGTAATTGCGTTGATATAAAAAAAAAATTGAAAGATGAACGCTGGTTTTAAAAATAGGCGTAAATCAGTGTTGTGATTTATTCTGAAACACCATGCCGGGTTAAAGAAGATCAGTTTTCACCAGCAGACAGAACACAGTGTCTATGTATCAAGGGATACTTCGTAACATAAAGCACTAAATCCGAGAAAGAAATAATATCGGGTTGTCATTTTTACCGTAATTTACGCTGGATATAAAGCTTCAACACAGTTAAAGTCCTCCATCTGACTTTAATAATAATATAAACATTTTACTATGTTGACCAAGGCTTCTGTTGTGTTGCAATGTGATCTCGCAATCTCGTGCCACATGGTTGAACCCTTAACATTGGCATGTATATAAATCTATTTTAGGACATGTACAAACTTGGGTCTGTGTCAAATTGTATAGCCATGTGAGGTTGAGGTTATAATTCTGCTTAGTGTATGTCGAATCCTTGTACGACAATTATATTACCTAACTGTAAAAAATAAATGGCAGTTAGGTTGCCAGTACACTGCTGCAAAAATTACAAGCTGCTATAACTTTAAATATAAAACTGCACTTAGCTTCACCTCACATCTAATTGATATTCAGATTTAAGTCTAGCGGTAGGACATGTTATAAACTGGATAATCTTAGGTAATGTAATATTAGCCTATACACAACAACAAATCTAAAAACACAACAGCAAAATCAGAAACTCGTTAAAAATTAAAGGAAAAGATATATTATTAAATATGATATCGTCGTTGCTGATTGGACAAGCAGCTGTTAAATGAGCCTAAATAAATCTAGTGATGCTTTTATTCATTCATTTTATCAAAAGCAATAACATGATGTTATCTTAGATACATCACATGATTTTTTTATTTTAGGTAAATGCTTTGCATAGCATTAAAGGTCCCATATTTCATTTTTTTAACAGAGCTCTCCCTGTTAATGTGCATCTCCATCTGAAATAACTTTCAAATAATGCATTTTTTTCATACTTAACACTCACTTATATATAGTTTCTATAGAAACTGCTAAACAAGCAGGAGGGGGAGGGGTACAGTATTTTCTTATATGAGGTCAGAAAAGGGGAACAGCCATTTTAGCTTGTTTAAGCCCTGGATAAAACAAAAAAGCAAAAAGGAGAAAAAAAGCAAGGATTGTTTTTTTTCCCTTCGGGTTGTATATTTAGCATTTTATGAAGGGTTTTTTGCCGCTCAACTGGCAATCCAGCCAGTTAGTTAGAAGTGCTGCGTTCCGATCGGCGAGTAGTTCCCAGGAGGAAGGACACTTTAAAGTACTTGATATCCCAGATTAATTTTTTTCAACCTGTATTTTGGCAGCCTGAATTTGTGAGATTTGAATGTTTTCTAATAATTAATAAGGTCAAATTTTTTTTACATTGAATTTAAATGCATGAATTACATTTTAATTTGAAATATACAGCGAGAATACAGTGCAGTGGCAAAAATTTCAAGCATTGAAAATACTGCAGGATTCTTTTTTTCATTCAGCTCTAATCACAATGCAGAAAAAAAAAATAGTTATTTTGTAAATTCATGTAATTCAACATGCTTTTATTGTTTTGAGGACTGTTATACTTCTATAGGTGACAAAAAATAGACTGGAAACGTTCAATTGGTTTTCCTTTCCTATTCATATTCCGTGTCCAATCAGCAACAAGGATTATGTTGTTTAATACAGACCTACGTTTTCTGCCTTGTGTTTTTACGTGGATGCTTACAACCTTGATTTTGGGGTTTTGTTATATGGGTGGGGTTTTTTTTTTTTTGTTATCTCAGTAGTAGAATTATGAATATGAACAGAAATAAGGCAGAAAAAAATAAAACCCTTACTCCCATAGTACTCCCAAGCATAAAAACTACAGTTATTTTCTTCAGTACTTTTAAGTAAATACCCAGCCTCTCTAGTGTAAAAAAAAAAAAAAAAAAAACAGCCCATGGTATAAAGCACCAGTAAAATAACACTTAGACCTGCCAATACATGGTCATCTCACTGCCACTTAATCCAGTCCATCAGCTGAAGTACGTGGGCAAATCCTATCAGGAGGAGGCGAGGCGAGCCGAGCACTTCATATTTGTGTAGATATCTCATTATGTCAGCGCAGCACTAGTAGGAAGGTGTGTGTGTGTGTGTAAGAATTGGAGTAGGGCTGGCTTTCAGCCAGTTGGAGCAGTGCCAGCATGACCAGGCGTGTTGTTCTCTAATTAACTCTTGCCCCTTTACACC
Source organism: Leiocassis micropogon (assembly GCA_028565275.1). Classification (NCBI taxonomy): domain Eukaryota; kingdom Metazoa; phylum Chordata; class Actinopteri; order Siluriformes; family Bagridae; genus Leiocassis; species Leiocassis micropogon. The sequence goes on along the minus strand of JAOVVA010000029.1, from coordinate 6,321,035 downwards.
AGAGTTGCTCACACACACACACACACACACACATGCCTAGCCCAGCAGTTTCCCAGAAGATTCCTCTCAGTGAGAGACACACCACACACACACACACACACACACACACACACATATACAGAGCGCCCCACACGAGGCGTATTCGGAAAGTATGGCTGTGATATTGATTCTGCTGTCATGGCTTTTTTCCTCTCAGCTGCTGTTCACAAATGATGCTTATTAGCCATCGGGGTGAAGAGGATTGACTGTAACGGTTGTGTAAAATTGCACGGATGGATCTAAAATAGATACACTTCATTTTTGAGGAATGAAGACACCATAATTACAGGTTTTGAGTCATGCAACCAGTCGTACGACTCGGGCAGGGACGGTTTACAAAAGGTCATGTGCAGCATCTTTAGTTAATGAGGTTCAGGTCATGTTAAGCCTAATTAGGTCAATTTTGGGAAACTCATAGGTCAGTGCAGGAGGAAATATGAGAATAATACCTCTGATGATGTGAGAAGAAATGACGAGGGTCGATAATGTTATTGTAAAAAAAAAATATATTTCTTGTAATGTCCGAAATGAATGGTTTTTCAGTTTGTCACTTCTTGTGTTTGCAAGTTCATACTGTATGCATAAGAATGATGTATGATATCTAATTTAATCACTCCGGATCAATTGGAAATACTATGACCGAGCAGATCTTCTTTTTTGCAACCCTTTTCCTCTTAGACCACCTCTGGAATGTTGTAAATGACTAAACAGATGAGACGAGATGGCGGCCGGTCACAGGAATGCCTTTTTAGGTTATTGCTGTTTTTGATAGAGTAGATTAGGCATTTTGCTCAATAAGTTATTTTCTTGTTACGTTTGTGCTCAACATAAATATACACTATGTAATAAAACGCAGTGGTCTTTTCTGCATGAGTAATACAATAATACGGGAAGTTCAAGCCAAATCGGGACTTGTGATGAAATTTTGTGATGAATGAAGGCATAACACTGACTGATATTTACAGAAGACTTGCAAACAAGTACAAGAAGGTTGTATGTCCGTGAATGGCGATCCCATGAACATTCAGTCCTGATCCTGAAATTGACGGATAACTTGTTGCCAGTTTCACGCATCTGTGTGAGGGAGTTTCATTCACAAACACTACTTGCACATTACATTAAGTATTATAGAGCAATAAGGTAGTTTTTACTCCTATAAATATACTCTGTTATTTTGCACAATCAAAAGTCCCCTATATATGCTGGGAAGGTAATATGATAAAAAGATTTTTTTTTTTTTTTATTAAAAAAGAGGTTTTATACATATCTAGAATAATTTAGTCCGAAGATGTTACCGACGTTATGGTATGAAATTTAATCACAGATTTCCAGTCCAGATTAAACACTTGATTTTATGATTTTTTTTTTTTAACAGTCCAGAATTACCAGATGTACCAGAAATTCTCTAAAACGTAGGCGTTTGTTTTACAAATCACTCATTCAGCTACTTCACAAAAAGCAATGGAAGATGAAGATAAGAGCGTTTATAATGTTTAGTGGAAGCGTGCTTAGGAAGCTGCACAATTATGAGCAAATTACTGTATTGATGGTAGAAATGTCCAAAATCCGTACAGAATATATATATATTTTTTAAAGGTTTGAATGTTGACATGTAATTTTATGGGGAAAAAAAGTAAAGTGTCGTGATCATTACAGTCAAGATATAAATACATTTTTGTGAAGTACAGATTAGATGAAACTCTTTTATAAGAGAAATGGCACTTTAAAAGTTTATTCCATACTGATGTAACCAGCCGAAAAGAAGTTGCAATTTTTATTCAAGTTGCTAAGGCGGAACAAAACCAGTCATGGTAAATGGCACTGAGTTAAACCCTACAGCTGTGACTTTGGAGACTTTTTGGTCTTTTAAGTGCCTGAGGATGAACATTTGAACAAGTCTACATGTGGCGACTTGTCCGAACTGGGGTGGTCGTCAGTGGAATTGAAGGCATTTCCAGCTTTTTAGGTTAACAAGCATCTCTGTGTTGAGTGACCAGGCTCCATTTTGATATGTTCCAGGATGGGCTTTGACTGCCTGAAGGTTTACTTGAACTTAGTTCAAAGTCATATCAAACTTATAGCTCTGAGTTGCTTTTGACAGGCAAAAACAAACCTGGTCACAAGAATGTCACCCAGTTACCTTCCTCAGCCTGTTTATAATAAGTTCGAAACATGAAGCATAATCTATATTATGAACGTGTGCAAGCCTTAACATATGAGGAATTATAAAGAACTTGTTCTGCTGCTCATGGATATTTGGCTCCTAATAGTCTCTCTTATACTGTAAATTACTTTTTGAAAGAAAATAAAAATGCTTGTTAAATGATTGCAAAGAGCTCCCTCTACTGAAATCATTGCAGAGGGAGCATGAGGGAGATTTAACCGTGCGATAACAATACCTTTGCAAAAAAAGAAACATTTCCCCATATATTTCACTGCGCTGAAGTCGAACATGACTACCTGATAGATGATACGCCTGTAGTCGCGGCACCTTCAAAACATCCGAACACGCTTCACCTAAATCTTACTGAAGTTAATATTTCACTACAAATTAATAACCCGTGCATTCTAAATGCTCTAATTTCCGTGACATGCACATTTTCTGTCGGCACATGCACAAAACAGCAGCCACCCAAGGTTGAGTCTGAGCACGACCACTTAGTTTTAAGCTCAAGGAGATTGACACAGTGACAAAAAAAGACCGCGAGGAATAATTTACAATCGTCGTAGTTTCTAAACGCACACAGACACACACATGCACAGACAGACAACGAGACACAATGTGTGAGTGGATCAGCTCACACATCAGGACTTGCTGCCCTCAAGTGTTTTTTTATATCCAAGCACCCCTGTTGTGTCTACACTTTAAATCTGACAGTGTTGTAAACTGCTGCCGGTTCAACCGTATCGGATTTGTTGTATCAAGAGCATGCATTTGATGCTTTTCATCATTTTTGCAATATTGAAGGACTATCGTTTGCATGATGCACTTTTTTTTTTTGTGTATACAAAATGATATAAAATGAAGTAGCATATCTTTTTTAAAAAAAATAAAAAAATTAAAAAACTGCATGTGTTTTTTTTTGTTTTTTTTTAGCTGCTCATGCACACCGATTGCTCTAAACAGGTTTAATATAAACATGATGATGAGCTACTGGAAAGAGGAACCAGAAGCCTAATGTACAATATGTTCCACTGGTTAATATTTAAAGCAATGTTGTGGGTATTGTGGTCGAACATATTATGACACATGGATTGAAAGCTTGTGGCGTAATTACTTCATCTCTGGCCAGCTGGCGTCCTCAAAAACAGAGTCCCTATAACATCACCTTCATCCTAAATAATGTCGAAATCTGAGCTCATGCAAGAGGTATGAAATGCAAATCATGCAGAAATTCGATCTTAATTGACAGACGAACAATAGAATGTTTTGGTGTTTTCTTAACACATTTTGTTCGAAGCATTTTGTTTTTTTTTGGCTTTAGTGCAGCGTGTTATTAAAGGTAATTAAATTGTATTTACTGTTACTGTCAACCTTTGTGACCAGACTTGTATTTTTGATCTGTTTTTATTCATCGGCAACAAGACATGCAGGATTTTCAAGTTAGCTTCACGCGCCTCGCTGGTAACGTTCTGCTTGTCAACTATTTTGTCTGGTAGACTAGCATGCCAGAGACTTGTCAAGCACAGATTCCTGACAGGCGCTATTGTTTTCCGCGTGAATAGAAATCTTTCCGCAAAGACTTATTGCATTTTGCTTACATATTTCTGAAAGAGACCCAGTCCTTGATTATTTCTTCTCACCTTTGAAAGGTGCCTCTCGAAGACATTTTTCCGCGAGGCATCGATTGCATCGGTCCTTTAAGATTGGTGACAGCTAATACACTTCTAAATGATCACTTATTATCTCTGGGGCCTCATTCCATGTGCCCTGCTGTTTTCAAAGGTCATCCTTCTGTATTCATCTATCGACCTGCACTCCCGGTAACATGGAAAGGGACTTATTGAAATGGAAGGTTGAGCAGCGTATTTCCATCAGGTTACAATCTACTCTTTCAGGAAGCAAAAAAAAAAAAAAAAAAGGCTTCGACCTGGTGAATAGGGCAGAATTGAGGGACGGAATGGATGTGCCGATACTAAGGGAAAGAGGTGTAAAAAGTCTTAAATGTTAAGCTATTTCGATAATAGGTGCTTTAATAAATTATTTTATATGATATAAGATGATGAAAGCTGGCATGGTGGATTAGTGGTTAGGGTCTGGGTTCAATTCCAACCTCGGGGTCTGTGTGCATGGAGTTTGCACGTTCTCCCTGTGCTTGTTGGGTTTCCTCCGGGTACTCCGGTTTCCTCCCACAGTTCAAAGACATGCAGATTGGGCTAACTGGCGTGCCCAAATTATGTGTAGTGTGTGAATGAGCGTGTGCCCTGCCATGGATTGGCATCCCGTCCAGGGTGTACCCTGCCTCGTGCCATAAGTCTCCTGGGATAGGCTTCAGTCTTCAGTACATTGACAATCTCTTGTATTCTTAATTGACAATTTAACATCCAATTAAAAGCCGTATATATGGTGTATAATAATTTAATACATTTGCACCAGGGCTTTTCAACTTTTTAGAACCTGGAACTAAAATAGGTTCAATTGAGATTTTCATGAATCTACGCAAAATCTGATGATGTCACACAAACTGCAAGTTTTAAGGGTTAGAGCCACACCAACTTTATGTTCAAAGCCAGGTACAGATACAAATACTTAAAGCACTAAATTTAGTAGACATTGATACAGATTGCGTCATCATGTCTCACTCCTATTTCAGAAGTTTAGGGTAAAAAAAAACAAAAAAAAAACAGATTTACGTATGCAAGTAAGAGCTATTTAAGTTTGTGCTTCCCTGAAGCTCTTGAAGTTTTTAAGGTGAATCGTGCAACACAGAGTTTGTCTTTCTAAAAAAAATTCCAATACAAACTATTAACCATTATGTGAAAAACACTATATACAACTTACACATGAATAAGATACAAAACAGTGAAATATGATCTTTATTGTTTTTCCCATCTGTGATATGCATTAAAAAGCTTTGTGTTGTTTTTCTTTCTGGTTATTACAGTTGTATGAGCTTGACGATGATGTGAAAAGAAAAGAATTTCTCGATGACCTCTTCAGTTTCATGCAGAAAAGAGGTAAGACCTGTATCTATGTCCTTCTGAACATGAAAAACTCTACTATACTATATATATATATATATATATATATATATATATATATATACATACACATACATGCACAGTATTACACATGAAACAGTCATTTTTTTCTTAATTGAAATGTGCAAAAGCTTTCAGTTGTTGTTTTTTCCCCCCTTACATTATATTGTGGGTTAACGTGTTGTCTCATGGAAGTGATGAAATATATTTTGTTTTATGCTTCACCACCTATTACAACAACGAGTCATAAAAATGGTAACTAAATATAGAATGAACAATAGATACCAGAGGTCAATTGTTTCAATAAAAAGCTAGGAATGTAAAGATGATACCAGGTCTGCGTTTCCTGCCTAAGCCTTGGTTTTAGATTTATAAAACAATGTTGTCATTGCTTCATCAGCTGCAGTTGTTGCTTTTTAGTAATTGTACTAAGATTATAAAAATGGGCCAAAAGGAAATACCTTGCCAGGCGTGGAGGATAACATCCTGCTATTATCTCCCTGTGATGGAGTTTAAGGCATATTATATGAGAAAAGGCAACCTAGGAATGAAAAACAATATAGAGGAAAGGTAGTGTTCAGAGTACACAGAAGGATTAAGTCAGGTGCATTTATCCCAAATGTTACAAAAAGATTTAGCATAGATTTTTTTAAATATTATATTAAATACTTTAATTTTGAGTCGTTTTGAAGGTTCTTGCCTCACATCAGTATGCATGTTCTCCCTGTGCTTGGTGGGTTTCCCCTGGGTACTCTGGTTTCCTCCCACAGACCCTGTGCAGGATATGTGGTATATAAAGTTAATGAATGAATGGAACCCATCAAGGTAGAATGTTTTCTTAGTACACTGGAGCCATGATCGGACTGACTGCTTCACGTCATCATCACTGCTAAAGCTCGGGCCTTTCTTTTATTGGGAAAAAAATGGCCTGGTTTGATCCCCAATGACATTCTGTGCAGCACTTACACATTACAGGACCTCGGCTGGAATTTATTGTCACTTCCCTTGTACAGTCCTATTTCACACACCGTGTACAGTATACGTATTTCATCACTGACAAGCCATTTCCACATGTTTGGGCAATTAAGGGAGTTCCTGGGAGGCTGGCGTTTCAGACTGATCATGGCTCCAGCATACTGAGAAAAATGTCTACCATGCTGGTATCCAAGCACTAGTGAAACTCTGGGGTAAGTGCATTAGTTTAGCAGGGGATTCCATCCATCCATCTAGGAACCTCTGTAGACCAACTAGGGCCTGTGGAGCCCAATGGTGACCATTGTATTTATTCCCATTTATACCTACCATGGTAGGATGTTTTTGGACTGTGGGAGGAAACCCGGAAGAAAACCCACCAAGCACAGGGAGAACATGCAAACTCCATGACCTGAAGGTGCAAGGCAACATTGCTAATCACCAAGCCACTGTGGCACCAGCAGGGGATTATATAGTGAAATAAAGTTAGTTCTCGCTCTCATAACTGTGTTTTGTCATTCTGCACAATCAAAAATAGTTCCACTGATGTACCACTCATACATAGGGGCTTGTATGGCAGGTGCTCCACATAATAAACAAATACGAAGCTTTCTCTAAAGAGACATTTATTTCACCTTTATGGAAGTTATGACCCGCCATGGGAAAGTGTTCAGGACAGATGAGTTTGCGCTTTCAGTAATATGATAAGCTGTGGGTGTTTTTTTTTTTATTATTATTATTATTATTATTATTATTATTTTTATTATGAATTTTAAAAGAAGAAAGGGTAGTTGGTGATGAAATAAATGATGTAAGTAACAACCTAAGCTAAATGTAAAAGAAATGGCATTCATTAATAAATCGACAATAAACCATTGATAAATTGCAGTAAGAGAAACAAAGCACATCAGGATTAGAAAATAATTCACATTAGGATGGGAACAGTAACTCGTCTTTACTTCAGGATGCATTACCCTACCTCCATTGTGGATTATTTCCATTTCATATCGCACCTCAACACATTTGCTTACATAAAACCTGTTAACAATTGTAATGTGATTTGAGTTACAATCAAACAGATGCAAATGCAAAAACAGACAAAGAAAAAAATATATAACTTAGTGCATGAATGAGGTCGTTGGGATTTAGTTACACAGCATTACCAGTCGAACTGGAATTTAGATCCTCAGTAGTTTTACATCTCTGACACAACCTGTGGACAGGCGTCATAAAAAAGTACATGGCTAACATGAATCAGTTGGGACATGCTCATCGGAGAGGTGCTGAGCACATGCTCGGGATGGTTAGCTCGCGGATCTGTGAGCGTTTAGTAAGTGCCCGTAGACAAAGAGTCCTGTAAATTCCTTCAGGTGAACGGGTGTGTGTGTGTGTGTGGGGGGGGGTTACCGTGAAGCCAATACTTAATCCATTAATGACAGCTTTGTATCCCTGACAATTTAAAGAGTTAGCCTCCATCTGTCCGAATCATTCCTCCTACTTCATGCTAATGACCTTCTTAGGCTGGATTAGATTTCTAAATGCATGCACGGCAACTGTGACATGATTTACGCTCAAGTAGTGTCTATAAGTACATTTTTATTTGCAAATTGATTATGTGACTCGTGGTAACTAGTCAATGCATAAGAAAAAGAGTGTTAATGGATATGGCAAGTGATGGTGATGCTCCTTCATTGCACCCCTGGGGGGGAAAAAATCTTCTATTACAGCCTGCCTTTAAATTTCTCTTTTGGTAGCAATCATACTTAAACAATGTGTAAATTAGGTATTGTATGAAAATCCAGAAAATATAAAAGTTGCACGGATAAGGGCAAAACAAGCACTTTGGTGAAATTTTCTGATGACAGTAATGCGGGGCTTGGTTTTATTATGGCTTACGCTGTTTTTGTTTCGCCACTGGCTAATCCGAGAGAGATAGGCAGTTAGGAGTCGCTCTGTCTAGTGATTCCATGCCATAAATATGTGGGAGTGGATCAGATCCTTTCACATCAGGTCATGCAGAAAGACAAAATATCAGCTAGTGTGAACCTTTATGTGCCTATAGAAACTAGCTCTTCAAAGCTAAAAGGAAAAAAAACATAATTATAAAAGTGTTTATTTAGGTGCATTAGCGTCACACACAGTATTGAAAGTTGATATATTTTATTAATACAATAATGAGGCAAATAATTCCGCAGGCTTAACTTCCTATAGTTATAAATTATACAATTTGAATCTGTATTATAATTAAAATGATATAATTATAATAGCTATTGTACAATTGTTTATGTAAAAATTTGAATTGGTGAAAGGTGGATTGTATATCTAAAACATGCTATTAAATATTTATAAATATACAACATTCGAACTGAAAAGAACGGAAATATAAAAGTTATTTTGAAGTTTAAGGTGACAGATGTTTTTATTTTGATATTTCATAAAGTAAAAAAAATATTGAGATAATGTCCTTATCAGTGTTATCAGTTAAAATGAGATCATGTTGCCTATTTTTACATCAGTGTTAATCCTCATTTGGCAACTGTGTTTCTACACCTACAGCTGTTTTTAGCAAGATATATATATATATATATATATATATACTTCAAAGCATTATCTTAATTTCTATTGATCACTCTTGTTTAAATAATAATAATAATAGTAATAATAATAATTACTATTATTATTATTATTATTATTATTATTTTCTTTTTTATAAACATTTTAATTATATATAAAAATGATTATGATTTCCAGGTTACATGATCTTTGTTTCTGCTTCAATTGTTGAATATCACAGATTAAATATGCACCATATGTCCATTAATATTATTGATTTTTAAGTCTCCAAGGATTCAAGCCTGCCTGAATGATTAATGTATGTGACTGAAACATGCTGAAACCCATTTTTACATTAAGTTAGTGCGTTGTCATTTGGTATTAATCTGACTTGTAAGTTATAGCTGAATTATATCAATGGCCTTTTATTAAGCGGGGGCAGATTTCTTTTTTTCTTTCCCCCAAAGCCTAACAGCTCTGAATTGGGCAGATTATATGTTGCTTTGTTGTGTCAGGTGATTGATGGGAGATGTGCGTGCTGTTATTCAACTCGCTATCCTGTTTGAGTTACCTGCTTATCAAGTGGGTTTGGCAAGATCGAATGCCAACTGCTATGCTTTTTTTTGTTCGTGAACCATGTTCGCTATTGACATGTAATTCCACATTCCCATGTCAAGTCCACCCTGTTGATTCTCTGTGGCTTTCCTGAATTAAGGCCTGTGTGTACTCTGGCAGTGACAGGTGCCAGGGAGATAAATGTTATATTGAAGGTGTGTCAACAGTACAAACATGCTCTACTGCAAGAAAACCTTCCGAAATATGTGGTCTGTGGTGCACTGACTGACACCGTGGGTCCTATTCCCATGCAGTCATGGTTTTAGAAGAACATGTGATATATCTATTGGCAGTCATGAAAGATCTTTGTGTTCTATATAAGATAAAATTACATCTTTTTTTTTATTTTTATTTTTTTTATGTGAACTCAAATAATGAGATCAGGAACTAACTTGTTTCAAGGACATTCCAGAAATTTTAAAGTTACCATCAATGTGTAAAAATATAGTGTATCATTATTTAATTAATCAGATAATTAATCAAATTGTTGTGATGTAAAAGCTATAAAACAGTTTGCGACATGACGTTTAAGAAAACTTCCAGTGGTAGTATATTTGGATTTCATGCACATGTACTAAGAAATCTTACAAACACTAACCCTACTTCAACTCTAACCTTTCACCCCTCTCCTCTGTATGCTTTTCAATATGATAGGTGTTGGTAATTGTTTTCACTGTGTTCTTGGTGGATTCGTGATTATAAAGAATTTCCTTAACCACTGATAACATTAGATTTTATAAATTGTTTGTTTGTTTGTTTTTAGTTTTTTTTAGAAATGATACTAGATATGGTGAGAGCACATCAGAGTGCTCTGTTTTGTTTTGTTGTTTTGTTTGTTTGTTTGTTTGTTTGTTTTTGCTCAAACTGTTATACAGTGGCAACATTCCAAGGCAATAAGCCCTTAAAAGAGTAATCATTCAAAAAAGATTTTTTTTTTTACATGAATAAATCAGTCAGCTTTTTAAGAAATATATCTTGAATAAACTTTGAATCAAGTATGCACAAAACAAAATGGCATCAACTGCTTTTTTTTAAATACTAAAATGCTACGCTAATTTGCTGCTAGTCTTAGCAACGGCCACGGTCAGCAAAGCTAAAATCAGCTATATGTGACAGAACATGATAAGATGCCATTTTCTAATTTATAACCACAGCCAGTGTTAGTTACACTGCAGCTCGACTAAGTAAGTATTTCTAAATATATTTATGATATGCATATGGTGTGCGTGTGTGTGTGCTAGGGATTTTTTGGACCTGCACCGCCTAGACCATATACACTATTTATTCACTTATCTTAAATGTTCAATTAATTTAAATGTCATTTTATTTATTGTATTTTACCTAAACAGATTTAAACAGAAACGTTGAAACATTTCAAAGGAATGTTTTGAAAAAGACAGTTTTGAATGTAACTTTGAATCAGCCTTAATTTCTTTTCCCAGCATTATCCAGGACTATTTTCTCTAACTCACAAGTTTACATTAAGTCAAGTTATATTGATTTGGTTTCAGCTCAGCTTAACTTGCCCTGGAGATCCGACAACCATCTTAAGAACATCCTAGTAGAAATATTAACTAGAAGCTGTGTTTAGCCTCTTATTTTAAGCCCTATATCAGGCATTTTCGAGAATCACTGATCTACTGAGCACGGTTATCACGGATAAGTGAATGGTGTTTGGTGTTGTCACAACTGTTATCTAGCCCCCTCTGGCTAAGGTTATTAATAGCTTTCCACACACACAGGGACCAGATGCAGGTCCTGTTACATTCTTACTCCAGCCAGGAAGTAAACTTTGGGCTACAGCACCTCCATTTATGACCCAAGTAATCCTGAGTAAGTAAAAACAACAGCAATGCACGCAAATGGGAAGCCGACTGAAGGCCAGAAATGCAAAAATACAGACACACCCAGCGCACCCCCGCAAAGCAACATATGGCTTTAGTGGTTTCATCAAAGATCAGTTTTAGGATAAATGTATAACCCTTGAAGATTTTGAAATAGCCAATCAGAATGCAGTCTCCCAGTCTGCGAACAATAGAGTCATTAAGAATCTACAGAACACAAAACTGAGGATTAACCCTTTTATATCAGGATTCATTTTTTTACATCTGGAAAGTCAAGAAGAGTATGAAAATTAAAAGAATATTTTGGAAAATGGACCTACACTCTAAATCTGATGTCTTTGTATTAATATATTGTTTCCTTACTAAGTCATTAGTAGGTATTTTATAATACACTTATCTTTGAAAAAATATTCTCGAACATAGAAGGTCTGGATATATAATTAAAAAGAAATTGGTGCAAAAGTGCTGAAAATTAATAGAAATGTTTTGCATGGACGGAATAAAAAGGCACTTTCTCTTCATGTTTTCTGTTTGTATTTTTTGCTTGCCTTTTCGGTTGCAGATTATCAATAATTAGCATTAACCAAATTAGCAGAGAGATCAAAGAGAGTTCAGGAGCAATTTGCATTGTCTTTCAATGACATTTCCCACATGGCATTTCCGAACATTAGTAAATGTGCTTATTTCAGTGTTTTTCCTGTTTTGGTTATTTTTTTGCTTTTTTTTTTTTAAAGCACTGGTGTTTTAATACTTTGATCTCTTGGCACAGAATTAGTCAGTTTGCCAAGCATATTATTCATGTAGAATTTAACTCTTCGAGCAGGTAAGCTTGTCGACTCGTGTATCTAAAGAGGTGCGTTGTGTTTTTTGGAAGACACGACAATCTGATCTCATGATGCCGTCGTATTATGCAGGCTTCTTTTTAATCACCTTCAGGACGTCTTTAATCGAAATACATCTTGGGAAACTTGAATCTCATCATCTGATTCATTCAGTGCAGCATAACACACCAGTGAAGTGTGTAATCCTGGTATCATAGGCATTTAAGATGTGTTTATGATATACGTAATATACAGTATAAGATTTGGAGGAGGGTTTTTCAGTGGAGGAGTGCTGTTCTGATTAGTTAAGTTGTGTGTTATACAGAGTTTTTAATATTGATATAATGGATTTTAAATTTATAAGGCTGCACAATTTGAATTCTTTTTTATACATATTGTGATTACGATTTTAAACTTGGAATGTAAATATTTATTTATCTCGGCTAACAGCAAATAATGGCACAAATGATCTCATTAAGAGCGTGTTTGGCAATATTTATTTAGCACCTGAAAAGTATTTAAACAAACAAATAGTTGAATTATTGACAAACGGTACATTAATTCATAATACAAAATACCTAAATTTCAGACTATAAGTATAATACCTGTAATAAATTTTTAAAAAATAATGATTTAATCATTTGGTGACGTTCATAAGCAAGCTTTCTTTATAAAGCACATTTAAAAAATATTGCTTTGACTAACCATGCTCATATGCCAGCATGTACAAGTAGATTACAAAACAAGATTTGAAAAGTGCATCTGTATTACATTAATTACAATCATTATGATTATTATGATGATGATTATTATTATTGCATGATGTTATGTTATGATATGATTATTGTCCCAGAGCCAAGCCGCACATGCTATTCAACTAACCCAAAGAAACTTCTTTGAACAGACATTTCATTTAACCCCTGCTTGTGCTATGTTGCGTGTGTTACCAGAGCTGATTGTGTCCCCTGATAAGCAGTCTACAATGCAGTAGATAAAGATAAGTTGGATTAAGATTTGATTAGAGATTAGATTGAAGTAGGACGAGACAAACTGGTCTGTTCAAACGAGTTATTTCTTGAATGGCAGTTAAAGAAGACATACAGCAAGCACGATCTTTACTGCAGATATGGCTAAAACAAAAGGTGCACTGTTATGAATTTTCGTTTTGATTGTTCAGAATGAGAGAACACGGTTATGAGAGTAAAAACTCCCTTTATTTCTCTATATAATCCGCTGTTACACTTAATCCCAGTGTTCCACTAGTGCTTGGATACCATCAAATTAGAAAGTTTTCTTAGTACGCCAAAGACATGGTAAGACTTCTTACTGTACTTTACACCTGAACAACTGACCTCTCAGGAACTACTTTAATGGCTCAAAGATGTGGGAATGTACAGCGGATGTGGCAATAACTCCCAGCAAGATGTTGGTGTGTACACTTCCAACAAATCAGATGAGTCCCACTCGCTGAATGTTCACGAGAACAACTGCAGTGGGTTCCGAGCCAGGATCGTCATTCACGGAGTAGGGTGTTTTTTAAACTGTTTGCATCATTCAAATACCTTACTGCAGTTAAGAGTCTCATCAACGTACTGTGCTTGATGTCGTCTGTAAATGTCAATCAGTTTTACGCCCTCATTTACGGGAAATTGAACACCCCACATAATATGTACTACTAATCATGAAAATTATACAGTATTTAAAAACTAAGAATAGGTCACATTAAACAAGCATGTTTCTGATGCAGATTTAAAGGTTGCTAGGTGGAACCTCTTTTAAACATTTTTAATATTGTATGCCATAAAGGAAAAAAAATGTTTTATTCATATGTTTCAAGTCTCAAGACAAGGGTACCTTATTGTCACTCTTAGACGGCTTTGGTTTTCAGAGTAGATTTCACACAGAATCCTTTTAGAGAACTCAAACTATTGGCCATCTAAAGAACGTCTTCATTTAGATTCTTTTTTTTCTTTTTTTTTGAGTTTGGAATGACAGAGCTATGAAACCGCCAGGGTGCATATGAAAATGCAAACCTTTGAAAAAAAAATTTTAATCTCCCCAGCTTCAGGTTGTCGGGTTCGCATCAAAAATCAATGCCATTCCGAGGCTCCCCTGCTGCGTTCGGCTTGAAAGTGAACTTACTCTATCGGCCCCTATAGGCCTGGCCCGGGCTCAAAGGTCACTCGCCTTCCTAGTGTCTCTTAGCCCCTGCCATCATCAATCATAACCTGCCACACACGATTCGTTTGTCACGCGGCCTCGTGTGGATTGAGATGGCCGTATCTGTTTTCAAATCAAAATGGCTGGCGGCCTAACACAAACAGATCTGTGTTTAAGCGATGATTGTTAGGAGGCACACACCTTCAATTATCCTCCAGACAGAAACTGGGGCAAACGTTTTAGCATTAACGGAAGAGCCTACACTAAAACATCAATATCAGTGATCTCAAACATAAAAAAGAGCAAGAGTTTACTTTCTCACTCGCCGTTTATTTATTATCATGTTAGTGAGAAAGCCAAGTCAGAGAATGCAAGTGAAAGAGATTTAGCTTAGCTTAGCTTAGCTAGCTAGTTTTGTTTGGGTGTAATGTTGTTAATGGTGGTTTTAGTAACAAAAAGGTAAGCTTTGGAAGCTGATCTGTTTGAGCAGATGAGAAGTTAACACACACTGAAATACTAAAGCACTCCTGCATTAACCTTTTTTAAACAAAGAAGGAGCAAAGAAGAAGCTAATGCTACTGGTACAAATATTAGCAAGTAGCAGAATGTCCATTGTAGAATAGCATTACATTGGGTAATGTTGGAAGATGGTGACCAAAATGAAAATGAACTAAAGTTTCACAAAATTAACAAAGTTCCTCTCATAATTTAATCATAAAATAAAGCTTTTGAGCTTTTGAACATTCCAGGCTACATCTCAATAATATAAAAAAATACAGGTATGATGTAATGTTTTATTTCGTGCAACAACATAGTTAGTCATCTACTTTAACGTCTACGTCTTACTTACAGTACACCCTGCCTCGCGACATTATGGAGAACAGTGGACACGTAAGGTGTTTGAACAGTACACGTAAATCCTTGCATTGTTCCCTTTCTTGAAGCAATTTTAAGCCTTAAACCCTGAAGAATGCACGTGTCAGTCATGACACCAACTTGGACAGATAAACCCTTTTACAGCTTCTGATATCTAAGCAATAGGAACAATGCGGGTGCTACGGCCCATTGTGTGCTGCTAAATACCGGCAGTGATTCATGATTTCTACCTAGCACTACGGATAAATTGTCCAGAGTCAGGGCCACTCCAGCGGTTTATGTTGAGTCAATAGATTACACCTTTTGCATTATCTGAATGCCAACACAGGAGAATAAGAAGCTAGCTGAAAGCTGAGAGAGCGATTCAGCACAGAAAAATTCAGGAAAGTCCACGGTGTTCCCATGTTCGTCAAAATCGACCCTCGTTTCCTTCCTTCCTGAGAGTCTGATGTTCAGGCTGTTGTGTTTTTAAAATATATAGCTGAATTGCTTAGGTGGAAATGCTATGCTGCTGGGAATGTAAATAAAAGATCCAACGTTTTTGGGCAAAATGCAGTGGTCATTAGCAGGCAAGATTTACAGCCATTGGATACAAATAGAAAAAAAAGGAGCACCACACTAGATAAGAAGAATAAGAAGTTTCATGTCCTTCCTGTATTTTTACTTTACTTATATCAGGGGGTCTGTGTGCATGGAGTTTGCATGTTCTCCCTGGGCTTGCTGGGTTTCCTCCGGGTACTCTGGTTTCCTCCCACAGTCCAAAGACACGCAGATTAGGCTAACTGGGTCAGGGGTAGCTCTGTGGTTATGGCATTGGCCTATAGTTCGGAAGTAAGTACCTCTGGGTAAGGGTGTCTGCCAAATGCCTAAATGTAAATGGTGTTCCTGTGTGTGTGTGTGTGTGTGCCCTTCGATGGATTGGATTGCCCTAAGTTTCCAGTACCCCCCCCCCCCCCATGACAGAATAAAGCGTTATAGATGATGAGTGAGTGAGAGAGTTCTTGTTTAAAAATCTGTCTGCAAATGAGACCATCAATCATTACATATATTTTGTGCACATGACAATAAATTTTAAACAGTCATTTTGTCTTGCTTCACTGTCACTCACTCTATGGTTAGAACTTCACATACAAAATTTATTTGCACATTTTATGTGTTTAGAATTCATGGCAAAAATATTACATATTCAGAAGTACTCAAGATATTAAGAAAAAAATAATAATAATAAAATTTAGGCTTTAAGACCAATGGACCAGTATGTGACATCACACTGGCCTAAAAGTGACATTGCACGTGTGGGAAAAGGTCATTTTAAGAAAACAGACAGAAAATAAAATGTCAGTAGAAACAGAATCCCAGGAAACAATGAATCTTTCAGGATGAATCATTACATCATCAGAGGAAATCTCTATACATGGACTTTTGTATAGCTTTATTGCTAAAAAGTCACAAAGTCCAAATTCCCCAGGAAACATTTACAAGTACATTTTGTTTTAGGAAATACCCCTTTTTCAAAAGTATATTATCCATTATGGGAAGGTTTAAAAGTGCCTGTTATTGAGTTTCTACTCACTCACCCTCTCATTCATTGCCTATACAGCTTATCCTGTACAGGGTCACGGGAGGTCTCGAGCCTATCCCTGGGGACTTGGGGCACTAGGTGGGGGTATACCCTGGATGGAGTACCAGTCCATCACAGGGCACGAGCATGCATACACTCACACACTCATTCACACATGCACTACAGGCAATTTGGAAACGCCAATTAGCCTAGTCTGCATGTCTTTGGATTGTGGGAAAAAACCCACAAAGCACAGGGAGATCGGGCAACCTGCACAACACAGACCTGACGTGAGGGTCAAACCCTTTACCGTGGAGGTGCAAGGCCACAGTGCTAGAAAACCTACACGGAAGTGAGATTAAAGTGTGATTATTTACTATTTATATCAAGAACAGAAAAATGGAAGCTTACGTTCTGTGCCCTCGCACCTCCAGGGTGGGGGATTGAATCTTGCTTCAGGTCTGTCTGTGTTAGTTTGCATGATCTCCCTACATTTGGCAAAAGACATGCAGTGTAGGCTGATTGGACATTATTGCCCATAATGTTCGATTGGGTTTGTAAGTATCTGCACTCGTGCCCTGGGATGAGTTGGCACCCTGTTTAGGGTGTCCCCTGCCTTGAGCCCTGTGCTCAATAGGATCGGCTCCAGGCCCGTGTGACCCCACACAGGAAAATCGTCCTACAAAAAGGGATGGGTGGATGGATTAAGTTGTGACTATGATCATAACCTTAATCTGTATATTTTCATCATCCAATCATTTATAAACTGAAAGCTCAAGTGATGGAAAAACATCTGACATCTACACTGGAAGGGTACAATGCATGTAAAATGATTGACACAATGATCACCTAAGCATAATTCTTATTGCATTCTTCCGTTTCACACGAATTAATGGATGAATTAATGTTATTGCCATTTCATTGTTTTTTGGCTGTAAAAAAAAAAAAAAACACCACATAATCTGACCTTCTTTCAAATTGAATTTGTCTGTAATACAACACCCACACCGCTCATAACCTTGTCTGGCAGGACAAAGGACAGTGTGTATCCAACGTAAATGAATGTTGTTTCAGTGTGGCATACATGTAACGACTTATGCCTAGCTATAAAATCTACAACAAAAAAAAGGCATGTGATTTCGTTTTTCATTTGAGTGCTACTGTTCAGGATGCAGACCAACCTGTTTTTCTTTATTCACATGGGACTTGTTCGGTTCATGAGCTCCTCTGGTTTCCTCAATTTCCTGTTGTATACACGTGAATCAAGGTGCTTTCTCACGCTGTGTTTTTCGGGATCGAGTGGCAGCATGGAAGCATCCCCCACCTTTCCATTACCTCACTGAAGTGTTAGAAGAAAATGCATTACAGATAAAGAAAGCTGACCGGCTCCGACCACTATAGCTAAAACCCTTCACCGCGTCGTCAATTCCACATTATTTCTCTGAGAGCAATTAACACGGGTTTGGTGGGGGATGGCGTTGAGGACATGTTTTTTCTTTTTTTTTCATGTAATCATTCATTGTCATTATGATGCATAGCCACATCAGGTTGCTTGGCCTGACAAAAGCTCATTGCGGCTTTTATTCGCTGTATCTCTTTCAGGGAATCAGAGAGGCCGCATGCATCACCTCGGCGATCGAGTGCCCATAAATCTCATCGTAAAGGGCCTTGTCTGGGTTTAGATTTAGCCTGATGCTGGCTTTTGTCAAGCCCATTTTTTATTTATCGCCCTATACTCGTTTACATTAGTCTTTTGTATTTGTGGATAAATAATTGTTTTAACGATTATCTTTGGGTGCTGTGTATTACGAAGGAGTTTTAATGGACTAGATGAAAAGAAGAGAGTAAGTGAGTTTTTTTCCTCTTAAGTGTAAACGCTCTCTTAAATTAGAGCCTGGCGTTAATCCTAAGGAGAGACATGACTACATTAAAGCTTAGGAAATACTCCTGTATAATTAAAGCACTGTATATACTGTATATAATATAAATACAGTAGCAATGTCTTAAATAAGTTTCAGTGAAGTACTATCCATTAACAGAGCTAATATCTCTAAACCTACAATAACATTCACCTCTGTTTAAATTTTGCATCGAGGAGAAAAAAAAGAAAAAAATGCACGAAGTTGGCTAACTTTTTTCATTAATGGCACGTGATATATGGACAGTTCAGGGTGAAGTTAAAAGTTCGAAATAGCAATTGATTGTTTTAGATGGCGCTACTACTTTAAATGTAATTCCATCATTGTTCAGCGCACAAGCAGAGATAAATCATTTACTTAAATAGTGTCTCTTAGTTCACATGCCAGAGAGGCAAAATGAAGCCGTAATTATAAGGCTTAATTGATGTGTTTTTTACCGCCGTAGACCATCCTTCTACTCTCCACTGTCTTTTCATAGCCAAAGCTGCGCTGGCTGTTGTTTGCACTATATTTCTCAGAGTATTGATTGCTATTATGGTAAATCCGATGGGCACAATGGAACTCTATCAGCAAAATACAGGTTAATTATCTGGAGGTCAGCCGCTTTCCAATTCACACAAAGGACTGCTCTTCGGCGCTGTTTTATGACCTGGCATTAAATAGTGAGCACAAATTATCACTGGGGATTTTTGTATTCGGGAAATCAGGAGGTGAAATGCAAAGCTGTTTCAGACAGGCGTGATTTATAAAGAGTTTTCTTTTTTTCACACTTGTTTCCTTGATTAAAACAACATTACTCCTTTTCTAGCAGAGAGTAAAATTAGAGTTTGTTCTGCAGCATGCCTAAGGCATTGTAATGTACAGTTAATTATTGTTTCACTGCACGGCGTATCACGAAGTATTACTGTCTGTCACTTTGTCAAGTCTGGTTATGATGAAAAATTTATTTTCTATAAATTTACCATATCACTTCTGAATGCTTCATTATGATTGGTCGGAAGGTGCTGTTTAAATTATAATAGCTTTATATCAATATGGTCTATTGTAGGTAGTGCTGGCCAAAAGTATTGAGACAAAAGTGATATTCAGTGTTTTAATGACATTGACAATTTTTTAAAATAATAACAGTCAAGATAATAAGAATAATTTGATATTTTATTCAATACTGAAATTAATATTTAGTATGAAGTCATTTATTCTTGAAAACCTGTTGGATCCGGCTGGGCGTAGAGTCAAAAAGATGTCTGCGTTACTCTGGTGTCACTCACTCAATCCATGCCTGCTTGATCGCTTCCTCAAGATCATGTACAGAAATTCGTCACTTATCGTACAGAAGTTCACTATACACTTAAGAATTCCATAGTTTTAGTATTTTTTCGTGCAGAGATGGACACCCCGGCTTCAGAAAGTGAAAATCCTGACATATATTTGTATTTGTATTTGTCATTAACTAAACCAGCTGATTCTAATTAACACAACTCTTCAGCCAGATAGACGAGAACTGTTTTGTGTACATTGAGAACTATAATACATGACATTATAATACATATAATAACATATAATACATACGCTGCTTTAATACCTTTGGCCACCACTGTAGTATTGTTTCTAACGTAGCAACATTACCAATGAATGGTATAGCAGATGGTCCACATTTATTTATTATAAATGTGAAGTTTTCTACAAGGAGATGTTTAGTGTTTTTGAGATGACTCTTTCGGATATAGGAAAGTCTTGAGGATGGACGACTTTGTGGTTTTTCTGTAACATTGAATTTTTTTTTGTCTAATTAGGAGAAATATTGTTTGGAGCTTTTGTGAAATATACTCAGCAAAAAAAGAAACGTCCTCTGACTTTCAACTGTTTTTACTTTCAGTAAACTTAATGTGTAAAAGGGTCAACACCATAAGACATAAACTAAAAATGTTTCACAATGTGTCCCTGAATGAAGGGAGGCTCAAAATCAAAAGTAC
>JAOVVA010000029.1:6284175-6297402 GCA_028565275.1 Leiocassis micropogon | reverse complement strand
TATTATATAATTAACCATCTGTCTGTATTCGTAAGACCAAATTTAATAGGTTTGCATCTTTAAACACTTTAGTCTCCATCATTAAAAAAATCCAATGTATAATTCATTGGTATTTTATCAAAAGCAAGATTATTTAACATTTATTTCGTTTTACTTGCCTGTAAGAATCTAATACCCCTAAAATGCTTACCCAAGATTTCATCAAAGATGGCACTCCTTGATTTTATTTGTTTTGATTGATTCTCTAGACATTTCTATAATAATTTAATAATAATATAATCATTAGAAAATAATAATATTTCTCTAATATTTATATAACTATGAAGTATTATTTTTTGGCATCGAGTATCTATATTTTTGTCAGTTATCTTTTGAACTCTTTAAACCCTGACCCAAAGCCTCAAACCCTTAAAAGTCTTTAGTGGATCTGAGTATTTACTTTCACTCTGTTTCACAGAAGACTCCATACTCTCCAGTTGCCTGACTAACCGAGTGGGCATCCCCATGGCACTTGGCGGGCACCATGCCACAGCTGCTGCCGCGCAGGCCGCACAAGCTGCCCATGCCGCCCAGGCTGCAGCCGTCGTCCAGGCGGCCGCCTTGGAGCAGTTAAGAGAGAAGTTAGAGGCTGGAGAACCCCCAGAGAAGAAGGTGATGCTGATGGCTGAGGAGCAACAGAGGATCATGCAGCACGCGCTTCAACATAACCTCTTCGCCATGGCCAGCCAGCTGCCGATGAATATCAAGCTCAACAACATAGGTATGTTTGCATGTAAGGAACATCTCATTCACTATGAAAGCAATTTCATATCGATAATGATTGCTTATTTATGCCATATCTACTTAAGGATGATAATGAAGACATATGAAAATGTGAAGTAGATTCTTTTACCATTACCTGAAATTTTAATGCATCACCATAAAAAATAGATAATAAATAGATAATAGAAAGAGAAAAAAAAAGACCTGTATAAGATAAGTCTGTATAATTTCATTTTTACTGCTACTGTAAAGAAGCTGTGGTACGGAATTAATACAATTCATGTCATCATTATGAAATGAAAATAAATACAGTAATCTGACTCATGACCATAATTAGAGAGTAGATATTCTCATAATAACAGGTTAAAAAGCATAGTCGTCTTAGTTTCTGGCCTTTTAACCACTTGCAAAGTTGCTGACACGGCCCTGACTGAAATGCAGTTCGACATCCTTATGACGTAGCTAGAGATGGGAACTCTATTTTATTTTATATATATATATATATTTGTATTTATTTATATTTTTTTAAATGTAGACCTATAAATGACCAGTAAAGGAGGAAAATTGTCGAAATATACATTTTAAATGTAAATTGTAAGTCATGTGCTGTATACGGAATGAGTCATTAACTGAAGGGAACTTTTTCTTTTTTTTTTCCCTGACAGAAAACATATGTATATACAGTAGTTTTTGAGTAATAATATCCACATGACACTTTTCTCTGCTGGTGCATGAAAACTAGCCAACTGTGGTATAGAATTTCAACGCATAATACAATTAATTCAACATATATTTTAAATATTACACAAATACTAGAGGTTAACCAACAAAAAAGCTGATGTCTAGCTACACGGGAGATGAGAATGATTTGACTCCACCTCGAGGCATACATTTCATAATGACAGAGTCTGAAAAGATTGCGGCATCTCTCTCTTATGAGTAATACGTTATTCCTGCACGAATGTTTGCTTTTGTATCATTATGACAGACTATGCTTTATATACCATATGATGGGGGGGGAGGAATGTAATTCTATACCACAGTGAAGAGTTTGATGTAATGCAGTCGAACACTCTGCAATTTAAAGATTATTGTTAAATGTTATTTGCTTAAACCATGTCTGAAAATACATTTAAGAGTCCCTCCTTAATGATACACGAGAGAGAGAAATGATAGACATTAAAACGTACTTTATTGTAGCTGTAGCGTCCGGGAAAAATGACGGAAACAAATAATTTCGCTCCGGTCAGGGTTGCAATCAGAAAACCTAATGGATGTTTGAATGTCGTTAATGAGTAGGCAAAGTAAGACCGAGTTCAAAAGGGACTGTGTTTTAGAATACAGACCCTCAGTGTAGTACCGTTTCCTGAGACAACTGAAAAGTTCAAATGGATGTGACATGCTTTTGAGTAAATTTTTTTTCTTTCCCTCCCCCCCTCCTTCTCTCTGAACTCTTTTAATAAACTGCTCCTTATCCTGTCACTCATGAGTTATCGCCAATAGTTGGCGGCGCGCTCCTCTTGCTTCTTGTGTTCCTTTTATAAATGCTCATATTGAGTTTTTCTCACCCTTGCTCTCTCTGGCTCCTCTCTTGACAGATGACAGACAAGAGACTGCATTGAACCTGTCTACCAACGGCATTAGCAGCATCAACATGTCAATAGAAATAAATGGAGTTGTCTACACAGGTAAATAGAGCGGCCGTTTGCTGATGTAATTGCGGGCAGGAAATTCAATAAGTTATAGCAGCACCCCCGTGCGTTTAGTCCTCCACACAATTTGATGTCTTTGCTATAAAATCTATCGTAATGAAGTGGCAAGTCCAATAGAGTTAAAAAAGTTAAATATCTGGAAATTGGCATCCAGCTGCTGCCAGGTCGATGGGGCTTATTGTCTTTCGTGCCTGAAAGGAAGAAGCCCCTGCTTAAGGTGGATACAGTGCTTGTGCCTGGCAAACAAGTGACTGTAATTACCTGGAGATGGCCCATTGGAGTGCACTCTATAAGTGCCGGGAAACTTTTGCCAGAAAGGACATCGAGTTAAAGTGGGCTCTTTTCAATTGAACCAAAAGACCACGGCTAAATGTCCTGTCTTTGTGAATCAATTACTGTTTCTGATCGAACATCATGCTGGCCAACCCATTGTGGAAATAATGGATGTCAAAAACGTAGCGATAGAAGTCAACCTAGGCTAGTCCAGGATATTTCTAGATGTGAATGTTTTGTCTGACTTTCGAAAGCAAACCTTTGTTTTGTTTTGTTTTTTTGTCGAAAAATTTGGAAAACTATGTAAAGTGTAGGCTTGAATGATCAAGAATCGCCTCGAACCACCCCTCATTTCTTCATTTTAAATGGAATAAAAGAAATGGTTAAAAAAAAAAAAAAGATTGCAAAGTGTCTGAAGATGCAGTTTACAAATTGGTTGTTTATGTAACATCTTCAGCAGCAGCCTCATTTCCCCTCTCGTCTGTTCCAACCACTCAGCATTCAGCATCACCAGTATACTAATCACCAGCCTGATCATCTGTCATCATCTGCACCTGTTTCTCACTGGTTCATGCCTTAAGTTAGATGTTTTTATGCTTGAATGATTCGTAGGTCACAAAAAAAAAACTCTGAAACTGGTCAGGTACAGGGACTAGACTGAAAATGAGAGAAAAACTTAAGAGGTGCTTCGGGAAGACTGGAGAACTATTCCTCAGCAAAACTGCATTTAAGTGTTTAGTAATACATAGTAATAATTAATTTATGTTTAATTTAAAACATACATTAAAGTCAAGTCTATTAAATAAAACTTGAGTTCAGATTAGATATGTATACAAGTATTGAGGCAGTTATATTCAGTCAGCATTACTTACATGTATTCAAACATAAAAAAACACGACATAATATTAATATTATGATATATTAATATTATAATTATATTAAAAAAATATAATATTTTTTGTCTTTGCATTTATTTAATTTCTTTGTATCCACCACTTTACTTAAAATGAATTGAAAGTAAGAACTGAATTTTTTTGTTTTCTTATCGACATTATATTTATTAATTCTTTATTAATTTTGACAAACTATGACATGTATAAAATGAAAATCTGTATCCGAAATTTTGAAAAGAAAGTTGCTTGATGACGATTTATCCCACTGCCTCCAGGGATCCTGTTTGCTCGTAAGCCGGCCATCTCTGTTATGCCAGCCAGCCAGCGAGGTCCTCTGCATGCCAGCTCTCAGGGAAAGAGCAGCAACAGCCCCGGTCTCATCAATCACAGCAAGCCGTCCTCCTCCTCCTCCTCCTCTTCCTCCTCCTCCTCCTCGCACGGACCGGCTGCCTCGCCTTAAACCACCATCACCTACCACCCTATCACCCTACTCCTTTTCCCCAAAAGACGCAAGGCAGGCTGCTAAACTCCCCAGACTCTATGTTCTTTTTGTATCCTCTGATGGTGATTTCCAACTCTTTCTTTTCTACACATCCTCCTCAGATCCGTGCATCTCCTGAACAGTACTTCTTTTGCGAAAACCATGACGTGTCATCCTGGCAGCATTCACGAAGCATGTTCGGTATACATATTTATGGTGTAGGCTTTGAGGACTCGCTTTTGAGTAACATTTCTTTAAAAGGCTCACCAGGAAACAGTGCCAAGAAGAAAAGAACGTGTAAGATAACAGAAAGGACGAGGGAGATGTCGTTCCGTGGACAGAACAATTGAACGAAGATTTATCTGCTGGTAAACCGGAAAAATAAACCTTGTCCTTTTTTTTTTAAATCCTTCTTTTATCTTTCCATGTGAATCAGACTAGCTTTAATACCAAAGTACCAAAGAGCATATGAATAACGTTGCGATATCGTGTGCACACATACTCTCCTGGTGTCATCATGTTTAGATGATGCCTGTGCAGAAATAAAATATGCAATGGTAAGGATGATCGAACTAAAGTACAAATGAATATAATCAGTGGTAGACCAAGCACATTCCGCTTAACTGGGCGAATCAAATAGTCAGGGACTATCGACATGTACTTTCTTTGTCATATTCTAGCTTTCTTTTTTTGCCATTTAAAAAAAAAAAAAGAAATAGATTAGACACGAACAAACATGAATATTCCCTTGGATGCCACATAATCCACTAATATTGGGACAATCATAAGAGTCAGTTCTATCTAAAACAGATATACATTGGTATTTGGTGATATTCTGTTACCTCAGTCTTTCACGCCTCCTCTGCCTCAGTTTAATTCCAAGATTCATAAGTGTTCATTCAATTTGATATCGTTATAAAAATGGTCATTCTTGTCAACGTAGGTTTCTCATAGCTACATTAGTCATCATGTCGTACGTGTCATGGTTGTGTAGTTAGGAATTAATGATGAAAAATGGCTGAGCACTTCAATGCAACTTCCTGATATGAGGAAACCGTATACATTTGTGGGGATAAAAAAAAAAAAACACACCCCAAAACAGTAGTTGATAAGAATATATCTTTTATTGTGAGTCGAGTCTGATTTCTGATTTCTTGTTACCTTTGCTTTTTCTCCATTTTTATTTTTGTCTTTAAGGAGAATTTAAGGATTTGTTGTTGTTGTTGTTGTTATCCTTTTTTTCAGAAGTTTGTAAAGCATAAAAGTTCAAATTCTATTTATTATTATAATAATTTTCATTTTTACTGTTTTTTTTTCCAGTCCTGAGTTGCATCGTTGCAGCAGCTTCATGGATCAATTTTCTTTTTTTTTTTTTAAAAAAAAATTATTTTAAACGCAGCCAGATACCTCACAATTGTACCTGTACATACGTGTAATAGATGATGAATTACAAGGTATACCTCATTTTATTTCATTTCTATTTCTTGTGAAGCCACTTGAAAATCAAAGTTTTTGTTTCAACAGATCACTGGACTTTCTTTTATTTTTTTTTTTATTATTATTTTGTATTATTATAATACCAAAGAAGGGAAGTATATTACTACGCATCTACCTCATTTGTTGTAGACTGTGCCAACAAACATGACCACAATCGCCCGTTTTTAAGTTTAACGTTTAGGGTTCAAGCATCAAACACGACACATATAGAAATATAGGTCTGCGGACGACACGGAGCTTTGAAACGGTGTAATTTGCATTGCGTGTAAAATTTTTGACTGTGGCATTTTGAGGTGTGGGGGAAAAATAAAAGAAACGCCAGAAGGATTTTATTATATTTACATGATCTATTCTGAGCTATTTAATAGTCATGGATTTGTAAGTGATATCAATGATCCGAATCATTGGTGTACCACAAAAGATTTTATTCTGCGCCAAAATGCTGTCTGTACAGCTTCATAGGAAAAGCTACAACCAATAACAACCAGTTCTTTTTTATCATTTTTTTTTTAGCGTTCGTATATGCACAGTGGTTTTTAGCAGATTGTTCAATTCCACTGTTTACTTGAATCACTGTTTGCATACACAGCATTACATTACCTTAAATCATGACCAAAGGTGTGGTTTCCAATTGCGGATACCCTGATCACAAAATTAAAATTATTCACCGTGTTAAGATGGTCACGGTTAAGCCCTAAATGCAGGAACAACCAAAAAAAGACATATATGAACGTCATATGAAATGAAACAACATTTGCCTTGATTATAATCATTATAATTCCAACATACGTTTCATTAAATTTGCAACATTTATTTTTTTTTGCAAACCCAAAAAGCTTGTTTTTCTCCTTAGAAAGACTTTCAGAAATTTTTGGATTTGAGATCTGCAGCACAAGTATAAAAAATATAAAAATTTTATTCAAGGCTGAATATTTCAATTACATCAATTGATATTAAATATATGTATCATTTTTTACATCGATTCTCACATCTGAAATTAATTGAATCCACATTTTGCAGTGAAAATAGCTCAGATTATATATTTAAACATGATTAGATAATCAGTTCAGGCCTTGGTTAACAAATGATAGCCGTAAGAATGTAAAAACGTGTCCTGAATTTAGCACAACATCACATGAGATCACGACCATTTTTTTTTTTTTAAATCACTGTATAGAAACATAAACTGAAGGGAATATGTGGAACTCTGAACGGGGCACAGTCGACACACAGCTGTCACAATGTGATGTCGCTCTAACAGACTTTCCCTATCTTTTTTTTATTTTTTATTTTTTTATTCCTCATCCATGGCACAGTTTAAATCTTTTCACATAGCTGCCACTTCACATCTCATCTCTAATCTGCAGAGATGTCTGTGCAACTCAGTTTCTCAGTATTTGTTGACTGTGAAATGAGAACATGAGTCGGTGTGATTCTTGTAAAAACCAAAGCTTTTTGCTAGAGAAACTGTTCACCATCAGAAAGCTTGTTAACAAAGATGAAATCATTTTGTTGAATGTTTAAAAGAAAAGAAGAAAAAAAAAGAGAAAGATTCACTCATGTGCTTACAAAACTATGTTTACTTTGTTAAATATGTACACAATGCTATGACGGTAGATTTTAGATTTTTTTTTTTTTTCGCTGTGTATGAAGCTTCAAAACATTTCTTTTATTCCTCTTTTTATTTTGTTTGGATAATCCAGTGCATTATGGGAAAGCTGGATTGTGGTGCTCAGGGGTTAAAAAAAGTACAAAAAAAAAAAAAACAGGTGAAAGATTTTGTTTGTTTGTTTTGCCATTAACTTGTAGCATAATTAGAAATAAAGTACTACTTTCAACTTTACCAAGCAGCTGGGTGTTATAGTCATTAATTTTTGGGTTTTGGGGGGGTCTTTTGGTCTGTCCACATGTCATCCGGCACATCGGGCGACGTGTTTTCCCCACACTGGAGATATCCATCATTTCTTTGGCAGTTACTTAAGGGGTCGGGTTGCCAGCTTGATCCCAATTGTCATTCACACACACTATAGGCATTCTGGGAACACCAGTTAACCTAACCTGCATGTCTTTGGACTGTGAAAGGAAACTGGAGTATCCAAAGGAAAGCCACAAGCATGGGGAGAACATGCAAACTCACAGACAGGATTCGAACCCCAACCCTGGAGGGTTGTAAATAAAACCAATAAAAGATTACAAATATAATAAAGTGATTTGATATAAGAATAAAAACTGCCATATTTAAAGTGGAAGTAAATTACAGTCCTCTTACAATTTACAGTGTAGTGATTTGTTACTACACCAAAAAGTATTTTTTACTAACCTCCCTTTAGTAAGACATTTAGTGCTTAATTCCACATATACATCATTTCACCCAAACTAATCACTTGTATTACAGCCACTATAAACAGCTGTTCTGTCACAAGCCTTAACTTTTTCCTGTCTTGAGGTCAATAAAAAAATTTTTAAAAAGCAGCTGAAAAGAAAGAAACTGTTCTTGAGACTTTCTCACGAGTAGTAAACTTAAAACTGCAGCTTATGGTGTACAGGGTCCCGGGGGGTGCATGGAGCCTATTCCAGGAGTCTTTTAGCCTGAGGTGGGGTCCACCTTGGACAGGTTGACAATACATTTTAGGGCACCTCTTAATTCACTCACATGTAATATGTGTGATTGTATGTTGTTATAGAAGCTAGATTAGAACACAAGTACAATAAATTGCAATTATGATTTCCAATACAAGTAAACTTCTGTCCAACATTTACTAATCAATCAGAATCAAGCTTTTAAAAGTTCTGCGATATAAGAATCAATTAGTTACACACCACTATAGACGGCTATGCACACGACTCTAATGATACTGTATAATTACCATTATGATTACTAAAATTTTTCACGGCCAGATAATCAAGCCCATGTTTATTATTCCTTTTATTTTTAAGACTAAACAAGGGGCCATAATGGCTGTAATGATTTTTACAAATGAAAAAAAAAAAAATCTTAACAGGTGGTAATACAGGAAGGTAACTTCATCATTACGTGACAATAAAGCAATAATTTGTGTCTTTTTATTTTTTCTCCCTTGAGCTTTTTCCCTTTCTCGGGAGTGCATGTTACTGGCACAGAGTTTTATGCAGATTGCCCTTCTTGCTCTAAGCCACCCATCCCAGTGGCTGGATATTATATATGAACTATACAGTATATGGACTGTAGGGTTAGAACCCCCACCCATCTGATCAGCAACCCAGAGCCTCAACCTCATGAGCCATCACTGCCCGTTTAGTATGTCTTTTTATAGTGGAATAAAACCCATTTTGACCAACCTGTTTATCTATTTGCACTAAATTCATTATTCTTAGAAAATAAGGAAAACAAACTTTGCTTCTGGTTTACCCGAAACCTAACCTAATTTGCTTGTTAAAATGTAAGCAAACCAAATTGTGCAATGTCGAGCCCAACATTGATTTGTTAGTAAACCTGACTAGCAAAATTAGCCATTAGCAAACCTTGTTGTTGTTAGTCTTTCAGCTGCTTCCAGCGAGGGGTCGCCACAGCAGACCATCTGATCCACACACGACTTGGCACAAGTTTTATGCCGGATGCCCTTCCTGCCCCAAGCCACCCATTTTTTTCCGAGCTTGGGACTGGCAATGAGGATGGCCTGCATCTCAGGGATGGATATTATATATGAACATAGGGTTCGAACCCCAAACCCTCTGATCAGCAAACTCATGAACCACCACTCAGTTCATTCAATCTTTTCACTACAAGCTTCACCTATTACATGGTTGTACTTATTATACTTAAACACCACCAAAAATTCTAAGCTTTAACTTCTTGCTATTTCTTTAGCACAATGCTATATTTAGCTGCCTACCTTTTGTTGCTAACTAGCATGGCTTTTGTCAATAAGGAAATCAGACTTGCTGCTGGTTTACACTAAACCTGACCTAGATGGTTGCTATGGAGATAGACAAATCTCGTTATCTAATTTCTAGTCCCACATTCGTTTGTTAGCAAACCTGACTAGCCATTAGAAAAACTTGGCAGCTAAACACAGCTTGTTGTTGTTAGCTGTTCCCCTTTCGGCTGCTCCCATTGAGGGGTTGCCACAGCGGATCTGCACATAACTTGGCACAGGTTTTACGCCAGATGCCCTTCCTGACGCAACTATTCAGTCTTGGGTACTGCACTGCATCCAGTGGCAGGGGTTTGAGCATTGGGTGGGAATTGAAGCTGGGCTTTCCGCATGGTGGGCAAAAAACCTACTACTGAGACATCAGTGCCCTGGGAGCTGAACACTGCGCTATGCTAAAATAGATAAATCAGTTTGTTGGGAAGGTGAATCAGTTTGTTTGGAGCTTTGATAGTGGAAATGCTACCTATTTCTTTTTCACTCCAGATGCAAACAGCTTCATTTGTTTACTAAGCTTCTTAAATAATACAATCCTGTATTGTGTTCCATTCAAAATCACAATTTGATCATCTGGAAGGACATGTGTTGAGCATTAAGCCAAGGAAAATCAGCAATTACTACTGAAAAGGGAAAAGCAAAGGAAGGAAAGAGATGACTTGTCAGGACAAAGGTCAAAATCCTGCTCCGCAAACACTGGTAATTAAACTAATGATGCCAGGCGTGTGTGCAGCATTAAGCAGCTAAAATGGAGTAAAGATTGGTTAATTAAGGGTTGAGAACCTGATGTAATTAGCAGCCGGGCCAAGATTAGTGGCTGTCGATGATCTTGCCTGAGTTTTGCAGGTAATAGAGTTATCATGGGGGGAGATGGGTGGAAGAGGAGGGCTCCAGCAGTGTTACATTGCGTTTCAGAATAAACAAAAACAAATTAGCAGCGTCGGCCCGATAATGGGTTATCTTGTCAGACCCTGACAGAAATCCATGCCCTATAACACAGTGTTAATTTTATGCACCACTGACGAGCACCGTCACAATCAATATAGCTACTATAAAGTAAGGAGGCCATCAATCCATGTTGAGGACAGGAAGAGGAAGAGATTTTTCTTGCTTTGGTGCTGTGTTTGTAGAGTTTACAATTAGCACATTATCTTCTGGAAGAGAGTTTCCTCCTAACGAAAGCACAAAAGCACTACTTTACAAAGATGGCAGTGATACGAATCCCTTTCCTGGCTGGCCATGAGAAAATGTAGGAAGAGTTATGAATATGTTTTATGAGTTACTGTACATCTTATATATTGAATTTATTTTATTAAGCATCCAAAAAGAACTCACTATAAAAAAAAATACACTGTAAAAAATGAAGAAAAGTTATTGAAAAGTTATTTAAATAAGTATCCAGTATCCTTTTATTAATATTTTCTTTTACATTATTTACTGTATTTTTTCCTTTACATTATTTACTGTATTTATATACTGTACATACACACACACTCTCACACACACACACACATATATATATATATATATATATATATATATATATATATTGAGCAGAGCGAGAGTGTTAACACAGCCCTGGGATGTTACATGAGTAGTTGAAAAGTTTTTAAAAATTATACATTATATTGGTTTGAAAACATAAGTTTTTATTATAGAAGTATTTTCAGATCATTTAAATTAATTTAATTCAAGTGCATGTATACTGACCATTTATGGTGAGTCAACTATGTTGTCATAGTTAGTCATGCCAGAGTCCCTGATTGCAATCTGCACTAAATATACATTTACCTTATACATTATGTGACTGTGACCATACCAATCTCTCTTTCTCTTCTCTTTTCTCTCTCTCTCTTTCAAGCTACATGTGGCGCTCCTGTGTTGCCAGTGATCCAGACCCCCTCTGACCTCTGGACCTGTCTAAATGATCCTGGTGGCCCGCTTTTAGTCGGACATGTGGTCTGCTTAGGATGCACGTGGTGACTAGGAACGGTTCCACTTTACCATGAAAACGGTCCTGGACTCAGCTGATGCAGACAGCTGTTCTTTGAGGATTTGTGACTGCAGTCGCTCAATAGTTCAGAACTAGAATTCCTACAGTTTTGTACCTGAGCCTCCAATAACGAAACTGGACTCCATATTAACTTAAATACATCAACCGTTACATTGAACTTCCAGCAGCCTAACACACAATATGACTGCAAAACAATTCCTGCTATCCGTTATCACCCAAATGAGGATGGGTTCCCTATTGAGTCTGGTCCTTCTCAAGGTTCTTGCTATTGCCATCGGCTTGCTCATCAGGGACAATCTGATCATTTAGATTCATGCACATTTCATATTAATTTCCATTATTTTCTTTTGGTTCTGTAAAGCTTCTTTGCGAGAATTACCATTGTTAAAATCAACTAAAATTACAAGTAAATTGAATTGAATTGACCCTGAAAAATCTGATAATGTTCATCACCATAATGTAAAAAAAAAAAAAAAAAATCATCTTAGTGACCTTAAAGCAGTTGATGTTCTGAAAAAAAAAGGTCCAGTTTTCAGCTCCTAGTTTCATTGAGTTTGTGCCCGTCAGATGCGTATTCTTGGCTGACAGGATTCGTCTTTTGCAGCCCATCCACCTAAAGGTTTGGTGTATTGGGCATTCTCGGTTCACACCGGTTGTAATATAGACTTCTTTTCTGCTAAAACCTGTCTTTTCATTCTCGCATCTCTCTCATCAAAAAGGTGTTTTAGTATGCAGACCCTCAGCACATAGAATTCTTTTTCTTTTCCTTTTCTTTGTCATTGAACAAGAAATCCTTGTTACATCAGGAACGCATTCATCAGTGTCAATACATCACCAAAATTACAGCTGTGCATCCTGACCTATGAACATCTGGCCCCTTAGTTCTTAAAAATAATGAGACAGTGTGATTTGATTGACTAACCACTATCCTCATGATGTTAATGGATTAGCTGTAACCCTACCCATGGTCATTCTTGGAAATACCAAGAATATATAACCTTATTTCTTTATTTTTCTGATTGCGTCTTGATCATAAAATTCCACTAACTGATCGACTAGAGACTGTATCGAATACTCAAAACCAAGAGGCAAAGTGAGAACATCAGTATTCATTTATAGCTTTGTGTATATGATCTGATAGCTAAGTGACCTCAGTTTGTGGTTCACTACATCCATCATGCATCCTAAATTGACCTCCAGTGCATTAAAGTGGTCATGTGACCAGAGGGTCAGATTACTCATGCCTGAGGTCATTTTTGATCTGGTAATCCTAATGCAGATTTACAAGTAAATCTATGGATTTGAAAATACAGGAAATTCTGCTAGTGCTCCTTAAATTCTGTATATGTAGAGTGTCGTGAAAAAGTATTTGCCTCTTTCCTTACTTTTTTTAAATGATTCAGATCATCAAACAAATTGTAATTTTACACGAAGATAACCAGAGTAAATACAAAATGCAGTTTTTAAGTGATATTTTTTTATTAAAAGAAAAAAAGCTGTCCAACCCTACCTATGTGAAAAACTAACCCCCACCACCACTCAGCTAAATCTTGAATGAATTGTGATTAACCACATTTTACTGCCAGACCTGTTGAATCATGAAATCACTTGAATAGAAACTATTTGACAGGGTCAAGCGCGCTAAATGATTTCAAATCATGCTGTGATCTAAAGAGAACTGTGGCAT
>JAOVVA010000029.1:6253319-6284075 GCA_028565275.1 Leiocassis micropogon | reverse complement strand
TTATTTATTTGTGTGTGTGTGTGTGTGTGTAGAAGCGAAAAAGTAACGCAAAAAGTGTACACATATGTCTTGCTCGCCGATCTCTGTTTTCTTATTGCCATCGATTGAACGATGAACTTTCACCCCAGGAGTAAAATTTCCCACCAAAATCACATCCTAGCTGTCAGGTGTGATTAGCTCAGCTGATCTGAACAGAATGGATCATGTTGTGTCAATACCAATTAGCAACTTCAGCATATATCTGTACCGCAATAAGCCAGCCATAGCAATTAATCGGCCTCTCACTGCATTACGGATACAACATATAGCAGTTAACACTGACCTTCAGTAGGATTTTAGGCGTTAAAATGCTGCCACATAGTTAATTGCATAATGCTGCCACATAGTTATGCTGCCACATAGTTAATTGCATAATGCTGCCACATAGTTATGCTGCCACATAGTTAATTGCATTTACATAAAAGTGTAAATTTCTAATAAATTATCAGATTAATCAAATTTCACATGAGTGACTTGCTATTTGCTATATGCAAGAAAATTCTAGTTGTTCTGAGGCAACCTAGGTTCTATAATACTACAATGCCTTCCCATAATAAATGTTGCACACTCTAATTTAATTCAACCACCTTCACCTTGGATAATGGCATGCAACATCTTGGCTAATTGTGGACATGATTCCTCATGCTCCCAGAATAATTCTTTTACAGTTCAAGTCCTGGAATATGCCTGTGCCATCAGGGAAGAAACATCCATCGTTGGGATAGCCTGATCATTCAGTACATTCAGGTCATCAGCTGACTTCATTTTATTGCCACATAACGTTGCTGAGTCTAGACCTAAGCAACTGAAGCAACCCCAGATCATAACACTGCTGCCAGAGGCTTGTACAGTGGGCACTATGCATGATAAGGTGCATCGCTTTATGAGCTTTCCTTCTTTCCTCCTTTCCTTTGGGTTTCTCACCACATTGTGTATGTGCAAATGCTTTTACTTTTACAGATGTGAATTCTACTCTAATTTTTTATGATGCAACTTTATGATGCAGTTTTGTCCAAAAATGGTCATTTAGGTTGTTTTTTTTCTGATCACTGCAAAGTTGACGGTTCAGAACTATCCTTTCAGATTTGAATAATGTGTTAGACAGTGCTTAACCCAATTTAAATCATTGTAATGTTTCCTTTGCTTGCTGGAGACCAATAATTTGAAACCTAAAAATGATCCCTTAAAAATTCAATGAGAGACCCTATTTTTAAAGAATAGTTCAATGTGTCATCCCTTTTTCAATTTAT
Organism: Leiocassis micropogon; assembly: GCA_028565275.1. Taxonomy (NCBI): domain Eukaryota; kingdom Metazoa; phylum Chordata; class Actinopteri; order Siluriformes; family Bagridae; genus Leiocassis; species Leiocassis micropogon. The sequence continues at coordinate 6,282,786 of JAOVVA010000029.1, read as the reverse complement.
CTATATGTAGTACTGCTTTGGTCAACATACGAGGGGGTTTCTCAATGCACAATGCCAGGAATGTCGAAAAAGATGATGAAAATCCACTTGGTCGAGCTGCGGACCTGGCTCGCTTTACCTCGGTCATGAAGATGATAGTTAGTTGTGAAGACTGTTGCTTTGTCTCAGGGTCGAAATAGGCGACAGCACAGAGCATGTTCAAATCACATGTGAGGATTGCCTGGACTGTTGAGTATGACACACCAACAAAGGCAGCAATGTTGTTGATCGTTCGCCAATGATCATCATGCATAAGTTGCTGCATTTTTTGGGTTGGGCTAGTTGAAGGTCTTCCTGATCTCTTTGCAACTCATTGCAGCATCGCTGTAAACATCCCGAATCATGTCAAACGTCTCTGTGAGAGATTTGCCCATTTCACGCAGAATTTCACGTTTGTTCTTTGTTCAAACTTGCTGTCCATGATAGCACCAGTTGCACAGTTTCCGATGTACACAGGACAATGCCTTTTGTGCTGACATCTGTTGGCGTGGTACAAAACTAGTCTCAAAACTTTTTGATACCACCTCATCAATGTATCTTATATCATTATTTGTTTCATTTAATCTATTCTATTATCAAAGTCTTTACTCAATAAAGTATATATGATGCAGAGAGTTTCACAGACTGGAATTCCAGTGTGATTTGGAGCAGATAAAGTATAATCGCAAATTTTGAATGCAATGAAATACCACCACACATCAAATTTCATTAAAGAATATTACTTGATGACACAAGATGAACATTTTCTAAAATAGCAGGGTTAAGATATTACATTTGCCTGTCACATCATGTTTCTTACCTAGGAAATTCTCATGAAAGGCATTTAAATATTCTTCACACATGATTTGTGTCTGTAGGGTTGAACAAAGAAAAAAAAATGTGGCCATGTCACCTTATGTGCCAAAACAAATTAGTCTGCGTACCACACCAGTTTCACTTATATTTTAAACTTTTGTTCTCATGTTTATAACAAAAATAATAAAAACTGGAGAAAAGCCGGCCTGGATCCAGTCACTTTAACGTGCCTTGGGCTCATGGTCAGATGAAGTCACCAGTTAGATTTATTACAATGGCAAAAGGAAGGAGCAGTTCAAAGGCAACCCGAGAGCGCAATTTATCATGCTCTATACACTAAATACTTTAGTTTACTACGTTTACCATTTAAAGAGCAAAGATATAAATGGATTCTGGCTTGTAAAATATTATATTATTAAGGGAGAGTTGAAATGAGGCAGTTGGTTATAAAATTGATGTACAAGAATGCACCAAGCGCTTACATTTTTATTATGATAGGAAGTTAAGGTAAGTTAAGGTAAAAATTTATAATATGCTGGTAATATAATAAAACAGCCCACGCCCCATCTTACAATGGCTTTTTTCTTTCTTTAATGAAAAACTTCTTTTTTTTATTTCTAATTGTGGTGTTTAATTCTGGACAATATTGTTTTATTTTGTCAGTTATTAACAAGTAAAGTATATTGACAAGCCACATTGCAGTATTACTACTGATCAATAAAGGTCTGTGGCTTAAAGCTTGACAGCCACAAAACCTTTAATTTTTTCAAGAAATTAAATTCCATTCAATTTAAGTTGTTTTTAAATTATTAGTCAATTATTTCTACATTTATATACTGTATGTCTAATATTTGTATGCATGCATGGTACATATTAGTAAATTAGCATGTGTTGCATGTATGGTCTGTATTCAGAAATATTGAAATTTTTGTCATTTGTAAAGGAAAATATATTTAAAAATATGTAAACGTGCATGAGGGACATTTCCCACAAGGACAGGAATGAGGATATATATGATAGTTTTGACCTTGTAAGGACATTTTTGGCAGCTTAACTTTTTTTTTTTTTTTTGAAAAGCTAACAGGCTTCCTTTTGGTAAAAGAGCTTCCTTTTGGTTTCCTTTTGGTTACTTGGGTTAAGGTTAAGGTTAATTATTTGTGCCCTAGACATTTACTTATTAGGAGGTGATAACATTCACAGCTTGCGTGACTTGACTTGCTGTGTGCAAAGAAACGTCATTGCAACTTCCACATGCAAATATTCATTGTGAGGTGAAACCCAAGAGAAATAAATGACTCATTTTAAACTTTCACAGCAACCACTGTCTGCTATTTCTACAAGCCTAAAAAAAGTTTACCAAGCATTAAACAACGTGACTCTAAAATACTCTGGGAAATAGAAATCAGCCAGTGTTCATCGTCTGAAATATCAGTGTGAAATAGATTTTGGACATTTTTGTAAAGACATAAATGCATTTTTTTCATATTTGATAAGATAATGATATCTGATTCTGGGTGTCATTTGATTGCTCTAATGTCTATACCCACATTCTCACATTGGCCATTATGATTATATGTACTGTATATATGGCTCTAGTCTTTCATTAATATATCTACACGTATAACACCCATTTCATTACAGTGCCTGTTGTATTCCAACACAACCACACCTCATTCAGCTGGAGGCCAAAAACAGTGATAGTAGTACGTCAATAAAAATGTAAAACTTGACCATGTCAGTTGAAAAGAAAAGAGTTGAGTGTGCAAACGAAGGGTTCGATCCTGCCGTTACTGGCAGACGTTGTCGGGTTTGCTTCCATCCATAAAATTTCAAAGACAGTAGTCCATAAGAACAAGGTCAAGCAGCAGACATTGGGAACAACTGAGCAACAGACTGGTAGAGGGCGAAAATATGACTCTCACTGACCTGGGTGAAGTCATGCGAATGTCACCCAACAACCAATGGATGACTGCAAAAAAGTTACCTACAAAAACGGTGGCAAATTACAGCCTGGGTGAAGTTCACAGCGAGGTCACTTCGAAACGGGTTAGAGACAGGGCTGAAGACATGCAAAGCTAGTAATAAGCAAAAAAAAGGGTCATGTCAAGGTTTGCAAAAAAGTCCATAAGTATTGCACCATTGAGGTCATCGTCCAATTTTTAGCCCTGGACAGCAGTCTTATGGTTAGATGGAGATCTGGAAAGACTTACAAGCCACAAGCCAGTCTTGCACTGTATGTGAAATTTGTTGGAGGAATGGTGATGATCTGACGGTGCTCAACAAGGTGGAAATCGGACAGATTTGTCTTTCTGAAGGACACATGAATGATGCCACGTACTTGATTATCCTGGAAGCTTCCTTCTGTTGTGACAATAGATCTTTGAGTAGGACAATGATATAGACGACACAGCCAGACCAATCAAGGTGTGGATGGCGATCCAAAATTAAAAACCTCACGAATATAAAAGAGCAAAATTGATGGTCACATCTCATAAAACAATGCTGGGAATTTATGTCACTCTTGGGGCAAAAATTCCAAAACAGCAATGTGAAAGACTAGTGGAAAGTGTGGCAAGACGCATAAAATCTGTGATGGCAAATTGGGTTCTTCCAACAAATGCTAATTTCTTAACTCCTCCTAAGTCGAAATATTTGTATAATATTGTGTAAAATAAATATACATTTAGTTTATGAAATACAAGAGATTACAAGATTTACTCAGCTACATACCTGCAGCGGTCTGTTAATTTTTTCCATATCACATCAGAGGAAGGAGCTCTAAACAAGCATTGATGATACGTGCCTCTTCTATTTGCCCTGTCGACACTGAGCATGAGAGATATCTGAGCGGAGAGGGGAGGAGAACTGAACGTCCCTGTTATTAATCTGAAGATATAGTGAAGTGAGGGAATTATTTTCTTTTAGTGGCTTTCTAGGTCACTGTCCATGACCCAACTTCGAAAAGTAGTGTATTCATTATATCACATATTGATACTAAGCAATCTCTAGGAGCTGCAATTTTCCACTATCTCAATCACTCATTCACTCATTGTCTCTACCGCTTTATCTTGTATACAGAGTCGTGTGGGCCTGGAGCCTATCCCATATTATGAGAGTATAAGACGGGGTACACCCTCAATGGGGTGGCAATTTAACAAAGGGCACTCACACATACACACACGCACACTATGGGCAATTTGGGAACACCGATTAACCTAATCTGCATGTCTTTGGACTGTGGAAGAAAACCAGAGTACCAGGAGGAAACCCACCTTGTCATGTTCTTGTCATGTGTTATTAGGTTTATTGACCATTTAACCACACTGTCAGGTCCAATACCTACCTTTCCTGCAGGTTTACTGCATTACTCAATATATATTCCATGTTCGTAACATTTAAAGAGAAATATTTCACTTTTTTTTTCGAGTTCAATGAAATCACTATTTATACAGTACAAATATTGTGTATCTCTTGGTCTAGTTCTGTACATGCATGGCACCAAAGATGTCCAAATGATGATCATCGACACCCTCCATAAGGAGGATAAGCCACAGAATGTGCTGTGTCAAAACATATTCATATATGGAAAATGTGGTAGTAAAAGGTGACCAAGCAACCTTTGGAAGATTGTCAAGTAAAGCCAATCCAAGAACTTGGGAGAGCTTTGCAAGGAATGGAGTGAGGCTGGAGTCAGTGCATCAAGAGACACTTTTTAATTGTATTTTATTTTTTAAAAAGTATGGAAATAAATGCAAGAAAATTTATTTTAAAAAATATAGTCTATAATTATCTGTAGGTCCCTGATGAGCAAAGGTGGCAAAGAAAAACTCACTGAGATCACAATAGGAAGAATCCTTGAGAGGAACCAGACTCAATATGGAAGCATCTCAGCATGCACAAAACATCAAAACGTAAGGAGGATGGGCTACAAAATGTGCCATCATTTCCCCAACAGACACACATATGCACACATAGATAGATAGATAGATAGATAGATAGATAGATAGATAGATAGATAGATAGATAGATAGATAGATAGATCATTCATATAAGATGAATATGAGAATAATGAGCCTTCTCCCCCCCCCCCTTGACTCCCTCACAATGATAATCTTCGATTGCTATGGTGACAAACACCATACTAACAAAAAATTGTCAAAGCCATTGATCTCTTTGGATTCACTATAAATTGTCTACTGTTTCTTCATTGACCATTCATAAATCTAACTTACCTCACCATAAGTGCTTCTGTCAGGAAGGAATATTAATAACAGAGTCTTTTCTCATGCATTGTATTTAAAAGCTTACAACGATGCGCTTGCATGTTTATTGGACAAAATAAAAACGCCCTCCCTTTGACACGCAACGTATCGGAAAGTACTTGTCATGATAACCAAAAATAAGGCTCCTGATTATAAGCTGACAAATATCTATCATTTTGAAGCTGTGATACAATCAACACACATTTCACAATGTCCTTTTTTGAGGTCAGTGTACTTTTCCAGACCAGGCATCTGAAACCTAGACTAGGTGAGTACTTGCCATTGTGTGGGTGACATGACACATTTAAAATGCAAATTCAAAGAAGCGCACAAAGCCAGAGCATAGGTACGAAGCTAGATGATGAATGCAATACTACAAACATGCTGACATCCTAACAAACACAGCTGCCCTCATGTTAAGCTTTGCTTATGTGTCTGTTTTGCCTTACAAATAGAGGCCCTTGTTCATGGTCACTGCTTTTCCACATCACAATGGGATGTGGTTCTACCACATAATAGTGGTTTGATCAGCAGCATAATGTCCACTTTTGACTAATCGCGGTACAAAATATTCTGAGATTTTATATATTTAAAAAAAAAAGTCATGTGCTGGCTATGGGATCAAAAGCTCCAAGATGGAATATCTTGATAGTATTGGTTCACACATAATATAAGGTAACATATTCCTTTATTAAAGAGCTTAATGTAAGAGAAAATGTGATTCAGCAGACCAGGCAACCTTCTTCCATTGCTCCATGGTCTAGTTCTGACTATTTTCCAGATAGACAGGGGTCAGTATGAGCACTCTGGTTTTCCTTTCTTGGACCACTTTTGGTATGTTCTGACCATGGGAAAATCTCACCCATTTATCTAGCCATCACATTTTGGCAAACATTTGTCAAAGTTGCTCAAATCCTTATGCTTGCCCATTTTTTTCTGCTTCCAACACGTCAACTTCAGGGACAAAATGTTCACTTGCTGCCTGATATATCACACCAACTTCCATGTGCCACTATAACGAGATGATTAGTGTTATTCACGTCACCTTTCATTATTCAAGTCATAATGTTATGGCTGATCCGTGCATATCGTTAAACCATGATTTTTTTGAGATATAATACTTAAATCGTGTTTTATGTTGTGTTGTACTGTTCGGATTGTACTGTCTCTAACTTGATAAGTAAAAATGAGTAAAAACTGATTTAGAATCTTAAATACATCTACTCTCACTCACTAACTCATCGTCTATACCGCTTTATCCTGTATACAGAGTCGAGGGCACGAGGCGGGGGTACACACTGGACAGGGTGCCAATTCATTGCAGAGCATACACACACTACGGCAGTTTGGGAACGACAATTAGCCTAAACTAGGGTTTGGATTGGTGGAGGAAACCCACCAAGCACGGGGAGAACATGCAAAACTCCATTCACGCAGAGGCAGGATCCGAACCTAGCCGGGATCCGAACCCGCCCCATAGAGGTGCAAGGCGACAGTGCTAACCACTAAGCCACTGTGCCGCCTGAATACTTTTAACAGAACTATTTATTCTATTATAGTATGTGTATAGTGTATCATGTTCTTATTTGTTTCATTCTCAGCCTATGCAAACCTTGCCACTTGATTATTTGATTAAATTTAAGTAATATGGTTACGAGTCATTTTATTTCTTTGATCTATTTCTTTACAGGATTTTTAATGAGAATAACTTCCAAACATTTTTATAAAGAAATCAGCTGAGTTTAACAGGAAAAACTGTTTAGTCATTAATTTTAATTTCATTAATTTTTATTAGTGATTGTGATAAAGCACTTCACTTCAAACACTTTTGAACACATTGTGTCAACACTAACAATAAGTGAACTTTGTAGGTGAAATACACCACAAAATCAGCACTTCTTTTCTGTTGGTGTGGTTGTTACTGATACAACAACCACCATATTCGTTCGATTTTATGTTCGAATAACAATGCCAGCAGAGACAGGTAGCTGACAAGCCGAGTCCCGGCAGAGTTAGCACTAAGCGGTCTAACAAGCCACTTTAAGGCCACGGATTTCTATACACTCATTCCTGAGCTTAGCAGCAGCAGCTTTGATTCTAACAATAATTGGGGTCTTGTTTCTGTCAAAGTGCTGCCAATAACAGGAGTCAAGGTTAATAAAGGCAAAGCCGCAGGTGTGTCTGTTTCTTTAGCAGAGTTTTCAGGTAGGAGAGGTTGTGTAATTAGATGCCTTTGGCACTTTGGCCAGGTTGTGGGCTTAAATGGCTATACTGGGTGCCCTTATCAATCATTGTTCCATAACTTTAGAAAAAAAGAGACAAAAAGAAAACATGTCAGTGTTTATACTTTTCAAGCTTTTCACTGTTAGTCACTTGCAGAAAGATCTGAAAATCTACGTGCTAGAGAATTCAATATTTATTAAAATATATACAGGTGCATCTCAATGAATTAGAATATTATAATAATTCTATTTTAAAAGTGAAACTCGTATATTATATAGATTTATTCCACACAGACTGATATATTTCACGTGTTTATTTCTTTTAATATTGATGATTATGGCTTACAGCTACTGAAAACCCAAAATTCAACTCAGAAAATTAGAATAATGGGATAAGGTTCAATTTTGGAGACTCATGGTGTCACATTCTAATCAGCTAATTAACTCAAAACACCTGCAAAGGTTTCCTGAGCTTTTAAATGGTTTCTGATTCAGTAGGCTGGCTGTTCACAGAGTGCTGTATCCAAGCACATTAATGGGGAAAGAAAATATAATAATAAAATTATATATATATATGTGTGTGTGTGTGTGTGTGTGTAAAATATTTTTTTTTATAATAATAATAGTAACTGTGCTACATATTAGGCTTCTATTGAAATTCAGCTGTATTTTGTCTTACCTGTTCCTTATCATCAGCTTGATCAAATAAATATATGAGTCATTATATGAGTCAACAGGCTGTCAGTAAATTAAATAATTGTCTAAAAGATACAGGGCGGATAATGTGATAATTACTTAGGAGTGAACACATTATATCACATTATTCTTTATTCTCCTGTTCAACATTCTTGTATTACATTTATTACATTTAGCAATGTCGCTTTAATTGTATCTAAATTAATTCTCATTAAAAAAAATTGTTGACTGACTGCAACATTTCATGTCATGTCAAATGATCATTTCGCTTTTGTCTTCGTTAAAAGGGAACATAATTTAGTAACACCAAAAATGGTGGAAGAACTTTTCTCTCTCAATAACACCCCCCCCCCCATGTCAAAGTGTGAGATAAAAAGGAAAAATAAACATCAAAAAGATGTTGTCGACAATTATGAAATACAATACAATATAATATAATACAGACAATGCCTCTTTATATCTTGAAAAAGCTTACAGATATTTATGAGAAAGCGAACTGGCTCTGTTTATTGCTTAGAGCAGCTCCCACTAACCTGCATGGTAATGTTTCCAAGCACCATTACGCACAATATACACTTTCCATTGCACAGCGATCTGGGATTTGTTTCTGTCCTAAGCTTCAACACTAGCTTTAATGCTATTAAACCATAATAGGATTTGCAATCTTTTACATCTGTGGTTTTCTCAATAAAGAAATGCCACAAATCACTATATGGCTTTTTGGCCTTGCATTAGGAGGCACTTGAGTTCCATGAGTTCATGCAGAACTTCAGAAATTAACCCATTCTTTTCAGAGCTTTTGTTTGGTGTTTGTTTTTGTTTTTTTTAATCAGTAAAAGGAGCTGCTTCTCTTTCAGAATGTAATATTTCTGTCTCAGGCTGCTAATTGGAATAAAATATAAGCTGTTTTATTCAATATGGACAGGATTTCTTTTGCTACCAAAGTTTGGAATAATTCTGAATATTATTTAAAAACTGTCAGGGTTGATACATCAGATCAGTCAAACTGCAAGATATTGGCACACGTTTTACACCAAATGCCCATCCAGACACAAGCCACTTATTTCTCCATGCTTGCTCCATGCATGCTCCATGCATCTATATGGGAATAAGGTAAAGGTCCTTGCCCAGGGGCCCAAAAGTGGCAATCCAGCAGTGTCGGGGTTCAAACCCCCAACCCCTTCATTCAGCAAACCAGAGCCTCAACCTGATGAGCCCCATTTGAAAGATTGTTTTAAGTCAATTAATTCTTTTTGGGGTTTTTTTTTGTTTTTTTTTGTTTTAATGAAATGAAAATGAAACGAAATAAAATGATTAATACAGCAATAAACATGTTTAAAAAAAAAAAACAATGTAGAGTGAAAGAAAAAGTAGGATAACCAGTCTAAAACCTGCAGGACGGGTTTGCCAGATGTTGCTTTAATTATTCATCCCAAAAGAAGCCAGGCATGTTATTATAAATATTTACAGAGTGAATAAAAAATATTCTTGCAACAGAACTGTGTAATGTTCTGTGTAACCTCATGTACACCATGATATGTAAAATGAGGAAGGTTTTTGTAACAGATGACATTAATACCTCATATATTTTATTCATATAGTTTTGTACAATGTATCAATGAAGTAAACCAGATTAAACTAGATGGAATCTAGACATTTTATTGTTGTCAGGCCATCTACTCTTAGATACTGCATTTTGGGGAAAAGTTTCCACAAATAACAAAAATGTCTACTATCTAATATAATCACTTACAAAATATTTTACACCTTTAAGTACTAGTTGAATTCTTTTTTCTCCGAGTAGGTATGTCGAGATCTTGTTTCTCCACACCTCCAGCAGACCTTTCAAGTTCATTGTACAAAGATGGATGAGGGATTTTTGCCCTTTGACCACTACAAAAACAATGTTGGACCCAATGCTGATAAATAGACAGAGCGTATGGACTAAAGGGGGTCATGAACTGATAAACATGCAAGAAAGTGGGGAAAAACAGAAGCATGGTTCTCAAGTAAATCTTAATGTATATGTAATAATTAAACTGGATTGCAAAAATATACAAATTTTTTGTTTGTTTAAAAGTTGAGAAGCAGGTGGTGTATGGATGATGTGAGGTATAAATGTTTTCTTAAAGAAGTAGACTTAAAGTAGACTAAAATTAATTTCACTTGGATATTGGGGGGAAACAGGGCTTTTTTAACATACTGTGTAAATATTCTATCTTTCCTAAGTGAGTCTCACATACATTCTTATACTGCCCTCTGCTGGACAAATTAAGTGTTTGCAAAAACTCCTGACAGGCAATTCATGTTGCTAACATTTTAAGAAACTCTAAATTTATTTAAACATTTGTATTCAGCTTAAAATGAAAATAATTAGGGTCCGTTGGTTTCTAAAGAACCAAACTTTACACTGTAATAAGCTGTCACAAATATTAGATGGAACTGAGCTTTTCTCCCGGCAGAGGTGGCTCGGAGCCCACTACAGTTGTTCTTGTGAACATTCAATGACTGGAACGCCCGATCCTTGATCCTTGCAAATCAACAGATTACTGTACTTGGCTCGCTTGCAGAAAAGATGCATCTGTCTGTGGGAACTGCACACACAATCATTCACCAACACCATTTCCACATATTTGGGGGCCATTCCTGGGAGGCCAGCATTTCAGACATGAAGCAGGGAGTCTGATCATGGCTCCAGTATACTGAGAAAGCTTGCTACCTTGATGATATCCAAGTACTACTGAAAAAAGTGATAAGTGCATGTTCGTGATGTTTTGAGGTGTTATTATAGAGTTTGTGTGTGTGTATGTGGCACCTCACTGTGGAGATAAAGTGAATTACTTAACCTGAAGAAGAAAGCTTTTGAGGATGGTGGCAAGGTTGAGATCAAGGTAGTGGTCTGAGATGGAACAAAAACCATCATAGGCTGTAAAAAGAAGGACACCAGTGTATTAGTAGTGAGGGCCAATGAGTTCAACCAGTTCTTCATCAACTGGTTTGACTGCCTTAATCCTTTATCAGTTGTCCGTCCTGTTATCACCTCCCCTCCCCCTCAACTACAGTCCTCACCCACACTACAGCAAGGAGCCCAGCTGCCCCCCACCATCACAGCACAACATGTCAGAAGAGAACCGAGGAGACTCCAATCCACCAAACAAGGTTGCTGGCTCAAACAGGATACGCCTGAGACGCTGTCCTCTCACATCATGAAGACGTTGGAAATACTGTTCCTTTATCTCCTCAGACCTCACGTTAGTCATGCACTTGATTCCCTGCAGCTCACGCACAGGCAGAAATTTGGTGTTGACGACACCATCCTCTGCCTGCTCCATCAGACCCTCTCCCACCTTGATAAGTGGAAATTAGTTGTGAGGATCATGCTTTTTTTTATTTCTCCGGCAATTTCAACACAATCCAGCCCCTTTTATTGAGAAACCAGCTGACTGACATGCAAGAGGATTCAAATCTGGTGATCTAGATCACAGACTGCCTTAAAAAAAGGCCACAGTATGTCAGGATGAGGGTCTGCATAGTCAGTGAAACCATTTTCAGCAGTACAGGAGCACCACAGGGGACTGTCCTCATCCCTTTACTGTTCACTTTATACACCTTGGACTTTACATGCCACATGCAGAAGTTCCATTACCTGCATTCACGTGATGGACAGCCTGGTCAAGGACTTTGTGGTGTGGTGTAATCTAAACAAGCTACAAATGAACATCACTAAGACCAAGGAGATGGTTATTCACTTTCTCCGTCCGGGTCTCCCCTGTTACCTGTCTCCATTGAGGGAGTGGATGTTAAGAGGGTCAGGTCATACTTGGGCTACAGCTGGATGACAAACTGGACTGATCAGAGAACACTGACTATCTGTATAAGAAAGGTCAGAGTCAGCTGTTCTTCCTGCAGAGACTAGGATCTTTCAACATATGTAATAAGATCCTGTTGATGTTTTATCAGTCAGTCATCGCCAGTGTACTTTTCTACACGGTGGTAAGCTGGGGAAGTAGCCTCAAAAGAAGGGATGCCAAGCGATTGGACAAGGTGGTCAGGAGATCTGGTTCGGTGGTTGGTTTGGAGCTGGACTCTCTCTCGAGGAAGTGGCAGAGAGGTCACTAAACAAAATGTTGCCCATCATAGCCAGCTTCGACCACCCACTGCACATAGTTTTCTGCAAACGGAAGAATGTGTTCAGTGGAAGACTTCTGGTACAAAGGAAATCCTTTGTTCCCAGAGCCGAGGCTCTTCAACACCTCACTACAAGGACATGGGGGTGTGGTGTGAGCAATTTTAGAGCATGTACTTGTGTGTTTAAAGAAGAACAAGCTTTAAGAAAGCGCAATACAGTGATGTAATAAACACAGACTGTGATGCAATAGAGGAATATTATACAGTAAAGGACAGGAACGTACAGAAATGCTAACAAGAACAGGTTTAAAGAACAGTGTGTACAGAACATGTGTACCTATTTAGCCACAGAACACAGACAAAAGTAAGGTTTAAGAATACTCGGTGTAATGTAAGGATTGGTCACAAATTGGTGCATACAGAGTATGGGGCCCCAACAAAGACATGGGTAAGCATCCGAAGTGTATCTGAAGTGGTGTATCACATATCAGTAGGCAATACTCTCTGAGCAAGAACAACAGACACAGGAAGTTCAGTAAGAGGTATAAAAGTTGAAATGCGTCTGTTCGGAGATGGCGCAGGAGTAAAATCAGTTTGGGTGCCAACGGTAACACTATCACCAGTTTGTGTACTGACAGACACTTTGAAATCGGTCAAAACAAATTACAACATCATAACAAATTGGCAATAGATCAGCTCTAAACTCAGACCTTGTGGGCGAAGGGACATGCGGGTAAGGAGTGGGTATGCAACGTCATTTGGTGGGACCAGGATTGGCATCACCAGTCTCGACATGAATGGACCCATTCTCCTGAGAATGCTGTGTAGAGGACTGTTGACACCCAACCATTTGTGAAACTGTATATAAGGAATGTGCATACATTTGTCAAGTCAGTCTGCTCTTGAAGATGCTTGAGTTTGCCACTTAAGCATTTGAGTACGGCTCATTTGGATTTTATTGCTGCAATAAATTCTGCTCACTTCATCCAGATCTACGAAGTTTTGGTTTGTTCTTTGATTCTAATATTTATTGATGTACATTGGTATCGCTTGTTTAAAGTTTAACTATGCAGTATTAACAGATATGGAGGACCTAAAAAATCCCCAACAGTGGACTGAGAGGTCTATGCTCGTTACTCGATCTATTGCATATTTTGCAATTACACACAGACTTAATTTCAGTGTCACTTTCACGCTGCTCTTTGCACAATTACTGGACTTGGGTATTTGCACAATTAATACTATTTGCACTGTTGTCACCTTGTCACATATAGGATTGCACATTATGGCTGCACTGCAATTTAACCTCTTTTCTCTCTCTTTTATTAACTTGTAATTTATATAATTCATTTATATGCTCCTTATATATTGTTGTGTTTCTTCTTATGATAACACTAGTAACTTCTTGTCAGTTCTCAAATTACCCTGTGTATACTGACTATATGTGAGATATACATTGTGCAATCTACAACCTGTCTTTATGTACTGTCCTAAATTTGCTATTCTGTTTTTGGTGGTGTAATGGTTAGCACTGTGGCCTCGCACCTCCAGGTTCTAGGTTCGATTCCCGCCTCTGGATCTGTATATATGGAGTGTGCTTGCTGGGTTGCCTTTGGGTACTCCGGTTTCCTTCCACAGTCCAAAGACATGCAGATTAGGTTAACTGGCTTTCCATAGTGTATCTGTGTGTGTGCCGTGTGAGGGATTGCCACCATGTCCAGAGTGTACCCCGATTTGTGCCCAAAGTCTCGTGAGGACGGCAATGCCTACTGCAACTATGTATACAGGATAAGCTGTGTAGAATATGAATAATTGAATTATTGTATAACATTGTCGGAAAGAGTCTTCAGTGTTCATTCGTTAACAGTGAGAAGTAAAGCTGCAATGAAGGGATGATGAGTTTCATGGACTTTTCCTTTAAGGGTGAGTGTGTTGAATTTAGTCCGGGTTCGATTCCCGGCTCTATGTGCATGGAATTTGCATGTTCTCCCCGTGCTTGGTGGGTTTCCTCCAGGTACTCTGGTTTCCTCCCACAGTCCAAAGACATGTAGATTAGGCTAATTGGCGTTCCCAAATTGCCCGAAGTGTGTGAATGAGTGTGTATGTGTGTATGCCGTGTGATGGATTGGCACCCTGTCCAGGGTGTACCCCGCCTTGTGCCCTAAGCCTCCTGGGATAGGCTCCAGGTCCCCGTGACCCTGAATACAGGATAAAGCGGTATAGACGATGGGTGAATGAGTGAGTGTTAAATTTATTACTCTAGTGCACTTCCGTAAGAGCGGTTTGGGACGCGACCCTGGTTATACAGGCGCTCAGGCTTGACCAGGTCACGTGGGTCAACATCTCGCTCGGGCAGGATGAACGCAGCCAGAAAATGGCGGATGTTGAGGAGTTACGGGTAGGCGAAAGTGTTCTGATAGCTGGCCGCTGCTTTGCACTTGTCGGAGTTCTTAAAAGTTTTCTTTGCTAGGTTTTACCTACTATCGTTTTATTTCTTTATAAACAACCCAAAACAGTCACTTAGCATCGTTTTATCGCCTAAGGAGCGTCGATATGTTGTTTTTTTCACAGTCTGTAGGCCAGAGAGTCGACACTATGAAGCCCGGACCTGTTCTAAACTGCTAGCACTAGCCGCCTAGCCTGCTAGCTTCCAGCTGCTTCGCTAGCTATCAAGGTGCTTGGGCTTCAGCTACATGTCTTTATCAGTCTGCGTTTGGGGTTTTAGTGCTCAGTTCTCATTAGAGTTTTGTCAGTTAATACTGATTAAGAGATTTATAACATTCTGAAAATGACTGTGTGTGCGGGAATGTCATGGTCAATCTTTTGTTATTGTCTGTTAGCATTTTAGCTCAGTAGCTAACTAACTTAACACTGTTTCCTTGGAGATGTCTATGTAACTGTCTGTTACAGGCTTTATGTAGTAGGTTAACTTGTGTTTTTGTTTGTTTGTTTGGAATGCATATTAATTTAGAAGTAGACACGAGACATTAATAGAGGCAGTTGGCTATAGATAACTAGCTAGCTGACGTATGCTCCTGTCTAGCTATTATTATTATTATTATTATTATTATTATTATTATTAATTTAATAATACCTTTTAAAGCACCAATATGTTCTCTTGCTTAAAGTGTCCAGTATCAGATTAGAATAAACTTATAATAGAATAAATGTTGAAGTAAGTCTCCTGTAATTCACTTGTTAAGAAATTATTCCTTGCCATTGTTTCACACCTTTTCGTTTTTTTATTATTATAATGTTAAAAATATATACGAATCGATAAAATTAATCTGTCTTTAGCCGGCACGGTGGCGTAGTGGTTAGCACTGTCACCTCGCACCTCCCGGGTCTGGGTCCGATTCCCACCTTGGGTCTGTGTGCATGGAGTTTGCATGTTCTGCCCGTGCTTGGTGGGTTTTCTCCGGATATGCCAGTTTACTCCAATTAGGTGAATTGGCGTTCCTAAATTGGACATAGTCTGTGTGTGTGCGCCCCCTGCGATGGATTGGCACCCCGTCCAGGGTGTACCCTAAGTCTCCTGGGATAGGCTCCAGACCCCCTGCAACCCTGTATACAGAATAAAGCTGTCTTTTTCTGACAGTTTTTGGCTTTAAAATAATCCCTGTATGTGCAGTTTACAATTTCCAGTTTTTATTCCGCTGTTCCTGGGATTATTCTTAGCATGAACAATCTGGATGTTAGGATTTTGTTTTTCTAGAATAAAAAAAATGATGAGCAAATTAATTATGGACAGTATATATATTGAATGCCATTTGACCCTGTTGAATTGAGAAATATCTTAAATTGTTTTGCAGAAACCTAGATTTGAACATGGTTTGGTTCAAGTCTTGTCTCTAAGGTTTTGTTTTCAGTCAAAATAATACTTGTTTAGATTGGTAACGTTCTAATTAATCTAGATTGCTGTTTAAAGCAAAGACTAAAATTTTCATTACTGATTTATAAATCCATTTTAAAATGCAACATCCAGTACTTTTGATTTATCATGAAAATCCATCATTCCTTTAGTGCACGTTTACTTTCATTGTGTACAGACATGTTGTAGGTCCTGCCATTCGCCCTGTTTTTACTATCTGCCTTTGTCACACTGATTTGCATTCTTTGTTTTTTTTTCTCTTTCTCAGAATATGATATCAAGTTTCCGCGTCTCGGAGCTCCAGGTACTGCTAGGTTTTGCCGGAAGGAACAAGAGTGGTCGCAAAGATGAACTCCTGCTGAGAGCTTTGCATTTACTGAAGAGTGACTGTAGTCCTGCCGTGCAGCTCAAAATCAAGGACCTCTATCGCCGGAGATACCCGAGGACATTAGACAGTCTTGCAGAGCTGTCCGCTCTAAAGTCAAGCATAAATTCATACCTAGACTCTGAAGCGAGCTCACCAGTTGTGAGCCTGGACCTTTCTTTTGGTGCTAGTCCGTCAGACTCGCCTAGTCATCATCAGCACTTGGTGCCTGTTAACTCGGCTGCGTTACATGACCCAAAGCCCAGGATGAACATGCAGCAGCCGACACCGCTCATGCCTCCCGTCCACCCGGACGTCCAGATGAAGTCTCTGCCGTTTTATGACGTGTTGGACGTTTTGATTAAACCATCAAGTTTAGGTAGTTATGGTTAGCGTGTTTTAGTTTAAGACCTGGGTCAGGTTTTGCATAGCTTGCCAACATATGCAAATGTCTTTTAAAATTTATAAATTCCTGGATTTCTTACTGCGTAAGAAGATCTAGGTTTAGATTAATTATTTTCTTCTTTAATTATGCATCTAATGCATTTCTTATTTATGCAAAATGCATATAGTCTTACAATCAATTAGATTTTGCATAGTCATTTAACAAAATCTTAAATCAGGTTGATTATTGAATTAATTAGAAAAACTAAATATGTACTGTATATGTATGTTTTTTTTTTTTCTTTGATATTTTACATACAGGAGCCAGTACTGTTCAGAGGTTCCATCAAGAAAAATACTTTATTTTTGCCTTGACCCCACAGCAAGTGCGTGAAGTTTGCATTTCACGGTAAGGACCTAATTTAAATAAATATTTAGTCCTGATTTGTTACACCGCATGTGTTTTTCATTCTCCTTTCTTCATTGTCGAAAGGGATTTTCTTCCTGGTGGCAGAAGAGATTATATGGTTCAAATACAACTCCGGTAAGATGTCCGACGTGATATCGCCACTCATCATTTCATTACAAGTTCCGAATACATTTACAAATGAACACTGGATTAACCGTTTGTGTTTGCTGTCAGCTTCTGCCTTTCAGAGACTAGCTGCCCTCAAGAGGACAACTATCCCAATAGTCTTTGCATCAAAGTCAATGGGAAGCTCTTTCCTCTCCCAGTGAGTATTAACATGCCGGTGATTTTCATCGCACAGTTTGAATGTAGGACATTTTTAATATGCAAATACTTTTGTAGTGTAATGTTTGATCTGGAGGACTTATTATGGTATTATGTGTAAAAGTGTTTTATGAGGTGCTTCTTTATGTGTCAGGGCTATGCGCCGCCTCCTAAAAATGGTGTAGAGCAGAAGAGACCAGGCAGACCTTTGAACATCACATCTCTTGTCAGACTATCCTCCGCTGTCCCCAATCAGATATCAGTCACGTGGGTGCCTGAAATTGGAAAGGTAATTTTCCCATCAGCTTTTGCTTTTTTATATCACATCAGTGCCATTCTTACCATTTTTCACACCTTACACACCTGTCATTGTTTTCCAGACTTACTCCATGTCTGTGTATTTGGTGCGGCAGCTGACATCACCGTTGTTACTACAGAGATTAAGAATGAAGGGAATCAGGAACCCCGACCACTCGAGAGCACTTAGTGAGCTCTGCTTGCTTTTAAAATAACATCAACAATAATAATAACTACCTAGTTTTTATTGCTGTCGTTGTTTTGTATATGGTCTTTTGCAGCTGTGTGGTTACAGTTATTTAGTTAGTTACAATGAGATATTTTCCTTCTCTGTGCCAGTAAAAGAAAAGCTCACCGCAGATCCCGACAGTGAAATAGCGACAACCAGCTTGCGAGTCTCACTCATGTGCCCAGTAAGTCCTGAAAAGGTTTTATTTAATACTATCTTGCCCCTAAAGTGTTCTTTACCCAAGTCAGTTCTTTTCCAAATTCTAAATTTGGTTTCACTCAGCTTGGAAAAATGCGCCTGACGGTGCCCTGTCGAGCCGTGACCTGCTCTCATCTCCAGTGTTTCGACGCCGCACTCTACCTGCAGATGAACGAGAAAAAGCCCACCTGGATCTGCCCCGTGTGTGACAAAAAAGCAGCATACGAGAGTCTAATCATTGATGGGTGAATACCTCTCCATTTATAATAGCCTGGTGACATTTTAACATCCTTCACAGCTCACTTGAGGTTGTTTCAGCGTATTTAATTATACTAATTAACTTGTGCGCTCTTATTAGGCTCTTTATGGAAATATTAAATGACTGCACAGATGTGGACGAAATCAAGTTCCAAGAGGACGGGACCTGGTGCCCAATGAGACCAAAGAAGGAGACGCTGAAAGTGTCATCTCCATGTTTACCCAAAATTGAGTGTATGTTCTGTCAGAAATTAGCTTCGAATTCACCTCATTTCACAGGGTTTATTTAAACAGATTGTTTGTTTAAAGCACCGTTCTCCCTGAAAAAATTATCTGGTAACAGCAATAGTTTAATCATTGGTTATGTTCTGTGTTTTGCAATTTCGTATTAAGTCAATAGCAATTATCCGTAATGTCTTTAGAGGCAAGAAATGATTTACTAAAGCCGTTTTAAAGCCATAAATATAAATGTTTCCAGTTAATCACGTGTATTCAGACTGGCATCGAAATCAGCAGTTAAGATGTTTTAAGTTGGGCAAGTTAAGAATCATTGACTAAATTTATTTATATACACACACATTGAGGCAAACAGGATTATTTTTGCAAGAGTTAATAATCTTTCATTTTCTTTTGTGTTTTTCTTTTATGGTCGTCTTATAGATTTCTGCTCCGAGCAGAAAGTAAAAAAGCAAGTAGCCTAGGAGAAACTAGAGAAAAGGAAAGATCAATAGATAAATAAATAAATTGGCAAGTGTGATTTTGCATAATCTTTGATCACTATTTTAACTGCTGTTTATTATATTTTTTCAGACCCAGCTCCTTTGCGTCCGAGTGCGGTCGTTCCTCACTCGGATCCCAGCAGTACAAAAAAAGCTGATGTGATCGACCTGACGCTGGAAAGCTCATCAGACGAAGAAGCCGAACCTGACCCTCCCTTGAAAAAGCGCTGCTTGTACATGTCCAAATCTGAGGAGATGCATAGCAGCAAAGGGTTCGTGGTGGCTTTTATGCTTCTAAAATGTGTTTTTCATTTTGCTGCTGTCAAAAAAAAAAATCTAATACATACTGAATGGTAACAAAATGCCAGTTGAAATTATATTATACTAATAATAACATCAGAAGAAATTTGTGTACAAAGTAATTTTGCATAGCGTTTCAGTCAATGTTTGAGATCTTTCATGCGTATGTTAGTGACTCAGTTATTAGGTAGTAAATACATCGATTTATAATAAAATGCATTATCTTTGCAATGGTCATAGTTTATTGATTCAATTAAACAAAACAAATAAGAAGAAAATATTTGTTCATTAGTTATAGAAATAATTTCGGAAGTACTGAATGGCAAAAAATTGTTTAAAAGCATTAAAATTAATCATTATAATTATAATTAATTGAAACAAATAAAATGTATCATATTTAAAATTACTTAGAAAGCACTTTTAAACATGACAGCTGAACAAAGAGCGGTACAATCCTAAAGTAGCTACACACACAATAAACCAACTGACCAATAAAAAGAAACGGAAGTAAAAAAAATTTTTTTAAATAAATAATGGAGTGACTTTATTAAATGAATTCACAAGAGAGGGCGTACGCTGTGTTTTATAGAACTTCCAAGCAATTTGCTGCTGCTGATTTTTGTCGAATCAGGTTTTATTTTTAAGATGTGATCACCTCTTAGGAACTGGGAATCAAATAAACATCACCTTATGGTATGTCTCACCCCGTCACTGAGTCCACTGGCCAGTAATGCAAATAGATTTTTCAAGCACTTGATATTTATATTATATAATAAAACTAATAATTATATCCCTATCACACCTACGCGGTTCACTCCCGGTGAGACGCAGTGTTAGGCACCGTGGCACTGTCTGACGTTCCGCGACGTTCCGGACAGATTGGAAACGCAGGAGGACTTTTTCTATCTTTTTTTTTTTTTTTCCCCTCATTTCAGGGTTTTGACCTATCAGCCATCAACGGTTCGAGTGGCAAATGTACAGCCTCTGGACGCTTCCTACTTGACTTCCTCCATTGCAGACTATGCAGTTCCATTCCACCATACAACACTGTCCACGATTCCCACTGATATGCCAGGTATACCACTGTTTCTGTGGTCCAATCAGATCTATTTCCAAGTGTATTAGTTTGTTGCAAACTGTTGGCTCATTATGCCTTTTTTTTTTTCTTTCTTGTATAGGTCTTGACTTAT
Source organism: Leiocassis micropogon (assembly GCA_028565275.1). Classification (NCBI taxonomy): domain Eukaryota; kingdom Metazoa; phylum Chordata; class Actinopteri; order Siluriformes; family Bagridae; genus Leiocassis; species Leiocassis micropogon. Next base: position 6,262,101 of record JAOVVA010000029.1, on the reverse strand, counting down.
TTTCGTTACTTCAAGCAGACTCCCAGGTACATGGTCCAAGTCTATTAGAGTCCATAAATTCAAAATAAAGAACTGTACTTATTTAATTAGTAGAAAGATTTGCTGACGGATTATTTTTCCGCTAATCTTATTTCATATAAAGACGTGTATAGAGGTTTTTTTTTCTTTCTTTGCGATATTTTGATTTTTAACCATTACGATAAGTTTTTAACTGGACTAAATGTGACATATTTAAATAGTGTATCTATTTTTCTATTTTATTTTATAAGCATTGAGGTCTGATAATTATACACAAACCCACTAGTTCTAACATGCTTGGCGTTCTCTTTTAGCATTACCGGACCCCTGTGTTTCTGGAGAATCTGTCCAGCAGCATTCAGAGTGGCACCAGCAGCTCCAGTCTCATGGCCTCATCTGTCCAGTACGATTCAACTTCACATCGAGGAAGCTCCAGCCACGAAACAGGTGTTATCACCAGCGGATCCTCATCACTTTCAGACATTATCTCGCTAGATTAAGTCACAGTTTCAGTCTCCCTAGCCATCAGGCAAACTGCCACGGGCTGTGCTTAAAAATAAACTCTTCAATTTCAGTTTAATATTACTTACTAATATGGTAGCTAATATGCACATGGAAAACAAGGTTAGTTGCAATCTAATGATATTCAGAAACCTCTCGATGTCTGTCTGCATTTCTAAGGAAGTCTTTTTAACAGTGACTGATACCCGTTGCCTTCATGCCTGGGAGAACTCAACAAACAATTCATCAAGCAGAGGGAGAGGGACTGGGAACTTTAGACACATTGGGACTAGTTTGTGGACCCGCGTGTATTTGTATGTGAACCTTGTTTCCTCTTTTTACTATTTAAGCTGCATTTTTTTTAATCAAATCACCTCAAAACCTCAACGATGACCTTTATTATTTGGAAAAAATCAGGAGTGTACATAATTTTTGTATTGAGTGGCAAGCATACAACTCGGTATCTGTTTCAGTGAATTTGTTTTATTGCATAATGTTTGAGTCACAATGTTGTGCTGCAGTGAGTTTGTAGATTTGGTTGTTTTGGGCTATTCAGGTTGGTGGAGACATAATCAAGCCATGATGCAATGACATTGTGTGTGTGTGTGTGTATATACGCGCACATCTTTTTTTTCCCCCCCCTTTCCTGAGTTTTGTGAAACTTCTGTACTATTTTATACCACTTAGACGTTTGCATTTTTTTAAAACGGTGCTGCATAAGCTGGTTTCACAGCAATGCTTAGATCTGAAAGTCAAAATAGTCAAATCAGGGCTCTTAGCCCAGGGGGATACACTGTGAAACAGGTTTCCTGGTTGGGCTCAACGCCAGCGTGACACTTGCCACCAAATTGCTAATTGTTTTCTATCTTCGTGCATTTGATTTTGTTTTTCTCAATTCAGCTGATGATGATTTTTTTTTGTTTGTTTTGTTTGTGTTCCAAGGTGTACACCAACATATAAAGCGCTAGCAGGCCAGGTCCTATTAAACACAGAATTTTCTGCCACCAGCTTCAACTAGAAATCAAGTCATGGTTTCTGCTGGCACTTTTAATTCACTTAGATGCAACCTAAAAAGTACTTTACTTTTAAAAATGGCTACATGCTGAAACTCCCATGTCTTCTAAGAAATAAGTTATCTATGCTTTCTAATATGTAATAAAGCACATGATCACTTTTTTTAGGGCATTTCATTGTAGCTTGACCAAAATGCTGAACTTAAGTCAACCAAGCGATGGAGTGCAAATCTAAACACTAAGAAAGGAAGCAAATTACTCAAGTGAGTCTTAAAAAAAATAGCTAAAGCACACTGAGATTTGCCTGTATGTGCTGTGGATGTGTATGTCCACCAAGATATCACCAGTATCTTTTCACTGCCTTTCGGCTTAGAGAAGTTGAGAAAATGCCACCTGTATACCACCAAACTGTATACATTCATGGAAACTGTATAATAAGCACAACTGTAGCAAGTGACTTGCCTACTTGTTCATATGCTATTTTAAAAGCCAAGAAGCTCCTGAGTGCAAAACCAGTTCCATCTTTGCTGTGAGTTCAAAACTTTTCCAGCATAATCCTGACTATTATTATTAATATAATTCAGTGGTCGTAATAGTGGGTTGAAAGCCACCTGATTTTCAAGTCTGAACAAAAGTAATCTGGTTTTAGAATAGACGATGGCACAATTTTTTCAAAAGCATTAAATGTGTTTTCAAAATGTTAAACATATTTTCCATTTTTTACTAGAAATGCTTAGATAGAAGAATTAATCTCCTTTTAAAACCGATGAATTCTACCATATAAGCCATATTTTGTTTTAGGATTTCATTTGTGGGCTTAGCTCCGTTATCTGCAAGCCTCAGCCCAATTTATGTAACTTTTTTTTCCCCCCTCCTAATTTACTTCTTGTTAATTTTTCACATTTGCGCTTTTGTATTTATTTAAATGGTTATTGTATTAGAAATTATAGTAACCGGTCCTTGTACTTGCGTTTTGACTTTTGTGTCAGATTTGGATGGTGTCAATGAAGAGAACAGATGGGTGCAATTCCATATAGTTATTTATAATATGTATTGATTTCAAATGATTGTACTCCAAATGCTTATTTTTGACCCGAATTGTGCCATTTAAACATATGCAGCAAAACACAGTAAATGATGTCTATGATGTCTATCTGAATACCTTCATGCTGTTGTGAGATTTTTTTCCCCCCCCAATATATATTTTAAACATGCAAAGCAAAATTGAGGCTATGCTTTCAGACACTTTACACAGCCTTAAGGTGCTCGGTTTTTATTTGCTATGAACATTGACAGTGTGGAAATCTCAAGTAACGCTCTTATTAATCTTAATGTACATATACATTTCCATATACGTAGGCTTGTAAATATGCAACACTGAAAGAAGGAGGGCTACCAAATGACTAAATGCTCTTTTAACCTTTTAATCTGTGAGAAATTATAGTTTGTCCAGGAAGTTGTCTAAAGCGGGGATGCCTTCCTTCAGGCCTTTGCGCTTGCGGGTCTCGGCTACGACCTGTGCGGGCCTGCTGTTGGCATCATATGGGTCTCCTGGAAGGATCTGCCAATGGTCAAACACACACTGAGGGAAGGCCTGGCCACCTGTGTTGGACCTCAGATCTGCTGTGAAACCTGCAGACGAATCATATTTTAAGATTAAAAACCCAGAAATGGCATTTTACTTATAACAAATTTTAACAGTAGATACATATTTGTTTTGAAGATAAACATACCAAATGATTCGTTTACAGGAAGATATGCCTTCACGACAAATATAGGTGTTCCTGCTACTTGAGACTCCTCAAAGACGTGGCCTCTTTTCCTGTTCAGGACACCGTAGATGCCACCAACTACTTGCTCTGGACACTACAGGGAACATGAATTTGTGTTTATTTCACTTTTGCCTAAATGTATTATACTAATTATATTGGTAAATTGGGCGAGTTGTGTATCATTACCAGTCACCTAAAATTCACCTTTAAAAATGACCAATGATTTTCCAGAAGTGCTAATTATTAACAGAATATTGTACAGCACTTTGCTTTTATATTTTGGATTTGACTCTTAAAACATTGTTAATGATAGATGGTCTAATTCATTTTTGTTTACATTGTAATTTGCGTGTATTTTTATTTTGTCGTGACAATTTTAATTGGGAACTGGAACTAAAGCTGTGGTGAAATGGGGTTGGAATTTAGGCCTTTGTGTCTGTATTATACAGTATACATGAAATATGACAACACACACATAAATACACGGTAAATAATGTTAATCATACAGGTAGTCCATGACTTACGAACTGGTTTCATTCCCAGAGCATGTTCGTAGGTTGGATTTGTTCTTAAGTCAGACACAGTGAGTCTTGTACGCCTTTGACGCAAATATACAATGTAAAGCATACCATTCACTTGACTAAATCGCCATCCCATTTCCCCACACTGCCATCATGTGGCCGAAAACCGTAACTGTGTCTAAGCAAATGAAGCTTGTGAAATGTAACAGTGTTGCCACTGTGAATTTAAATCGTGAGGGGAATCCCAGACGCCATTTTGTCTCATAGCTGTTTTCCACTGTATTGGACTGTGAACACGAAATTAGGGTTACAAAACATCAGGACATCTTTACAGGACACCCATTTGCTATCTTTTTTTTTTATTATTGGATTTGTTCCCGATTTCTCCCCCCCTTTTTAGTCGTGTCCAATTCCTCCCACATTAAGCTTCTACTACCACTCAGTCGGGAGGGCCGCAGACTATCACGTGTTTACACCGACCGCATCTTTTCGAACTGCTTGCTCACACACCGTTAGGGGCGGCGTAACGCACTCGGAGGACAGCGCTATTTGCTCCTTCCGCTTGCGTGAGCTCACAGACGCCCTTGATTGGCTGTAGAGCCGTCATTAATGTGTGGGAGCACGACGTACCTCTCATCCCTCCCCTGTGAGAGAGCTCGGCCAATCAGCTCTCTCTACGTCGCCAGCTGCGATAGGTTACAGCATCACCCGGGGATCGAACTCGCGATCTCCGGATGATAGGGCGAGCACTTTACCACTGCGCCACCCTGAGACACCCATTTTCTATCATTGTGCTTCCAGACTGATTCATTGAAACCGGTGAGGCCTCGTCGTTTCTCCCGCAGCCCCACACGCGCACACATACAATATACTGGACTTTAGACATTATATTGTATACATTCACTTACACATTGAAAATATTGTATATAATTGTAAATATTGGTATCTGGTGCACTGCAGTGTCTTTTTTTTTTTTATACAATACACGTGAGCTACTTCCGTGATCTCTGTTCACTTCTATGGGTGTTCGTAGAACCATGGTCCATTCGTATCTGTGGAAATTCATAACTCGGATTTTCGAAAGTCTGGGACTTTTCAAGCCCCCTGTAATAAGAATATGAGGATGTCTGTTGGAACTAATTAGGTAAATGGCATATTTTTAATACTACTTACACAAAAGGTACAAACAATGCTATTGCAATGTTTAGTCTAAGTGTTTTTGTTCTTTCTTTCTTGAGACCAAAAAAGTAAAAAAAAATGGCCTTGCTATTCTTTCACATGTCATTTCAGAACAATTATTAGATCTTAAAATTGGTAGTAGTAGTAGTTGAATAAGAGTTGTTGGTACCAGCCATTATTATCATTATCAAATATTATCAGAAGATGCTGAATTTACCTGAATCTCCACCAGGTAAATGGGCTCCATTAGTCGTGGTTGTGCAGTCAGTACAGAGGCGTACAGAACTCTACGGGCTGTAGGGATGATCTGACCACCTCCTCTGTGTATGGCATCAGCATGCAGGGTGACATCATGGATGTCAAATCTCACTCCCCGCATGTTCTCCTCGCAAAGTGCCCCCTAAAGAAAGTTAGCAAATTTATGCAAATTGTCCTAATGTTGTACTAACTGCACTTGTTGGCCTGAAATATGAAATGCTATCTGATTGGATACTATATAAGAATTGCACTGGCACCATTTGTATGCTGTGAATTCATGTGCACATGTTGTTACTCAGCTTAACTCACCTCCTTGGTCGCCCACTGGAAACCAGCCACCACGCTATCCTTGATCTCATTCAGATATTGTACTCCCTTCGTTATGTCCACAAGAATGTTGGGTCCATTACCATCTGGTCCAAAGCACCATATCTTACGAGCCTCTGTGACCTCCCATTCATACTTTTCAGCCAGGTAGCGAGCCCTCTGTTTGAGTTCTTGCCTTGCTGTCACGTCTCCCTTATCGATATCCTCAGCCAAGCCATCTGGGAAGGGACGAGCCTTCATGTACAGACGATTGTGCTTGTTCGGAGATTTGGACAAGCATACTTGGTCGGATTCGTCGCTCACTGATTCACGATACGACACCACTGGATCTGATTTCTGGAAAGACAGCCAGCCAAAGAGCAGTTATTCTTTTATGTGGATGTACAATATGTTGGTGCTACAGATGGTGGTAAGCTTTAGGATTAAGTTAGGTAGCATTAAAGTTAAACCAGGACATAATAAATCAAGGGGTGTTTCAGGTCAAACAGGGACGTTTCATTGTGCAGAATAGCAACAGATATGAGAGTAAAAGCTACCTTTATTTCTTTATATAATCCCCTGCAACACTAATGCACTTATCTCAGCGTTCCACGAGCCATGATCATACTGCCTGCTTTATACGGGAAACTTTAATGGTCAAAATATGTAGAAATGGTTTTAGAGCACGGTCAAGACTGTACGGGGGAAAGTGATGTGTGATGTGTTAGAAATTTAATTGAAAGTCCCGGTTTGACTTTGATATGTAATACACATTACTCTGTTTATTTGTATACTATTTGCATTAGTGGTCACATTACCTTCAGGGGGATACATGCATGATCTTCCTCAAGATCCTTTAAGCAAATTTCCAGATGAAGCTCTCCTGCTCCAGCCACAATGTGCTCACCAGACTCTTCAATGATGCACTAGACAAAGAGAAACGAAAGCTAAAGAACTGCCACTTTTTTTTGTTTGTTTGTTTTGTCAGCTTGTTTTTAATGACTACTGTACAACATCTACCTTTTCAAGAGAATGGAAACAGTTTTTTGAACCTCTGTTATGGAAACATCATAGAACAGTTACATATGCATAAAAGTAAGCTATTAGGGTTGTGATCAACAGGGAAAAAAAAGTGCAGGCTAATTATAATCTCAGCCCTTCCAGTCTGAACAGGATCCAAATACAAAACTTCTCACCTGAACCATAGGGTCAGACTTGGCCAGACGTTTAAGACCTTCTACCAGTTTGGGAAGGTCAGCTGGATTCTTGGCCTCCACAGCCACCCTCACTACAGGACTGACGCTGAACTTCATCACTCGCATGTTGTGAGATTGCTCGAAGGTGGTAATGGTACCGGTCTTCACCAAAAACTGATCAACTCCAACCAGTCCAACGATGTTTCCACATGGCACGTCTTCAATTGGCTCAACATAACGGCCCATCATCAGGATAGTCCTGCGGTCGAAATGATCGCTGGTTAAAGTCAGGGTTTTTTTTTTTTTTTGCATTTTTGTTACCCTATCACATCTTTTTGGTCATCTACCAATTCCCATCCACTACATGTCTCTGCACATCAAACATCAGCTATAAATTAGGAAGGCTTGCTTCCTTTGAGACACATAAAGCCAGCCAACTCCTGCTCATACTACATGCTCACGCAGGGCAGCTTAACACCATTATAGGTAAGTTCTACCTACACTCTTCCACATACTTGAGCTCAGAGATGCTCGCAGTGATTAAAATAGGGGGAAAGGGAGACTGCGATCTCTCCATTGAGCCATTGTCCCTTTCAGACCCTATACACCCTGATGATCTGTAGGGGCCACCCATGGATCATCTGGATTCAAATTACAATCGCTTCACAACAGGTCAAACACTTTCCTGCTGCACCACTTGGGTGGATAATTTGGAAACAAACCTTTGAATAGGTTTCAAGTACAAGTCCTCCTTCTTTCCCGGGGTATAGTTTGGGCCCATGATGCGCACCTTCTGCCCTGTTGCGACAACACCAGAGAAAACACGGCCAAAAGCATAGAATCTGCCCTTGTCACTTGTTGGCACCATTTTGGAGACATACATCATCAGTGGAGCTTTAGGATCACAGTTCTTGATACCTAAGAAGTTTAGGGATGAAAGACGTGGTTTGCAGTTGCTCCAGATTTGATGGTCAGTTATAATTGTAGAATTATGACTTTGCAATTGATTTCCTACTTACCCATGGCTGATTCATCATCTCCTGGGCCTTCGTACAGCAGTTCACAGCGGTATTTCTGGGCTGTAACTGGGGAAGGTAGATGGATGGTAATCATTTGGAGCAAAGCTTCACCTGCAGGCAACCAGCGGCGCATCACAGCCTATATATGGCACATACACACACAGAGAAAAAAAAACACTGAAAACATACAGATACTGGCGCAAAATGTTTAAATGATATTTAAGTGTTCATCTTACCTTAAGTAATTGTTTTCCTTCTTTCTCCTTATCTTCAGCATCAAGTTTAATATTCAGTTTTTCAATCAATTTCTGAGTCTCCTCCTTCTTAAAGTGCATAATGGCATCAAACACCTTTCCAAACAATATTTAAAACACTTGTATCAGATTTCAAAGTGAACTTCAGGCATCTTTTTGTTCAGCAAGATAGACCATGGGAATTTCTGTCCATCTACTATTTTGTGTTCTATTTCATCACATGCATTGTATACAGGTATTGTAGTAATTAAAGTATCAGTTTGGCAGAGAAAGAAAGCATAAGCATTTTTTTTTTCCATTTAATATGGCAATAACCATAAACGTTATTCAGCTCACATTACATTTCAAGGCTGACTTTGCCAAAAGCTTCACGGTGTCATTTGCCAACTGTCTTTACTGCCATCCAGAATCCATCCATCTATTATCTATACCTGTCTACAGTCTGGAGGTTATCCCAAGGGACATCGGGCACAAAGACGGGGTACAACCTGGAGCATGCACACACTCATCTCTTTAAACTCTAGAGTACCCGGAGGAAACCCATCCAAACTTCATGCTCACAGGGAGCACACTAGAGTTATCCATACCCAGTGCCAAGTAGTCATCATTTAAAACATTTTTTTTATATATATATATATATATTTTTTTTTTTTTTTTTTTGGATTTTCTTTCCGATTTTCTCCCTAATTTAGTCGTGGCCAATTCCTCCCCGTCACTAGGGGGCTCCCACATTAAGGCTACTACT
>JAOVVA010000029.1:6230561-6252983 GCA_028565275.1 Leiocassis micropogon | reverse complement strand
GGGGCTCCCACATTAAGGCTACTACTGCCATTCAGCCGGGAGGGCCGAAGACTATCACGTGTTTCCTCCGAACCGCGAGGAGAGAGGTAATAGCATCACCCGGGGTTCGAACCAGCGATCCCCGGATGATAGGGCGAGCACTTTACCACTGCGCCACTCGGAGGCCCTTAAAAATAATTTTTAGCTATGGATTTTTCAGTCATATTCCTGAATTGATCAGTTTGAAACTCCTGAAGCTACTACAAGGCTACGTTCACATTACAAGCCACGACTAAAGTGACAACTAAAGACCTGTTTCTTAGACCCCCAATAAACAAAAATCCTTCTCAACAGTGTTTAATTGATTGTAGATTGAATCTAGTTACCAGTCTAGGATCCATCCAATGGCAGAAATTTCAAAGCACTCTGGATAAGAGCGTCTGCCAAATGCCTAAATGTAAACGCAAGTCACATTGTTTAATTCCAGGTCAGATTTGCACATCGTGATGTTTCACATTCATAAAAACAAGTTACTTTTATCTCACTCTAATGTGGACACATCTGTCCTCTGTGTCCATCGATATGTCTTTGCTCACACCATCTGGGTTAAACCACGTCTGGAGTTTGTGCGACCTTTCATTCATTCCAAACAATGGGTTGGATTTTAGTAAAAAAATTACTTAGGAGTACAGTAAGTAGTTAGTCTGCTGTATTCGTTGCGGCCCAGACGATGGAAGAAAGCCAGATGCCTTGCTTTAGCAGGTTTGTGCTCCAAGCATGCAGAGTCAAAATGTTACATGAATTCTGATCTGTCCGTTCTCATTCAAGTCACATGACCATATGATCGGATATGTATCTGATCTAGAACCACATACGAAAGCGACTCAGATCTGATCTGATCTGAAAAACATCAGATCTGTCCGTTCAGACAGCCCTAAAATAAATCAGCGCTGTGTCACATAAAAAAATCAGATTTGAGTCAATTCAGGCTGGTAATGTGAACGTATCCCAAGAGAATTTAATCACTGTTCATTTAATGCACACCTTAAAAATTGGATCCAGCACAAGTTGGCAGAAAGTGCGTGGGAGTTTTTTCCCTTCTGCATTTGTTGCCGTTTTGCTAAATTTTCCACAGGAAGGATCAAAATACCTGAAAAACCAAATAGAATATCACAGAATAATTTATCCATTTAAAATGCCTTACCTATATTTATTTTATACATTAGTTACTGAATATTAATTCTAATAATAATAATAATAATACATCTAAATTTACAATTTATCTTTTTTTTTTTTTGATAATCTCAACCTTGGATCCCTTTCTACTACCTAAAATAAGTTTGCTTCACTTACTTGTCTCCCCAAAGCTTCTTCATCATTTCCTCCACCTTTTTGCAGCGCTCTTCCGGTGAGATGTCGCCTTTTTTCTTTTCACCTTTGGCAGCAAACTTGGCTACGTACATCTCAGCAAACTGCTTAAGGGTAAAAGCCCAGCCATGGAGACCTGACCCAAATCCGACTGTGCCAACTACAGGGTCCACCTGGAATTAATTGAAAAACAAGATATGCTAAACAAGTAGTAGATGCAAGACAAGACATGATAAAGACCCCAAAAGCAAATAAATGAGAACGTTACCATAATGTTGCCCATTGGTCCATGTTCTCCTTCACCATAAGTAGAGATGATGACGTTGACGTTCTCAACGATGCGCTGGAAGGTCTGGAAAAGCTCATCAGGATCCAGCTGCAGCTCAAGCAATGCACGGTCCATCTTGTTCATCATCAAGACTGGTTTTATGCGTTCGGCAATAGCCTGCCTCAAAACCGTCTCGGTCTGCACGCACACACCTGGAGAACACGCATAAGTGCAGTTAAAATACCAAAGGAATAAGGTTCCTGAAGGACAATTTGTAATGGTTTTTGTTAAAAGCTGGCATGGAAGCCATCGAGAACAGGATTCATTTACATTTGGGAGAAAAGCTGTTTAGAATTTTCGAGAGCTGTTAGACATTACATTACAAAATAACGTTTTAAACAATACTGACATTCTAGCACTTTTCACTTAATTTATCTTATACAGTATATAAAATGCAAAGCACTCCAGATGTTGTAGGTACATTTTTTTCAGGGGATTTTCAAGAGTCAAAATTTGCGTATGACCCTTTTGAGAATTGACCTGCTGAAGTCCAGCACTGTCATACCTGATACACAGTCTACTACTACGAGAGCCCCATCAGTAACTCTCAGAGCTGCCGTCACCTCGGACGAGAAGTCCACGTGACCCGGAGAGTCGATCAGGTTTATGAGAAAACCAGATCCGTCCTTGCACTGCTTGATGAAGGCCAAGTCATTGTCGCTGAGCTCGTAGTACAGAGAGATAGCTCTGCATTGAACATAATACACAATGCCTTGTAAAATATATAGACTCGTGCTACTTTCGTTTAATGACTTGGGTAAATATTTTGTTGAAGCTGTTGATGAACAATTTATCAGCTGCCAATGACATTTTGGAGAGAATGCAATTGAGAATACTTGGGATGCACTTCTTTTTTTTTTTTGAGATGTGATAAATGTCCTGGATTTTATGGATTTTGAAGCCACTATGGATACCTACGTTGATTTGATGGTGATGCACCTCTCTTGTTCGTCCTTTCTTGTGTCCGTGAACCTGGTCTCACCAGCTCGTGCAGAGGCAATGATACCCGCCTTGCACACTAGAGAGTCGGTCAGAGTGGATTTTCCATGGTCCACATGGGCGATCACGGACATGTTCCTAATGTTGGACTTTTTGTCCATGATCTCACGGATCTGGTCTACTGTGAAGTTCACCTGAGAAAAAGAGATCACATCATTATTATCATTACTACAAGGGTGAGTCAAAATTTATCCGCACTCTGATTATATTAAAACTTATATTGGCCGCACTGTCTTATCAGCGCTTTCCATTCAAGGCTGCTGTCTCCTCAGTCACTGCAAAGCAGGTGTGAACGGAAAATTGTGATTTGCATTTGTCATTTATCGAAGACTTTGTGCACAGTGTGAGGAGAGGGTTTTGTCGTGAAGAAGTGTGTGTGTATGAATGGATGGAGAAGTTCAAGGAAGGTTAGACAACAAGAAGACACCAGTCGCTCGTCCACTTCCAAGGCTGATGACAACACTGCATCGCATCCTCCCTATAGTTCTGATCTTGCTCCACCGGACTTTCACTGGTTTGGTCCTCTGAATGCAGCCCTAAAAGGACGAAGATTCACTTCTGATGAAGAAGTGAAGACAGCAGTGCATTTGTGGCTCGTAGCTCAGATATTGTAAAACATTTTTAATGAGGGAATACGAAAGCTTCTTGACAAAGTGTATTGAAAAGCAAAGAGGTTATGTCAAAAATGTTGTATGTCTTTTCTAAAATTTCATTTAAATAAATTCTACAGCCAGAGATAACCCTCGATAACCTTCAGATTATTATTATTACAAGACAATTGCCTTTTATGTGAATGTTGGAGCATTCACAATGACAGGAATTCATCATGATTCCCAATTAGACTATTTAGAGATAAAAACAAATAAAGGAAAAAAAAATCTGCATAACCTTAAATGCAATATCTAAGCACAGTTTTGTTTCATTACTACAAATAATTAAAAAGATCAATTGGCATGTCATAAGATATGAATAATAACTTATCGAGTTTATTTAGATAAATCACAATATCTGTTAAAAATTTTGCTATTCCCTTTTCTGAATTGCAAAATGTGATATTCTTTTATTCCTGCCTCCATGCCAGTTTTTCTCCTGTCACCTCTACATCTTTCCTAATATCAAATTAATAATTAATTTTAAGCCATAGTAACCACTTTATCACATCGTAAATAGGACAAATTACAGGGGATCAGGCATACCAACATACACATTCAGACACCGGATCCATTTTGTGGACACAAATTACAGAATGTTAAGGTTAAGGTTGCAATACATGTTGAGATATGTTGGTGCAAATGATCACACTGTAAGTATATATAACCGAGGTCCTTATGGGTGGGTATACAGGGAAATTCAGTCAAAACACCGGCTGTTCACTTCATAGTACACTATTCTGGCAGTCTTCCATTTGGTGTCATGCTATCTTTCCTTGACACACATTTAAAACTTTTGCCAATTACTTGTTTCTTTGATAAGAACAGGTTTACTGCTGAAGCAACACAAACACACGGCCAACATAGATACCCTTCATTACTGTCGCACCATACTGAACACCACATCCATTAAGACTGTAAGTTGTGTTATTCTTAATTTAAGCAAATCCATTATTCCTGTTTTCATACAAGCTTTAAAATGGTGGACCTACCCCAAGCCAACCTGCCTTCTCAGCTTCAGGAAAACGGTTTTATCTTTTTTCATTTTTAAACATACCTGCTTGGGCTGGTATTCTTAAATGCTTTTTTGCAGTACAGATTGTATATTTTATGAACGTAAACTATTTAAATAAACAAAGCAATGGTCGATACAGTGTAAATAGAAATATAAAAATGGCAAGCTTTTCTTATATAAAAAATAACATCAAACATGACTGAACTTTTGCCACAGCAAGTAAAAAAATAAAAGAAATAAAAACCCTTAAGATGTACAACAGCCTGGTTACATACACCGATCAGCCATAACACCACCACCACCAGATGAACTGAACAGCTGGTGCCAGGATCAAGGGCACTCAAGGCTCACCCATGCCCCTGGGGTCCAAAGGCCATCATGTCCAGTTCAAACCAACAAAAAAGCCAATGCAGCACATATAGAAGGGCACCAGAAAACCTAGTGCACAAAAGCCTGTCACACATGGGCCCTAGCAAACAAAAACCCCAAGGCCACCGACCGAGTCTCCAAACTCCAGATCCAAACTTGACCATACAGCCATGGGTCAGCACACACCAAAAGGCCACCCTAGCCTCCAGTAAAGATCAGCTATTTCAAAATTTGTAAAGGAATTCTTTAAAATCTCTCTCAGCCAATATTCAGATAGAACACCATACCCAAGGTGAAGCAAGGTGGTGCGAGCATCACACATTGGAGCACCTTTTCTTCAGCTGAAATTAGAGCTCTAATCAAAAGACAGAGAATAGTAGATCGGTCCAAATACAATTTTTTTTTTTTATCCCTGCTGGCCTTATGTTATACAGCTGAAGTTGAAGAAATATGTCACCTTCCATCAGAAGTCAACAAAGGAATGGCTTTTTTCGCAGGGATGTCCTCTGCCCCTTTTATTTGACTTAGCAATTGAACTGCTGGCGGAGGTCATATAGTTTAGCTAAAAGTTTTTGGGAGTTAAGATTGCAAGTGTAAAAAAACAAAATGTTATTATACGCTATATATGATATTTTGCTTTACCTGTCTGAAACAGAGACGTTGATTCCACCTCTACTAGACATTATTAGAGAATTTGGTGCGGCAAAACTATTATCCTGTCTCAAAATTTTCTCCTTGGGTCGAATTAACATGATTAAAATGAATATATTACCAAGATACAGTTATGTTTATGCATTCTATAAATCTATAAAGAAGCTTTATCCATATGTTTGGAGAAACTTTCCCCCAAGAAAAGCATTTAATACATGAGTGAAATACAGAAACAATGAAGAAATATGAAGATAATTAGTACATACATTCTCTACTTGAAAAATGGAGGAAGCAATGCTTGATACTATTTAAAAAGCTCTGACTTTTCTGACTTGTATAAAGAGTTTGGCTTTCATAAGCAGGATTTCTATAAATATTGACAGCTTCGACATAAAGTCAATGATTTTCTAAAAAGACAGGAACATAACAGGCTGAAATGATTTTGTAGAATGTCATCTCACTGAAGGGAAACCTTCCTCCAATCCATGCAGTTTTGTTGGACTATTGTAGATCATCACTGCATCCGCTTAAAGAAGCATGGCAGAGGAACCTTGGACTTGTTTTCACTGATGACCAGTGGGGACAGATACATAGCAGAATTTTCTTCTCATTTTCATGTAACAAAATTGCAGACTAAAATAATACATTTATGCACAGGATTTATCTTACTCCAGTTCGATTATAAAGATTATGTACTTTCATGTTTCCCCATTGTGTCCCCGAACACATTTAGGATCTAAGTTGCATCTCTTCTGGCAATGCTCAGGGCTGTGATGGTTCTGGAAGACGGTTCGTATTTTCTCGGTTCAAAGTTTTAGAAGCAACATATGACAAGACCCCAGTAAAGTACCTTTTTGGTACAGACTTAGATGGTAAATTGGACACTATATCTACTATGAGGATAGGATTATTTTGGATAATAGTAATAATAATAATAATCTCAAAGTTGATTATAATAAATAATAAAAATTTGAGATGCTATGTTTTGGATTCGGAGGTTAAAAAGTAATGTGAAAAATCTATAAAAAATAAGACTGGAAAAAAAAGGAATGGCTTCTTCTGAAAGGGGTATGTCAAAGCCACTGTATTTTTAACTTAACTGTATAAAGCATTATAATTATTAGTGTGTTGAATTCCTTAGATCTTGTTATTCTCGACCACAAAACCAGTTATGCTGCGGCTAAATGTAGAATTTAAACATTTTACATTGTACTAATGGTACTTTTTCCTATATTTTTTAAAATTACAGTAAGTCTTAAGCCAACATTGATTATAAGCTACTTCTTTGACTAATGACGAGACTATAAGTTAACTAGTTAACATAATACCTGAAGTTAAATAATAATCATAATGACTATAAAAAAAAGTCATGTAATGTTTCTTAATTTTCTAAAAAAAAAATTAAAAAAAAATAAAAAAGGCATAATAAAAATAATAATAAGAAGAAAATGTAGGGGTAGCTGAGTGGTTAAGGCATTGGAGTAGTGATCAGAAGGTTCAAGGTTCAAACCCACAACTGCTCAGATGTATAATAAGATAAGAATGTAAGCTCTTCTGGATAAGGGCGTCTGACAACTGCTCAAATGTAAATGAAATTGCATCCATTTCTCCTAGTCACCCTGACAACAGGCAGTTTGGGTCTCCTCTTTATGCGTTGCCAAAAATGGGTCTCAGCTACAATGATATAGAAATTGTAAAAAAAAATTTTACAAAAAAATCTGTTATCCACTGACCCTTTGGGTTTCCCATACACGACTTGGGGAATCATCATTCTAGACTGGAGGCAATTCTGAATCCCTCAACTTTGATCCATCTGCCAGCTTTGCTGCTCTTCGAAAAACAGATATCGCAGCCAGAATTTTACAGGAAAAAATGTAATAATAAATAAGTTTAAAACATTTTGATCAGCAGGAATCCTTTGTGGTCTGTGGGCCCACACTATTGCATATAAAAACAATCAAAACACTTAGAAAAGACATGTAAATGAAGTAAAATCTAAAATAAATAGATTTTAAACTTCAGTTAACCTTAATTTATGATTCTTCTTGGCACCGGCTGCCTTTTTAGCTCAACTAAAAGTGGCTCCCTTTTCTTCTTGCTACTGTGCTTGCTAACATTCTTGGGAACCATGATGCTATGTCACTAAATCTTGCACAAAATGCAAAAATAAATAAATAAATCAGAAACTCGTTAGTAAAGGGTAGTTAATGCTGGTTGTGATAGGAAGATGTCAGAACACACAGTCAATCACTGTTATAGTGGCAAAAGGGGGACATACTTAATATTAAAGTGGTCATAATAATGGTATGGCTGATCAGTGTATATTACAACATCATCCCCATGTTAATCTTAATTTTTAAGAACCCATGTTCTAGAATATTCTGTACCCCTCAAATTTACATCAGGGTTTGTTCTTTTTGATCTTTAAAAAAGGGGGTTCTTGGACATACCATAATAATAATAATAATAATAATAAAAACAAATACTAGCTATGCTGTGTTGTGTTTATCCTTGGAGCTACCTCCCTGACCATCACCCCCCGCCCCCCCTCATTCCTTTTACTTTTGTCACCCAATGTTCTAGAATGTTCTGTTCTGTCCATGCTTAAGAATCGGTTCATTTGAAAGAGTCGTTCAGGTCAGACAGATTCATGTACGAGTTGCCCATCATGTATCCGTCGCGCGGGCGCGGTGCCAGTGAAACTCGAACGCGCGCGCCGCAGTGAGTCGCGGGCGTGAACGTGTTATTTATAACGCCGCTAAGTAACGTTATGCCGCTTAATGCCCTTAATGCACACGGCCATATCACAAAAATAACAACTCGAAAGAAACCCATTGCGCTCGGACAACAGCCTTATCTACCCACATTTCATGACACAAATTGATAAATCTAAAAATAAAATAAAAAACACGCATCCTTAAAAAGGGGTTTTGGAGAGATCCTGCCCGATCTGCGTCACTCGGTGCGATGCCAACAACATTCAGCACTGATAGAAATAAGATTAAACTGGCAGGTTGTCACTGCGTCATTGGAATAAATTAAATAATATACAGCCTAGACCTGACATTAGGACCGGTTAAGTAAAGCATGGCACATTTAAACAGCACGCATTTCTATATATACAAATATATATAAGTGATATCTATATGATCCCATTATCCGCAGTAAAAAGGCGTACCATGGTGGCGGAGGGCTGCCCGGTGTGAGACGGCCTCGGCTGTGGATCTGCGCTCCTGCGCTTCTGCACTCGAGGGGGGAAAGAGGCAGAAGATGACGTCGGATGGGAGTTTATGCTGCGGCACACACACACACTTGGTCATGTGGAGAAAGTCATATGGACCTAAGATGACGGCGCAGTGTGTACGTCCAGAAATAATCCAGACCTTTTATAATAAAATACCATCAAAGAAAACAAACAGCACATGAATTGAGTGCGTGCTACTTGAAACTTTTGACCGTGAGAACACTGTAGATAGATTTAACCAGCTGTAGATATTATTACTTATTACTGGATTACCGACCATCATGCAAGTGTGTCCTTGTTGGACATCCTATTTTAGATTTAGAATAAAAGCCTCCAGATATTTTTGGAAAGGCTTTCCTCTAGCTTATGAAGCAAGATGTTTTTTTTTTTTTTTAGTTTTTGAAGTGTATCAGATTTGTAATCATGGAGCCACAAGAGGATCAGACACGGCCTGGGGTGTGCCCGATGTTCCAATTCATCACAAAGGTGTTCAATGTGACTGAGATCAGGGGTCTGTCCAGGACACTTTAGTTCTTCCAGTCCAGCCTTGGCAAACTGTCTTCATGAAGTTTATTTAAGATACTATATATATATATATATATACTGTATATATAGATAGATACTTTATTGAAGATACACAAAGGACATTTTAGAAGTCAAGCAGCAATGAAAACAGTTACACTAACACTCACTCATCGCCTATACCGCTTTATCCTGTATTCAGGGTTACTGGGGGGCCTGGAGTCTATCCCAAGAGGCGGGGTACACCCTGGACAGGCTGCCAATCTATCGCAGGGAATACACACACACACATACTATGCATACGTGCAAACTCCTTGCACACAGAGACGGGAATCGAACCTGGCCGGATATTGAACCCAGACCCTGGAGGTATCTGGAGGTAATATATATCGTGCTATATTACTTGTCACTGTTGCTACACACAATTCTACATCAGAATCTGGTTCTGCTATTTTAATTGCTACAGGTTGCTGCATTTTTGGATAATATATTTGTATTTTTATTTTACCTTTTTATTACTTTATTTCATTGCGGGCATATATTTCCCCCGTTATATAATTTCCTCCTGGATTAATAAAGTTATATCTTTTCTTATCGTATCTTATCTTATCTTATTCAATGAAAAAAATATCCAAATTAAGAGCTGGGAAAAAATATTTAAAAATACTTTTTAGATGTATTCAAGGCATCTAGAAGGGAGGGAGTTTAGAAAAACATACACTATATTACACATATTATAATAATAGACTTAAAATTATAAACAATATGCATTTGTGTTATGATCAAAGCTTATACTGCAGGGTTTGCGTCAGTATGTTGTAACCGCGTGACAGAGTTGCGCATGCGCAAAGAAGTTTGCCCTGCGCCGTATACCCTTCACGCATGCGTAGAAGAGCTCAGGCTAACCTCAGTGGAGGGAAAGTTGAAAACCTAAAGTTAAAATTATGATTGCGCATTTTAACATGACAGTCTATGGTTGAGTTATGTCCGTCCTGCTAAGATATGCCTCCGAATCTGGTTGACAGATGGACCGAGGAGAATAACCAAGTCGCCAAAAAGTGGAAGGTAATTAATTCATTAGCTCTTTCAGCTAACTGGCATTAGGGTGAACTGCTATTTACTCTCTATACTAAATGTAAAACAATAGCTTCTCCACCCTACATAGTGCATAATATGTCTTATTGAGAGCTGTTTTGGACACCATTCACGT
This sequence comes from Leiocassis micropogon, assembly GCA_028565275.1. NCBI lineage: Eukaryota > Metazoa > Chordata > Actinopteri > Siluriformes > Bagridae > Leiocassis > Leiocassis micropogon. Next base: position 6,242,648 of record JAOVVA010000029.1, on the reverse strand, counting down.
ATACGTTTTCACATGCTAAAAGCCCTATAACATTGTTTGATTTCAGGAATATGAAACACACCAGCATCCTCTTCAGGACATCAGGAAGCACTGCTATACAGAGTATCTGAAACTACAGCAAAAAGTCCAAGGTGTGGGTAATATTTTATTTGATTCAATGTTGTGCCAAAAGTTATACAGATATACCACCAGGGGGTGTGCTTTCTTTAAAGTGTGCTGGCAAATATGGGATGAAAATACACTGCCTGGCCTCCCAAAAAAGTCTAAGATTTTATTCAGTCACCTTTATCTTACCTTTATTACAACACACAATGTGGTAGCCAGTTCATTTTTGAAAATGATTTTTTTCATGCTCCCAGAACTACTCTTTTAATCTGAGTCCTGGAATACACCTGTCATTCAGGTCCGCTGACTTCATATTAGACCTGAGCACCTGAAGCAACCCCATATTACAACAACACTGCCTCCAGAGGCTTGTACAGTGGCTACTATGCATGATGGGTGCATGCCCGGCACGCCCATTGCTCTGGAATAGGGTCAATCTGAACTCATCAGACCACATGGCCATTTTTCATTACTGTTTATTATTTAAAAGTTCTTTAAAGTCTTTATACTTTCTAGCAAGTTCAAGCCTTTTTTTTTTCTGATTAGTCTCACTACCATGTGGCATATGGCCATACATATGTTTAGTCCCTTGTGAGTTCTCATAACATTGTGTGCATATTGAAATGCTCTTATTTTGACTTTTAAACATAGCTATGGTTATTAATGTTGATTTAAAAAAAAATAAATTACCATGCAACTTCACAAAGTGTTTAAGTGAGCTCCGTTCATGATTTTTTTCATCATATTTTTTTCCACTAAGTTGACAGTTCAGCACTATCCTTCCAAGTTTTTGAGAACGGTTCTTAACCCAGTTGTAATTTCAAATCTCCTTAGTTGTCTTCAATGCTTGGTGTAGCCCCATAATTTGACCCTTCTTAAAAGAAAATTTTCTTTTTTCTTTTGGCCAGGCAGTGTTTGTCAATACATTATTTTAACATAATGGCCACCTAATTAAAATACTCTGGTAATAAACTGCTAATAATTTGCCAATATTTGTCCTTATTTCTAAATGGATTTAAACAAAATATCTACAGCACTACAATGATTTAAATCATTAAATATGAACTAGAGTTGAGTCAGTCTGTTCGCAGTAGTGAACAGATTACAGCTAGGCTGCCAAACCTTATTTCTAGTGTGCCAGCTTTCCCCCTGGCCATACTCCTGGACATTAACATGCTAACCAATTATTTTGTTTCTCCAACAGGCGTGCCAGCCCAAACAGGACATCTTAAGCTTGAGATCGCTGTAACATATAACACTTTGCTGTTTGCGCTTAGTTATGGCACACCTAGAGAGACAAAGGACTGCATCACCAATATCCTAATAAGGGGTAAATCCTCACATTTATTCTATTAAGAAAATAAAGTGCAAATGATAATTATGTTTCTGAACACATTGTTCTGTTCTGTCCTGGTATTTATAGTATTGGATGCTGTACATAAGCAGGTGCCCAGTCGTGACTTAGTTCCATTATGGCAAGTTGTGATGCAGACTTTCTGTGGTACTGTGTATGAGCCATGGGTCCACAAACTCTTGCTGATTCAGTGGGCAGTCTGGCTCTCAGAACGGCACTATGAAGGAATCCTGAATTTGCTTCAGCAGGTTACTCACAAAGTAAGTAATGATAGGGTGTAGAGTAAGACAGAAAGGCATTGACATTCACAAGGAAGGTTAAGGATAATGTTAAAACATCAGTGTTTAAGAAGGTTGTATGCTTATTAGCCATACTATAATACTGTATATATTTCACTTTTCTTCATCTTTGAGGTGCATTCAAGTCAAACTGTGAGATTTCAAGCACAATATGGTGATGAGATTCTTAGCCGCAGTAAAACATTTTTAAGGCCATTCGTATGTGAATGACAATCCTGACAGTTCACTGCAGTCGTTCCCATTGACATTAAGAGAGTGAACACTCTCAGGAAAGGCATTTCCAGGACAAGGCATGACCTGATACCCATCACACCACTTGCACGTTACCTGAACTGGGCTAGGAGTTATTGGTACATTTCCTGTACAGTCCTGACCTCACTCCAAGTGATTTTGGGACATCAAAGGAGTTCCTGGGAGGCCAGCATTTCAGATGTGAAGCCAGCAGTCCGATGATGCCTCTGGCATACTGAGAAAACTAAAAAATTTTACTCCCTTAAGTGTGTTCTGTTATCTTGAACAGTCAAAAATCCTGGTTTGACTTGTTCACCCTTTGTATAACATCAAGGATAGTTCAGCCAGTAACCTACAAATTAAACTGCTTTATTGTCAATTTCAGAACAAAATGTGACTGGCTTTTTTGTTTGTTTGTTTGTTTATTTATTTATTGTTATTTAAGCTAAAGGCACCCTCTATTGCCTCCAAGAAGGAAACGACTAGACAGGCATTCGGAAGATTAACTAAGCTGTCTGCATGTTAAGAAATGGATCAGTCTCTGCAGTTCAATTTTTCCTGCCACTTTAACTATCAGCAAAATGTTTTATTTTTCTTATACTTTAAGAGGATTACTGTCCAGTGATCTAGATAGTACGCGGACCTAAGAGAATAACCAATAATGTAGCTATTTTGTGGGGCACATTAGGATTTCATATTATCTTAAATATTGTCTTCCCTATACAGTATTTATCAGTAATCTTCAAATATCATGCCACTGCTTTTCATGTATGATGTGATGTAACTTCATAATTTCAAATTATGGATAAAATGGCCCCAAAAACATGTCCCTGTCTAGTTACTCATGGAGTGCAGTGTATTTCATGTATTGATTAAAAATATATTTATTATTTTTCATTATTATTTAGTTTAGCTTTAGTTGTTATTGTGCAGTGTTTTAAACATCTTGATTCTTCATTCAGGAACAGAGCACAGCATCAGGGGATCTGCTTGCAGAAACCCGAAACCTTACAATCTCAACAGAAGAAGACACCTCTCTGCATGTTGCTTTAGCAACCAAGGACCTCAAGGAGCTTTTACATGTGTGCACTTTTATTTCTCATGGTAGGTTGACTAAGCTGTTCCTGGCCATACTAAAAATCTGAGACGTAATTATAATATGTCCATATGCCCATAAAATAATGTATACAGTATATGTCTTAGGAGTGGAGCAGATAAAGGGAGAGAAATATATCGATGCTCTCGTGGCTTTGCAGGAAGCCAGCACTCAGCCCTCACCCAGAGCTCTCTTGGCTCATGTTCACATGCTCACAGGCTTTTGTTACTCCAAGCTGGTAAGAACACTCCCAACACTGCCAGATCTCCACAAATTTCTGTTATTTCTTTTAAGGAAAAATTTAAATTCTAAAAATGTATAGCTTATGTCTTAGTTTTTGGTTACACCAATTTGGAATTTTATTTTAAATTAATTTGTACAGTGCTAATTAGCACATAAAATAGTCTTACTGTATCTATGATACATTTCCTTTTTTAAACATTATTGGTCATTTGGTTAAGGAGTTATATTACCGCAAATCTTTTCTGGTTACCATGACAACTGGATACTGCATTTGATTAGTCCGGTAATGATGTCATTTTGTCATGTCTCTTCAAAATAATAAACTAATAATTATTAATAATGTAATAAAATAAAGTTTTGAATTCATTTAGACAGTTGTACTTCTTGGTTAAAAAAAAGGCCTCAGCATGGACAAGCAGTATCCTTAAATAATATATTTAATATAAATACCTCCAGGGTCAAGGGTTTGATTTCCACCTCAGGTCTGTGTGTGGAGTTTGCATGCTCTCCCAGTGTTTGGTGGGTTTCCTCCAGGTGCTCCGGTGTCCTTCCTCCCACAGTCTAAAGACATCCAGATTAGACTAATTGGCATCCCCAGATTGCCTGTAGGTGTGTGTGTTTGCCTGCGATGAGTTGGCACCCTGTCCAGGGTGTACCCTGCCTCGTGCCCAAAGTCTCCTGGGATAGGCTCCAGGCCTTAATCTTTTTTTCTGGTCCTTTCCGATCCTTTTGTCCCTCAGCATTGTACTCTGCTGTTTAATGTACAAGTAAAAGCTTAGTCAATATAAGCATATGTAGTTGCCTAGTAGTTTCAGTATATCAGTATGGTTTTGTAAGAACTCTACGCCTTATGCCTACTTTTTTTTCCCCATGGGATGATTGACCTTTACATGGAATTTTAAATATTTTTGTTGTTTTCGGACTTGCTTAACATTTGTACAACAACATCTGATGGAAAATGTTTGTTTTCAGCAAAAGCCCCAGAGTGCACTTCAGTGTTACAGAAAAGCCTTGGAAGTGGACTTTAACTGCCACAGGGCTCTTTATGAGAGCTCACTAGTATACAGACAGCTGGGTAACACCAATGCTGAAATAGAAGCTTTGCATCTTCTTCACTCTGTAAGTCATCTTATAACAAACATCCATATAATCCAAATACCCATATAAATTAATTTGGGGAATTTTTGGCTCTTTTTGATGATTCTAATGAATTCCTTCCTAACATATTCCTGGGTTTGGTATTTAAAAACAGTGATTTGTATTTCACTATTTACTCTATTTACAGGCAGTAATGTTGCATGCAGAGAGTAATCCATCAAATCCATCAACACATTTAATATCTCCTGATATGCTGCTTGGTAGTGAACAAATCAGCTTCACCTGCCAAATTCCTTCTTCTCATCATATATTACACACTCTGGGGAATAATTGTGTGCTTAATAACAGGTAAGGGCACTAACATTAAGACCAGGGGGTGAAAAGGTACCATTCTTTAAATTTCTGAGACATGAGGGCCTATGGATAAAAAAATAATTACTGTAATTCATAAATATATATGCATGTATAATTTCTTTTATCAGGACTTCAGAAGGCGCTGAATACTATCTCGACCTTTTGGCCTGTTTACAGTCAGATTCAAAACAAGTAGGTGAATTATTTCAGACATATGTGTATATATATTTTTTTTTATTCTGATTTTCTGCACATGATGCACTATGTATAAAGTGACTTTCTAATACAATGCAGATGCCTATGGACTATGGCTTGTCATTACCAAGAATTCCAGTGATTTACCTTGAAGCAGCCTTTGCCCTGTTAAAAGCCAAACGGCCTTGGGATGCCCTTGCCATTTGTGATGAGGTCCTTGCTAAAACTGTTGACCTCATCCCAGAGAGATTGTTGATTACGCCCTGCGGGACAGTTTCAAGAGAACTCGTACCTTTCACGCTAGAAGCAGATGCTCCAGAGGAGAAGATGGAGTGTGTGCTCTGGTCTGGAGCTGCATACTTAATCCAAGGGCAGGTGCATTTCCAGCTCAAAGACACAAAAGAGGCGTTGACCAGTTTTACTAGGTAAATCATATATTCACACTGTTTTAATGGGGCAAATATTCCATATGATCTTTTAATCATGTGTTTTCTGTATTTACCTTTCAGAGCTATCAGTCAAATAGTGAAAGTATGTGTTAAGCAAAAAAGTAAGAATTATTTCCTTATTTGCTTTTTTTGTTTGTTTTTTTAAGTGTGACCTGAAATAAACTTTCATTTTTTTTGCCCAGTAAATAATAATTTAAAGTTTTGTTTCTTATAAATTACATGGTATGTAATGTGATGGATTGAATTATTTGGATTTCTAAATACATGAAACATTTCTTGCAGTGAAAGATCAAGAAGTCGAGAGAGAACCTGCTGATCACACAGTGATGGTCCTTGAAGCTCTGAAAGGAAAAGCACTTAAATTTAGAGCTGTATGTTTCGTAGAGAGAGGTCAGTTAAAGGAGGCTTTAAGGGACTTCCAGCTCAGTCTTCAGGCCACTCCAGGTGTGCAAAAAAAGATATCTCTTCTGCCTCTGCAACACCTGTCATTCCAATGATGCTACATCTACTTTCATTTTATAATAAACAGGTTGTGTAACATTATTGGGTTTTACTGTACATCAGTAACTCATAAATGTACACAGATGTACTACTACAAAGTCAACTATTTTACTTTTGAAATAATATTCTCACCCTAAATGTGCATTCTTACTTATTTTATTAGGATGCAGGAACACTGAAATGTGGCTGGTGGAGATTATGTGGAGGCTGGACCGCAAGCAGGAGGCAGCAGCCATGTGGACGCAAATCATAAATTCCGCACAATCATCAACACCAACGTAAGCTCTGACTTATTTGCACGTATACATTGTTTTAAACATTGACTTTGTATTAATGGCACCTGGCACCTTAATTGGTTCTTTGACGCTTTGCAATGTATTAATTCTTTTTTTAACTGATATTTCAGAGAATTGCCCTTATATCTACAAACATGGCATGAGGATCCTACGTCTTTTGACACAAGCAGCCTGAAGAGGAAAATAGAGGAATTTATACAGAATAGTTTAGTAACAGCGTAGTAATATTGCATTATTTTATACAGTCAATTACCTAAAGTACTTAATGACTCTTTCTTGATGATCACTCACCCTGGTCATCCAGTGCAGGACATCACAGACACGGCAAAGCCACTTACCAGCAATGTTACTGGTTGATGGCAGGAATCTGGAGAACATAAATGAAACCTATGTGTGTATGGAAATATTGAGAAAAAGCACACCCTGATTCAGTAGCTCAGGATCAGAAACCCTGGATTTAGGCACTACTAGGCCTTAGCCTTATGTGCTGCACCTCCTACTGCCCATCTTTTTTTCAACAGGTGCAATTGTATACAATGTATACCTAAGGAATAAACATTTATGACATTCAAGTTTTATGAGATGATTTTCAAAACTGCATTAATTAAGAACGTCATGCATTGGGGTTAAAACAAATGCCATGCTGCATCACCTTTGTCAGTAATGTGTCAAAAATGAAAATGTAGACTCTGTGCATGACTTAATCCCTGTTTAAAAATTATTTACTATTTATTGCATGGAAACACAGTGAGCCTTTATTATTAAATAACTTGATTAGTTTGGTAAAAGGTACTGTACGTTTGGTACCAAGGAAGCCATTTGCCATTCAGTTATTGTTGCCTGTGGTTATTACTACTGGATTTAACCATCATGCAAATGTGTCTTTGTTGGACATCCTATTCCAGATTTAATCTCCCTTTCCTGTCCCAATAACCACCACTTTTTCTGTGAAGGCTTTCCTCTATATTTTGAAGTGTATCCGTGCAGATTTGTAAACATTCAGCGACAACAGGATCAGACAAGGTCTGGGGTGTAGCTGGTGTTCCAATTCATCTCAAAGGTGTTCAGTGTGACTGAGATCAGGGCTCTGTTCAGAAGACTTAAGTTTTTCCAGTCCATCCTTCATGGAGCTTGCTTTAGATAGAGAGATGTGGTATTTGTAAGTTAGTTAGTTTGTTGTTCCCAAAGGAAATGTCATGACATTTGTGATAGTAATACAAATTACTATACCACTTTATCCTGCATACAGTGTTGTGGGGGGGCTGGAGCCTAGCCTATGAGATTTAGGGCATGAGGTGGGGTAGACGCTGGAAGGAGTGCTAATCCTTTCTACCCCGTCCAGGGTGGCTTAGTGGTAGATTTCTCACCTGCCATGCGGAAGGCCCGGGTTCAATTCCCAGCCACCGGTCCCAAGCCCGCATAAAAAGGAAAGTTTGCGCAGGAAGGGCATCCGGTGCCAAAAAGTTTCGATGGTTTGCTCTGGCGACCTCTCAACAGGAACAGCCAAAAGACTACCAATAATTAGCCTAATCTGCATGTTTTTTGACCCCAAGCACGGAAACCATGCAAACTCCATGTACACAGACCCTAACTGTGCAAGGGGACAGTGTAAACCACTAAGCCACTGTGCCACCTGGTAGCAACACAATAGACATTCATGCTTGCTTTAAGAATTTGGGAACAGGTCCAAATTAAATGTTACACCAAAAGGACATCTATACAATTATACGCTTTAAATATATGAGTGTGCTGGTCAGGTGTTCACACACTTTTGGGCATATATAGTGCATTTTCTGTGAAGACTTGCACAAACATGCAGCTTCAGAAAGTTCAGTTGCATGCTTATTATTTTGCTAGAATGATTGATACAAGATGAAGAAGAAGGATCAGCTGCGTCTAAAACTCTATTTATCATGCTATACATATAGATTTCTTTGTTATTAGTGTCGGAGCGTCTGCGGTGTTTACATGTTTAAAAGCCTGACCATGAAGCCTTCAGCCTCCTATAAAGGGCTCACTCTATCTTACTCTTGACTTGGCCCAGTGATAGCTCAGCGTAACAATCGGTGTCCTCTGATTGGCTGATTCTTTTCACTTCGCTCTTACGCCCGACTCTCTGATTGGTTCGTCCGTCGGTAGGCGTGTGCGAACTGCTTTCCGCAGATGATGTTAGCAAGCTAAGCTGACGTTTTGAAATTCAGTGCAGGGGTAAAGTGCTGTCCGGCAGGTTTGGAGTTTAACTCTAAGAAAGCTAGCTTTTTCTACGTATTATTTATAGCGGCTCACGGGGAGGATGGCTTCGGGCGGAGAGTAAGTAAAACCGAGCATACTGTATGTGTGAGTTACGTTTAACGCTTATTTCGAGAGTTGGTTAGCAACCGTCGCAGTTTAATTTGAAACCTGGAGCTAGCGGGCTAGCTAGCGGAGATGGTGATGGCGAGGACTGCTCAGGTTCAAGCAACTAGCTAAAAAAACATCACGAGGGTATCTAATTGAGTTTTAGATATACATAATCGGGTTTATTTGTACATTCTAGTGAGCTTTTTTTGTAAACATAGCTTTTTTAGGAAAGACGGCCTTAGTTAGTGCACTAGCATGATTAGCTTGTTAGCTAACAAACCATACTGAGTCATTCTATGAGTAAGGCTTTGGCCTACCGGCATTGAGCGTGTTTGTCAACGTACAAGTCATTGTCTCTCCTGTGTCAACCGTGCTAACAACAGAATATATATAATTTATGATAAATGTTTAATTTGATTATCTTTGTTTTTGTGCCTTAAATAGGTCACCTAACACGTTCTTATATTATTTTAATCTAACCAACAAATAGTCACGTTAGCTAGCTCGATATTTCAGCGATGTTTTTGTATATATATATTTCCTTAAAAAATATATATATATAATTTAATATATTTTCAGTCACATTTTAATTCTGCCTCGTTTGTAAATTAAAACCTGTCTGTTTTTCTGTTATACTGTGGTTATTGTTAGCTACAGGAGCTCGCGTTAAGTTTAAGGCGAAGCATTTGCTGTGTCATTCGGACAGTGGACATGGCTAGGTTTGGACTGATTTAACTTAGCCTACAGATGCGAAGTAGCTCATAGTGAGTGTTCAGTATAACTCGTCATCATGTAATAGGATTTACACGTTAATGGCGCACGTTATTTATTATTAATTTATGCCATCTGAGGCATTAGCGCTATACCTAATGCTAATACTTGCTAGCTGTTGACAGCCAGCGTTGATTGGTCGAATAGTCTGGCCTCGAAACCTCCTGATCCGTCTGTGCTACAGATTAAACAAACTTTGTGAATATCTTAATGGTCTGTTTATTTATGTACTAGCCAGCCCAATATCGAGTGTATTGGTAAGTATAGCTGTGATTATCTGAGCAGGTTTGCTGCGCCATTCAGCCCCGGTGTGTAGGAGACGGGCTTCTGTGTCGTTCACAGAGTCGACTCGCTCCTGAACATCATTAGTTTGTATAGAAGTCGATTTCCTCTAAATGTTTGTGCATACAAACTGTGATCTTTTGGGTTAATTAGGAAAATTAAAGGCAAGCAATCAGTTGTCAGAATAAATAAAAATGACTTTTGTAATGCAGACGGGTGAAGGCATGATTGCCCTATTTGTCAAAACGCGTTTGTATTGTTTTGCTGATTTGACAATTATTTAAATAGATTTGTATATTTTTTAAAAGTAGTATATAAATGTAATTATTGACTAAATGAAAAGGTAGCTAAACATCTTACTTACTAAAGAACATAACCATTAATTCGACCGGTCAACCTTGCAAACTTCTCGGGTTCAGGGGTGAAATGTTAGGGAATCGGTTCATCTGTGTACCGAGTTAAATGATCCGACTCACTGAAAAGATCCGGAATTCGCGATAGAAACGTCGAGAGCCGAACCTGATCCGCATAAAACAGCGCCGTTTGCGCTCTATGTAAATTGTACACAGCGGGTTTCACTTCAAATTCTAAACATAGGTTTAATCATGTGTATATAACTGAACTGAAGAATGAAACCATGTCAATCTTTTTTTCTTTTTTTTTTTTTTTTTTAATAACCATGCCTTTCGTTTTCGGTTTCAGCGAAATAACTTGGTAATCTTTTAATATATTTGACTTGGTTATTGCATATCCCTGTTTGTTGATCAGTAAGTGAATATTATTTTGTCCTTTGCCCTGTCCCTACAGATCTAAAAATGATGATCTTTCTACTGCCATTCTAAAACAAAAGAACAGACCCAACAGGTTGATTGTTGATGAATCCATCAATGAAGATAACAGTGTGGTCTCCCTCTCTCAGGTATGCCTGTGTCTAGCTGTACGTGCAGTTTTGGTTGTAAGTTCAGCACCATTCAAATACCTGTCTTTGAGGAGGAATGGTCACAGATTTAAAGCACCAAGTGCATGTGTCGTACAATGCTTCTTAGGGATGCACAGTGATTCGTGTGATTTATAAAACATTACTACGTGTGCATCTTGATGCAGCTGAAAACCTTTCTCTACCTTTTCCATTAAAAGGACAGGAAAATAACAGTGAAGTGCATTGCTTGTTTGAGTTATTGTTATTTTGCCTTTACACTTTTTATTTAAGCACAAGTAAAAAAATATGTATATATCCCTGTTAAATTAATTTGGCTTGCGCGGATTTATTCCCGAAATGTACATAATTTGCTACGACAGAAAAATTAAAAGAATGCTTAGTCATGAAATTTGATCACACTCACTCAGTTATTGGAGACAACAGCAAGTATTTTCCGCTTGTGGGTAGATCACCTGAGATGGGTGTTAATATGGCAATTGTTAACCGAGCCTCTGATTTTGATGCAACGTTTCACAATTCCAGGCCAAGATGGACGAGCTTCAGCTTTTCAGGGGAGACACTGTGCTGCTGAAGGGCAAGAAAAGGCGGGAGACCGTGTGCATCGTACTGTCCGACGATAGCTGCTCTGATGAGAAAGTTCGCATGAACAGGGTGGTGCGCAATAACCTCAGGGTTCGCCTTGGAGATGTCATCAGGTAAAACAGCTGTCTGGTTATAATATATTTTTCAGTAACTATAAACGTTTTGCAATCCTACAGCTAGTTCTGCTGTCATGACAAATGTGAAAATGTATACTTTGTACTTGAACTCTCTGGGTATTCAACTTTTTTAAAAATGTGTTTATTTTTTTAGCATTCAGCCATGCCCAGATGTGAAGTATGGAAAACGCATCCATGTCCTGCCTATTGATGACACCGTGGAGGGAATCACAGGAAACTTATTTGAAGTGTACCTGAAGCCTTACTTCCTCGAGGCTTACCGGCCAATCCGTAAAGGTAATCTTTGGATATGTATTTTTTCCCTCCCGCATTTAAAGAAATACATTTTATTTCACAAAACAAAATTGCATAATGGATGAATAATTGCATGGTTTTAACTTGTCTCTTTTCTTCTCTCTCCAATAGGTGATATCTTCCTGGTCAGAGGAGGCATGCGTGCTGTTGAGTTTAAAGTGGTGGAGACTGACCCCAGCCCTTACTGCATAGTGGCTCCGGACACTGTCATTCACTGTGAAGGAGAACCTATTAAGCGTGAGGTAAGAATAGTGTACAACAAGTTCATTACATGCATTTACATACCATAGCTTCTTGACAATATGTCGCAAACATGGCTCTCTGCACAGCTCCAGTTTGAATATTAGAGCCATGTGTACTGAAACTAAGGCTTATGGTGTCTGGGAAAGATGGCAGAACATTTGGTAGTAAAGAGAAGAATAGCATTTTATAGGTTCTAGCTGTCAATATTTCCAATAATAGGCATTTTGTATAATAGATCAATAAAATACAGATTTGGACTTTAGTTGTTGTGTGGGCA
>JAOVVA010000029.1:6166620-6219478 GCA_028565275.1 Leiocassis micropogon | reverse complement strand
CACACACACACACTAACGGAATGACTGCTGTCTGGCTCACGGATTACATAAATTGTCTGAATAACAGATTACATTTTTGAAAGTAAATAACTGAGTACATTAATGGCGGACCTAACGCATTAGACTACTCGTTACATCAAAATAGTAATCTGGCATTAACAGTGGAAAATAAAAATCTCCCACAACCTCTTAATGCTGTGCATGAACCTAACACAGGTCCAGTTGAAAGACATTATGGGGACACAGGACTTTAACACCCATTTTTTGATGATTTAGTATAAATTATGCCCAAGACGAGTAGAGCAGAGCAGATTTCAACAGCTAGACGAGATATATTTTAATAAAAAAATTAAAAAAATTTTAAGCAGACATGTCAAATAATTCTGTAAAATCACAGTCCCAAATCTCATATCGTACTGCAATGGCATGGCAATACCATGCCCTCAGCGACATAATGGTGTGATACCGTGAACTGTCCTCAGGTTTTAAATAAGCTGTCTGTTCAGCAGTGGAAACCCGCACTGCTCTTTCACTGCATGGTGTGACTTTTCTCAAATGTTGACAGCCATAGAGTGAACAAACTTGAATAATTGGATTATACCCAGAACAGTGCTGGAGAACTCGTCATTAGAGGGACATCCAAGGGTCTTGGTCACTACTGAGTTGATCAAGGTTATTGGCAGTGGTCCTGGTTCAGATTCACCTTCAGTTTTTTTTTTTCCCTGATGTGGTTTCTTATGGAAATGTATTCTTGGAGATTCACATCGGTTTATATTGAAATTGTACATTAAGTATGTTATAAGAACTTTAGGTATCCAAATATGCATTGTTACAAAAATGTACATGTTGCCATAATTCTTTTTTTGTAGCTTAACATTTAATGAGTTACATGTAAATTCAATTTACACCAAATCAGCCATAACATTAAAACCACCTGCCTAATATTGTCCACGTCCATTTTGTGCAACCAAAACCAGACGATGATTCCAGACTTGGACTCGACAAGACCTCTGAAGGTGTGCTGTTGTAATCTGGCATCAAGACATTAGCAGCAGATCCTTTAAGTACTTTAAATTGTGAGGTAGGCCTCCATGGATTGAACTAATTAGACTAAGGTCTGGAGAATTGGGCCAAGTCAGACGAAGAGCTCCTTATCATGTCCTTCAACCCGTTCCTGAACAATTTTTGCATTGTTACAGGGTGCATTATCTTGCTGAAAGAGGCCATTAGTGCCAACAGAGAATACTGTTGCCATAAAGGGTTGTACTTGGGCTCCAACAATGTTTAGGAAGGTGGTACATGTCAAAGTAACACCCACATCAATGGCAGACCCAAGGTTTCCTTTAGAATATTGCCCAAAGCTTGTTCTTCTTACCATCCTGGTTCCCCAGGTAAGAGATGCACATGCACCTCATCCACATAATGTAAAAGAAAATGTGGTTTATCAGAACAACCCACTACCTCTAGTGCTTTCAAAAATGGACATTAAATAGATTGAAGGGATGGTGATGAATAGTGATACTCCAAATGTTCGACTTAATCCTGTAGGATCAGGGGGGCCTGCAGCCTATCCCAGGACACTTAGGGCACAAGGCAGGGTATACCATGGATAGGGTGCCAATCCAATGCAGGGCACACTGTACACATCCACACATTTACATGCTCATTCATACACTACCCAATTAGCCTAATCTTCATGTCTTTGGACTGTGGGAGGAAACCAGAGTACCTGGAGGAAACACTCAACTGAACTACAACTGAAGCTGTAGTCTTTCATTGTGGTCTGTGGCACATTGTTAAAGATGTTCAGTATGCTTTTGTGCAGTGTCAAATATAGAAGAGCTAATTAGTGTAATGACACTGCTAATTTCTCAGTTATCCTATTAAGCCTAATGGGGGAAATGAAGCATTTACTTGAATTTGTCATGCTCTTCTCTCACTGTGACTGAAATCTAACTGGATTTGTCGAAAGATGCTGTAGGCTTCACCTGCTGTGAAATTTCTGCATGTGTTCTATTCTATCCTTCTCCTCCTTCTCCATGAAAGCTCAATATTTTCTGTTATATTATGTGGTGATAGTTTTCTCAATCCAATTCCAACAGCTTTGAGAGGTTTCTTTGTAGAGGTTTCTGTAGATGTACCATCGATGTGCTTCTACAATGAGAACTGGGGGAATGACAAGTGATTGGTCTAATAGGAGGCCATTAACCTCTGAGCTCTAGGATCTCGGCTCCTGAATCATTCATTTCAGCTGAGGCATGACATGCTAGTTAATTTTCTTAGAATGTGAGTCAGATTGTGCTCTGGGTGTACAGTAGGCGTTTGCAAATCATGAGCTGTTTGGGCTTTTGAGTATAAATGCACCAGTCAGGCATGTATGCGTATGAGGCGAAAATAAGAAAGAGAAAGTTGGCTGTTTAAGACTTATAGCAAATGATATATCATGCATCTGTGAGTTTCGTAAAAAGTTTTTTCAAAAAAAGGTATCCAGGTTATTCCTACTGCCCCTGGTGGATAGGAGGGATTAAGCTGTTTTTGAATTTAGTTAAAATTTTGTTTTTACAAATAAAAATGAATTTCTGATATTTAAATAATGGATTATATGTTGGAAGCTGCAAATGTAAGTATGTGATAAAATATTTTAAAAAAACTGAAGAGATTCAGTGCTCCTTATTTGTGCTCCATATTTATTTATCTATTCATTTATTATGTTTAATGTCTTATTTAATTTACCTTTCAGGTACAATTTAAATGAGTATCTAATGTTTCACACATTATTAATTGCTTATTATGTTGATTCAATTATGAAGTTGAGTCCAATGATAACCTTTCTTGTAATGTTTATTAAAAAGAGATGCCCCAAAAATGTTAAGGGTAACAGGGCGGAGGGGGCTGTTGAGAACAATGGGCCATTAGTACATTTGTACTTTTGCAGCCCTGGATTTAATGTGTCTCTTATAATTTATCACACATTTTTTTGCTTTTGCTTTCACCAACTATTAGTACTAAAATTTCCCCTCACATTGCACGAGAAATCACATCTTAGCAAGTGAAATATTCTTAACCAAACCAAACCTGTTAATTATTGAATTCAGGGGTTTCAATCAGGCTCCTTATCCCCAGTGAAGGGCAATCTTAATGCTTCAGTTTACCAAGACATCTTGGACAATGCTATGCTTCCAACTTTGTGACAAAACAGTTTGGGGAAGACCCTTCTTGTTCAACATGACTGACGGTGCACAAACAAAGAACTATAAAGACATGATTTGATTTGATGTGTTCGGTGTAGTCTGCTTGACTACTGCTTGACTACTACGTGTAGAAGTAATTGACTGGCCCCATCGAGCCCTGACCTCAACCCCATGGAGCACCTTTGGGATGAACGGAGATTGCGTGCCAGGCCTTCTCGACCAACGTCAGTGCCTGATGTCATGAATGCTCTACAGAATGAATGGGCACGAATTCCCACAGAAACGCTCTAAAATCTTGTAAACAGCCTTCCAAGTAGAGTGGAAGCTGTTATAGCTACAAATGGAGAACCAACTCCATATTGGAGTATATGTATTTAGATACAATGTCATTGCAGATTTGGCCGAATACTTTTGTCTATATGGTGTAAGATTAAGCTTATTTCTAGTCAAATGTTGCTAAAATTGCAAGCAAAAAATGTCTTGTTCTATTGGCTGTAATCTTCTTGCAATTTTAATAACATTTGAATAGAAATAAATGTAATAATCTTATAAATAGGTTGTTGTAAAACATTTTTTAAAGAAATTATAGATAGGCTAGATTTAAGAAAATATTGTCATTTTTTTGCAGTGTATACATCCTATAGTATTATAAATTACATACTTTTTGTAGTAAAGAAATATTTTTCATGTATCAGACATGCAGTTACTTGCCTGTTTAATATTAGATACTTACAGTACTGTTATACAGTGATGCAAAACAAGTTTAGGTATATAAAAAAAAAATGGCCATAAAGTTATTGTATGTGGTTTATTTCTTGCCTTTTAAAACAATATCCTTTAACAACAAAAAGGTACATAATTTAGCCGTACTACTAAAAATAAAAACAGCACATTCAGAACAAGCTTCAGCCCTGCCAAAGCATCAGTCCAGTAGGCCTTAACAATGTTTAAAATCACAGTACACCAACACACTGGTTCACTTGTATCACTTGCTAAACCCTTTTACAATCCCAGCTAGCAAGCTAGATTTACTTAAAAAATGGAGGCTGAATGTTGAACGCAACATCGCTATATTAAAGAATACATAAATAACATTGGTGTAAAAATGACATAAAAAAATTATCAAGCAAAAAATCCTAGTTTCAGACATGATTAGATAAACTCATGCCAGTAACCTTTTTCTAGTGACTGTGCATCCCAAATTTCTTGGCACCTTTCAAAAGTTTCATGTTTGAGAAGAACATTCGGATTCTCAGAGACAGAGACAGAGAGAGAGAGAGAGAGAGAGAGAGAGATGGGTTCGTACTTGAATGTCCAAGAAAAAAAAAGACAAATGTTGGCTATATTGCTAAAAGGCAATACATCTCAAGGGATACAAATGTATAGAAATGTGTTTTTTCTTTTAAATAACAAGAGGAAACCATAACTATAAAGTGTGCACATCTAAAATAGTAAAAGTGTCAGCAGTCATACCTAAACTTCAAAACTCTCTCCATCCGCTTCATAGTGTGCATATCCTTATTTGCAAACTGAAGGTTTCATACAGTATGTACTGTATATCCGCAGTCGTGTGCACGGAACAGTATACATAAAGTGTGCAATTTAATGTTTACGACCTACCTTCAAACCAAACTTCATCATCCGACTTCACAGTTTTCTGAAAGTGCTCTTGTGTGGTTTTTTTTACGGAAAGCGTGTATATACAGCTACGATGAATCCTTAACACGTTCCTGTTTACTCTGTACACGGCTTCATTTTCATTCTTTCAAACCTTTTCTTTAAACCTACCATGAAAGACTCGTGATTGTCTTACGGATACTGTATATTTAAAAGAAATGATGTACTGTATGGGTCATGGTAATGTAAATAGTGTAAAACAATCCAAAAATGTCTTAAGTATCGTACATGAAACAAGCACATGCACACATAAAAGAAAAAAAAAACATGGCTCTAAAAGACTACCAGAGCAGGCTAATCTTGCAATGACATAATAATTGCTTGTTCAGTGGCGTATACAGTACCATAATAGGCCTTGGTTGAAGTGAAAACACTTGTCTTTTTCGTTACATAACCTGACTCTAAAATCTAGCTAGTCGGAGCCGTATTAAGGCACTCGAGATTCTGTGATCACATCATTAAAGACTTGTGATGAGCGACAGCACCTAATAATCTGGCCACAGAGAACAAAGCACCTTTAGACTGCTGGGTTGATTCTCAGAATAAAAATATATCAAATGGTTTCTATCGAACTTGCTGGTGCTAAAGGCAGCCCATCACTCTAAAGGACCTAAAGTGTAATCTTAATCTGCTTTATCCAAAAATTCGAAATTGAACATCAACTGAAGAAGGGACAACATTTAAGAGAGAAGAAACGAATAAGCTGTGAAACAAGCAGAGCATCAGTCATCCACATTAAGCTTCATTTAAATGAAGCAGGGTTCGATTCTTTCCGTTTCGCCTCGAAGTAATGAAGTGAAAAAATGAGGAGATCATGAAAAAGGTCATGGATGAAAGCCATAGGCTTCAAGGTAACAAACTGCTTTAAAAAATCTTTCACAAAGAATTTTTTTTCCCCCACATGCTCTCAAAAAGGTTAACAAAATACTGTATGTAGTTGACGTCCGGTCCTTTATCGTTATTAATCGTTATTAATGTTTGTGAAAGATAATGTCCATCTTCAAAAAAAAAAAAAAAAGGCTTTAAGACTGGGGTAAGTGCTGTTTGATGATTTCTTTGGACTGAGGCGGTATCCTGTCGGGAAAGCGCACCTGGAATTCCACTATCATGTCCCCGCGCTGGGATGAACTCTTGGGTAAGGGCAAACCCTCACCCCGAAGTCTCTTTATGATTCCTGGTTTAATGATGTCGTTGCAGGGCAGCGTAATAACCTTGTTGTCTATGGTGGGAATGTTCACCGTGCAACCACACAGGGCCTGGAGAAGGAAAAGAAAAAGGAATCATGTTAGACAAAATCATAGCAGTTTGTTCAATAAGTGATCCAAATCATGTTAAAATACGGAACGCCAGTTAGCATGTCTTTGGATTGTCGGAGGAAACCGGAGGAAACCCGGAGGAAACCCACCAAACACAGAGAGAACATACAAACTCCACATACACACAGACTCCAGGCGGAAATTCAGACCTCTGACCCTGGAGGTGCGAGGCTAAAATCACTACGTCGAACCTGATGCCAGTGTTGATCCAACCGTTTTATAATAAACATCCCATTCTCACTAATATCATAACGCATCCTTCGCATAGCCTTGTATAACAGATCGATCCATGGTTTGTAATAAGCTGGATTAAAATACATGATACTTCAGGAAAACATAATCAACACTGTGGTGAACAACTCTGTGAAGAGACATTTAATTGTTTTTTTATGGAAGGAGTCAGCAGTGTCGGTTTTCTGTAAGTTCTTTGCTACAACAAAGTTTCCAGAATGGGACACAACAGCGCCACCAGTCAGCGTTAGAAAGAAAAACGCAGGGCCTCCAAATGGCGCAGTGATTCCCGGGTGATGCTGTAA
The DNA here is from genome assembly GCA_028565275.1 of Leiocassis micropogon. NCBI lineage: Eukaryota > Metazoa > Chordata > Actinopteri > Siluriformes > Bagridae > Leiocassis > Leiocassis micropogon. The sequence goes on along the minus strand of JAOVVA010000029.1, from coordinate 6,212,758 downwards.
CCTCTCGCAGCTGGAGGTCTAGAGAGAGCTGATTGGCCGAGCTCTCTCAGGGGGGAGGGGTGAGAGGTACTTAGTGCTCCCACATTAATCACGGCTCTTCAGCGGATAGCGCTGTCCTCCGAGTGTGTTACGCCGCCCCCAACGGTGCGTGACTGAGCAGTTCAAAAAGATGCGGTCGGCTGGCATCATGTGGTCCGGAGGAAACACGTGATAGTCTTCGGCCCTCCCGACTGATTGGTAGCCTTAATGTGGGAGCTCCCTAGTGATGGGGAGGAATTGGACACAACTAAATTAAGGAGAAAATCGGACGAAAAATCCCAAAAAAGAAAGAAAGTGTAAAGAAGCCAGGCTAGGTCTGATTAGTGGCATAATCAAAGTCCAAAAAATAACAGGTGAGAGAACTCTAAATTTCGCTAGTGTTTTTTAAAACATTTTTTATGGGGGGTTGGAAAGATTAGGGCATGGTCCCAGTAGCGCACTATGGATTTATATTTGAAACACTCAATTAGTAATCATTAATAGCTTCCTGGTGGTGAGGTGGTGAGCACTGTGGCCTCACACCTCCAGGGTCGACGGTTCAATTTTCAACTAGGGTGTGTGGAGTTTGCATGTTCTCCCAATGCTTATTGGTGCCTTGCGTTCCTCCCACAGTCCAAAGAAATGCAGATTAAGCTAATTGGTTTCCAAATTGCCTGTATTATGTGTGCCGTGCAATGTATTGGCACCCTACCCAGGGTGTACCCCGCCTCATGCTCAGAGTCTCCTGGGATAGGCTCTAGGCCCCCCACGACCCTGTATACAGGATAAAGCAGTATAGATAGATGAATGAATGAATGAAGAATAGCTCCCTGTCTGTCTTTAGATGTGTGTAATGCTTTGCCCCATGGTAGTGCCATCAATGAGACCTTGTGTTTGATGTAATGCATTGCTTAGGCCCGTAACTGGTTTATTCTCAAGCTACTGATCGATATTAGACGTCAAATATCATCACGAACATCTGAACCCATGTTCATTTGATGTCTGGCACTGATTTATGAGCTGCTTCTTCATTTGCTTTGTAGATTATCCCTCTATCTCTTCATCTGTCTCTATTTATGTTCTCAAAATTCGTTCCCAAGTTTGTAAAAGTGAGGTCATAAACAGCACATTCTGAGTCAGACATTGAAAAAACAACAAAAAAAACGCAAGAACTGAGACTATGCGTTATGACTTATTTGTAAAGAATGTATTGTGTTAATCGTCAAAACATTAGTTTTTTTTTTTTTTTGGCACAAACCTGAATTAGTGACAGTTCGGTATCTGAGTGAGTGTGCCGGATGCTATCGTAGAGGGGGGGTCAGCGGTGCAAAGTTAATTTTAGCTGCTGTTCTCATTTTGCAGCCCTAATGGAGCAACTGAAGAATCAGTCGAGGTTGTAAATACTTGGCAGGTTTGTCAAAGGGGTCAAAACGTTCCATGACTACGTTTAGATCAGGGCACCATCAATTTCCACTGTTCTAGGGAAAGCACATACAAAATAAACGGCTTGTTCTGTTGATTTTTTCACGGTTTCGATCCGAGACACGGCTCAAACATGTCTAACGCAGGTTCTTATAGTTACATTGATACTTCAATTCAGCTTTCCAGGAATGGACGTTCTTTAAATATCCCTCATCTCAGAGGAGCAACACAGCCTGAATGAACTACAAAGCAGCTGCCACATGAGATAAGGAGCTATGTTAGCAATGACATCAGCTCAATCCTTCAGGCTAGAAGCAAACAGGCCATAGCTGAGGCTCAAGGAAACATTTGGCCTTACCAGAATGCCTTGCATTTTAATGGCTGTCTTAATGCAGGACAATGGATGAGGAGTTACATTTTGAAATAATGCACCAAATACCAAGTATATATGTAGTTTAATTAAGACTAAGAAAATCTAAAAGATAATACAAGTCTTTATCTGTGTTGAGTAAGGATCATATTCAGCCTAAAGTTATCTTGGTGATACATGGTCATTCGTGCCAAGTTACCAAGGAGGCTCTAAAGTTTACTCAAAACAGAGCTCTAGAGTACATCCAGTTACGCTCCTTAAATGTAGACCACAGATTTTAACCCCTAAAGCCAAATGTCCTGCCAATGGTTTACTCTCCTAACCCCAAACCCTTCTTAAAGTTCCACTCAAACAATTAATCTCCGCTAGAGAAAGATATTCCTTATAATTAAGAAGGAAGCCGAAAGAAATATCTTCATCTTTACGTATTTGCAGATGTGATTATCGCAAACAGGCTGGCGAAGATTTACGGGCAAGTTGGCATGTTCATGAGACACCACAAGATAGATGGCAGACCAATTTATTGCCTCGGTGATATTAGGGCTGTGTTATCAAGTCATCAAGTTTCAACGTGGACTTCTAATGAGCTCGATGAGGAGCAGCGCCATATCTAACGCCATCCTCTGGAAAAGATATTAAACACCATCCCGGGTTAGAGGATCATGAAAACATGCATCCTAAACACATATGTATCAGACGTTTGAACGGCTTGAGACTGGAGGCTGAAAGTAATGCAGTAAAGTCTGGTCTATTTCGAGAAAAGTAGGCTGCGTTCTGAAAGGCTTGGGCGCTTGGAGACATTTCCTTGAAATGATCTTGAATTCGCTGCCACAGTCAACCTGATGTCATGAGCGGAGCCGAGACGTAACTGTGTATTTCCCTTGACTGCTGAAATGATTAAGCTTTCAGACAGCCAGGTGAGGGAAAAAAAAAAAAAACCCACCCACTTCTCTTAGTGACTACAGTGATGCTCTGAAACATTCTGCGGTGACTCAGGACTCCATTAAGGCTATTTTGAAATAATTAAGTGAGAGGCTGAAAGTGTCGGTTAATTTTAGTAAGGATGTATTACTCATGTTCTGATTCTTTTTCATCATTTGATCAATCCGGAGCTGGTGGAAACCTTTAGTTAAGACTGAAGACTAAAAAAATGATCGCGTCCCTGAGTTACCCATTATGGGGAATATCAAAGCTTCTTTGTAGCAACAAAAGGGAAAAGTGTTTCCTTTCAAAACCCATATTTGAGTCTACCTGCAACCTTTTGCTTTTTACGAATGCCCGCAATTAAGCTCGCAATTAAACCAGCTACCAAAAATACAATAAAATGACGAACGACTCGCTGGACAATTATATGCGCCTGGTTTGCTGGCTAGACCTTTTCCCAGTGAGGATAGTGTGCCGTGGTGCATGACACTGCAACACGACATTCTTCTGCCCTCACACTTTAGTGGGAGAGGATAAACCAAGTAAGGGCTCTGAACAGCCAGAAAAGCTGACTCTGCTTAACATCATTCGAAAGCACGAAGCCTTCGAGCCCTCATGGAGCAATTCTGATCGGAGGCACCACAGGACAGATATACAGAGATTATGTTTGTTCAAACTATACCTTTCGTAGACTTGGTGATTGTGCTGAACCCTGATAAAAAGAAATATTTCACATGCTGTGCTGTGTTTGGGTAAAACTATGTCTACGGTGTCCTTAGTCTTCACACTTGAGATAAATTTAGTGAGGTCAACAGGGTCAATAGTTAATGTGGACACACCTGGCATGAAGTGAGCTAAGCCTTTCATTTTAACCTCTAAGAGCAGAAAAATGAGGAGACAGTTGCAAGTAATAAGACCACAGTTAATCTGTCTAGTCTATGTCTGGGTCGGCAATTTGGAGAACCCAACTGATCAAACAACTGAGCTTGTTGTATCTGACTGCAAAGAAGACTTAAGGAATGTTTTTCGAATACACTCTTTCCAAGACGTTTAAAGTACAATTCAGAAACTGACTGACTGCCTCCTCTTAGACACATGGAAAGCAAAGTCTTTATGCAGATTTCTTTTTATACCCCAGTGTAAAACCCATCTAATACTGTATGTTGGAAGAATACTTATATAAATACCTCCTTAAATAGTACAAGGTTGGAGCAAGTACAGTATAAGATGATGCTTTTAGGTGTGCAGCTGTGCATCTTGTAACCCATATCCCAATCAGCCAAATAAAAAGAAATTAAGCAACCGTGCGATATCGCATTTTGCGACGGTAGGGCAAAAAACATTTATGGACTGACTAAATTTAGGATCAACATGTAAAACCATTCGCTGCACTTCATCAGACCCAAATCGGATATCCATCTATCTAGAGGTCCATGAAGTCCAACCAGGGACCAAGGAGGCCAGTAGTGACCATTGTATTTATTCCCATCTTGGACCTACGGTCAACATTCACACACTACAGGCAATTTGGGAACACCAGTTAGCCTAATCTGCATGTCTTTGGACTGTGGGAGGAAACTGGAGAACCCAAGCAAGCACATGCAAACTCCAATCACAAAGACCGATGTGGGAATCGAACCCAGGACCTGCAGGTGTAAGGCAACAGCTCTAACCACTAAGCCACCGTACCACCAAAATTACAAATATCCAACGAAATATACTTCATTATAAGTAATGGACTGAAAGGAGCATTATATTAGCTAGAAAGCAAGTAGACCCAAAAAGGATCAGCATATGGTTTTTACAGATGAACGAATGTCCCAGATAAATAATTTATTATGGGGAAGAACCCAATCTGTTTTTGGGTGTCAGGATGCTGCTCAAAAGCTTTTTTTTTTATTATTCATACCATCTTGTTTGCACCTTAAATATGACTGCTAACTACAAGAACAGTTGGCTTATTATAAATTATAAAATAATACATAAATGAGCAAACACTTGGTGAAGGTTTTGCATATTGCAGGTTTTGTCCAGGTTTTACACATCTGATCTTAAATGATCTTGGTACCACCAAAAGCATCCGAGATGCTGGATCAGAACAAAAGAGGGTATATATTGGTAGCATTGGTAATAGTTGGAAAAACTATGTTACTACGTCTTCTAGTGATGTCCAGACAAAAAGTGCCATAATCCAATAACATTTTAATGACTTTAGTCCTGGTTGGTATAACAATATACATTATAATTGAGTACTAAAGTTACATTTATAACTTGCTAGCAGTATACTAAATATATGGAGCCCTTACTAAAATATTCTTTCAACTTGCTTGTCTTATTTTCTCAGATTTTCTCACTTGTCAAGCTACATTTTTGAAGAAAAACCAACTTGATTCTTTTCTATTATCTGTAACCGTCATAGTACATTATCAATGTTTGCTCCGCTGGTCATTGATCAACTTACATACAGCATTTGACAAAGTCAACTCATATTTTAATAAACAGTTTCGCATTATTTAGATCTCACTTGGCACGCTGTTAATTGTGGAAATTCCTCAGAGCCAAAGGATGTGTGATATGATGTCCAACAAGGTTCCTTTCAGGCCTCCTAATGTTCTGCTTTAATAATATCCCTTGGCTGGCTTTCACTCCTCCTACACTGATGATGCACAATTACACTGAGCTTTTCAGTCTGTACTAATATTATGTGCGATGTATCTCGAGAAATATTTTAAAAACATTCAGATATAAATATTTTCATAATAGAATAACACAAAAACTGAATTTAACTGTTGTTAGTTATGTGGTGCTAAAATTATGGCTGATCAGTGAATATATATCATTTTTGAAAGAGAAAAATAACCACGTACCTCCTTAAGACTGACTTTGGCAGTGTATACGATGTTCGATCCATCCCTCCTAAAGTGCGGGTGTCCCTTGTCCTTAAGCACAAAGACAATGTCAGCCGGAATGTTCTCAGGATTCTCGTCGCCCTCCTTAGGGAAGGTGATCTTGGTCCCTTCTTTCCATCCTCTCTTGATGACGATATTAAGGATCTTGTCTTCCGACCGCGTCGTCCTTCCATCTGGGTTGAGGCGGCGCCGAGTGATGCGCATGCGTTTAGTACATCCATGGAAGATTTCCTCCAGAGATACCCGCAGCTCGTGCACCACAGGAGGGTCCTGTACCTTCTTCCTGGTGTTGCTGCCGCTGTGCAAAGACTCGTTACGAGGTCGTCGACCTACCCCACGATGGAACCCGTTGAGACCATTAAAGCCGAAGTGGCTGAAGGAGCTGAATGGATCATCATCCCCATCCATGTCGATGTCCATATCGTGGTCTCCGGCCCCATTGCTGGCATTCCAATGACGTCCAGAGCCAAAGAACATATCGAAGGGGTTCGAGCCCCCGAAGAAAGATGCGAATGTGGCATGTGGATCTCCATGGAAGGTGTAGTGATAGGTAGTGCCTGGTCCACTAGATGAGCCAGTTCCTCCACTTTTAAGTCCTGAAAAGAAACAATAATCATACGTTTATATGGTTGGAATCAAGTGTCTAAGTGTTCTTAGAAATATACAGTAAATATACTGTATAATAGGTTTTGCTTTCAAGGCATTTTTCCCTCAAATATCTTGCAGAGGGTCACTGCAAATCAATACGACGTTATTCTGACAGACCCTTGTGATAAAATGATTCTTTCCATTCTTTACTTGGGCTCTACCAGGGTGACTCTGTCCCTATCCACAGGGTGTAAAGTCTCACCCAATGCTTTAATGAGTATAAAAAAAAACAATGTAAATCCTATACCATGGTCTTTGGTCACCGAGTAACATGTTAGAAAGTGTTTTCTACCCTTAAAATCGTTTCTACCTTGTACTTGTTGAATGTGGGTTGAAGCACTACGGCTGTTCTAGTGGCTCGTCATTGACTGACACCTTTAATTTGTCACCCATCCATATCTTATGTATATTATTAATCTGTATATATTAAAATATCTGAATAAATTGTCATCCATGGAAGGGAATGCACAGGCAATGAGCCAGTCACATTTCATTAAAGATCCACCAATGTTCTCGATTACGTATTACAGCAACCTTTTGAGTCCTGTATAACACCTACACTGATTCTGAGAACTCGTGTCAGTCAAAGTGAGTTAAAATAAACTCGGTGTCTCGGCTCTTGAGAAAATGTCTAACCGCAGCAGCGTGTGTGAGACGGCTTCCCCCCTACTGCTGCATAGCCCATGCTGTAAACATGGAGTGCAAAAATGTCAATCTTTCTACTTCGTTTTACTGGAGTTCTACATCATCTGAGTATTAATAATACACACCATATTGTAGAACGTCTCACTATGAACACATTAAATCTGAGACAGATTCAAATGTTTGGGTTTGAGGGTTTAGAAATCTTTTTCTTAGCACCAACACATTTATGGTTATATAACACACTTGTGCGTACATCCAGCTTCATGGAACACATCGTTATAGTTGTAGTTCACATAATAATCTTTATAGACAAGCTATTTCAGAGCAGCAATTAGCAAATGTCAGTTAACTCCACCAACTAAATTTGATTTGGTTGCAACTGCTCGTGCTTCTCCAGCGAGGTGCTGCCAAGAGTGTGTGTCACTCTCTTTCTATTTTGGATACTGAGAAAAGACAACACACATTTGGAGAGATGGGTACAGTACAGTACGCAGATATTATCTGTCACAAACAGCCTACCTTACGTCTATTCTTATCCGTAAAAAGCATTTACAGGTCGGAATGTAACTTCAAGGAAACAGGGGAAACGAAAAATAACTACGTCATGTTACTCTTAAACCTCTAAACCATTGGAACCGAATATAGGCCAGCCTAAATATTTAATTCAGTTCAGCCGAATACAAAAAAAAAAAAACTAAATAAATCAATGCTTTGAAACATCCATGTCTGTTCAGAAATAATAATAAATTCAATTCAACTAGAACAATTTTGGTTGCTGTTAGAACCTGCAATGCATTTTGCATAGCGTCTCATTAAACATCCCATCAGTTGTAATGATACTCTGTGCTCAAATCAAGTGCTGGTTCCCCAGACGGCTATGTAATACCAAACTGTGGGATGTTTATCTGCAGCTTCATACTAAATACTCGAGGCCTAACGAAAGCCTGGGAAACTTTTGAAGTGTATACTCAAAGGGAAAAAAAGAAACATGCTGTGAATTTCCTACAGCTTTATGTAACAGTATATACCAAACAAGGCCTAGTAGAGCAAACATCATTGTATTCCGGATAGATCCAAAACTCACAGCTCAAGCCTGAAAAAAACAAGGTTTTATAGCGCTCTAAAAATAGAAGAATCATTCTGGCAGGAGGTCTAGTATGCATAGTATCAGGGAAAGAAACACCACTGTAAGCTGCAGGACAGAAGCATATACACATACAACATAGAGCTCTTGCCTTTATATGCAAGCCAATGTGTGTGTGTGTGTGTGTGTGTGTGTGTGTGTGTGTGTGAAGACTTCAAGCTTCAAATTCTTACAAGTAAATACATACTACTGAGATGCCTAAAAGCAATATGTCTAACAGTTTTTTGATATATATTACTACTTCTGCTGAGACGTTCAAAAACAGCAAGATGTTTAAATGTCATCATTAACAACCACATACTGTGGGATGCGAAAGTTTGGGGTCAAAAGTTCTGTTAATGTGATCGATTAAGCAAGTGGAAGATGCACTTATACAATAGTTTAGATGCACTTATTTGCAATATTTGAAGCAATACAAGTGTATTGTTCTTGTTTTCTACAAAGGGAAAGCAGCATCCTACAAAAGAATGGGAATCCTAGGAGACTTGAGCTTTCAGATAACTTTGACCAAGGTATCAGACCTTAATTAGACTGTTAGGGTGATGGCTTGTTCACAGTCATTAAGAAAGGCCAGGTGATGCAAATTTCAAAGCTTTCTAAATACCCAGAATCCTCTAACCTTGCCCCATCAATCAGCAGCCATAGGTTCCTCTAAGCAGTTTACTAGCACTCTGAAAATGAAAATCATCATCAAGATGCCCACAAAGCAGGTCTAGGCTATTAGAAGATATTTCTATTAGATTAATATCTATCTAGATTAATATCTATCCAGATTAGAAGTGTTTTCAGGTAAAGATTCCCTCGTTCGGAATGTAAATAAGAAATGGCAGGAAACAGGAACAGTGGAGGTCAAGATAAGGTCTGGAAGACCAAGAAAAATATGTGTGTGAAGGCCATGAATATGTTTGCAGTGTGAACTGCTCGTAGGATTGCTAGAAAAGCAAGTCAGAACCCCCCGTTTGACTGTAAAAGACCTCCAGGAGGATTTGGCAGATTCTGTAGTCGTTGGTACACTGTTCAACTGTTCAGCGGCGCCTGCACAAATATGGCCTTCATGGAAGAGTAATCAGAAGAAAACCTCTCCTGCGTCCTCACCACAGCGTATGAATTTTGAACATTTACACAAGCCTGATGCATTTTGGAAAAAAGTCCCGTGGACTGATGAGGTTAAAATAGAACTCTCTGGCCACAGCAAGCAAAGGTATGTTTAGAGAACAAAGGGTACAGAATTTCATGAAAAGGACACCAGTCCAACTGTTAAGCATAGGGATGGATGGATCAAGCTTTGGGGTTGTATTGCAGCCAATGGCATGGGGAATATTCCAAGGGTAGAGGGAAGAATGGATTCAATTAAATTTAAACAAATCCTGGAACATAACACCATGTGTAAAAAAGCTGAAGTTGAAAAGAGGATGGCGTCTACAAATGGATAATGATCCTAAACACACCTCAAATTCCACGATGGAATACCTCAAGCGGAGCAAGCTGAAGGTTTTGCCACGGCCCTCATAGTCTCCTGACCTAAACATCACTGGAAAATTTCAAAAGAGCAGTGCGTTTAGGACAGCCCAGGAATCTCATAAAACTGGAAGACTGGGCGAAGGATGGGTGAAAATCCCTCAAACAAGAACTGAAAGACTCTTGGCTGGCTACAAAAAGATTTTACAAGCTGTGATACTTCCCAAGGGGGTGCTACTAGGTACTAACTATGCAGGGTGCCCGAAATTTTGCTGTAGGCCTTTTTACTTTTGTTATTTTGAAAATGTAAAAAAAAAATGAATTAAAAGAAATTCATTTTATCTTCCACTTGCTCAACTGTTCACATTAACAGAAAGTTTGACCAGTACTGCCCAAACTTTCGCATGCCACTGTATACCCATAAACAACTTATGTGCCACTTACCATCCTCGCCGTACTGGTCATAAATGGCTTTCTTCTTTGGGTCACTGAGGACTTCATATGCCTCAGCTATTTCTTTGAATTTTTCTTCTGCGTTAGGATCTTTGTTTTTGTCTGGATGGAACTTGAGGGCCATCCTCCTGTAGGCTTTTTTGATCTCCTCCTCATTGGCCCCAGACTGAATGCCCAGGGTCTTGTAGTAATCCTTTCCCATGGCTTAGTGTGATAAAGTCCTTGAGGAACCAGCCTTTCCTGCTGGGAAACAATGAGAAGCACTGTTTAGCTTTAAACCAAACTAATTCCACACTGATCATATACATAAATGTAAAGCGACTATGTTTGGATTAAACATAGCATAAATGATTGTAGCTTATGAAATTAGTCTCTTAAGAGGTGACACCTCCGTTGACCGAGAGTGGTCTTTTTCTGTCAATATTCTGTCAAATTTGAGACCGGTTAGGACGAAATGTCAGACCGGTTACCTAAAAATCATGGCACAACCTTATTAAATGTTAATCCTTGATGATGAAATAGTTTTGTCAGGCATGCGATGTGTCCAAGTTTCTGAACTGTCAGTCTCATTACGAAACCATCAATCCAATACCAAGCCTGAAAGTACAGTTTGGAAAGCAGGGCTGGTGTCAGATCAGATTTGACATTCACTGCCCCACTGACATAATTTATGCTCCATGGGTGAGGTGCTGACTGACACACATCTAACACGGAACACATTGTGTTAAAGCCTGCTGTCATCTCTCCTCGATGTTCTGTATAACTTGATAACAAAAGCATGTAGAAACAGTAGACAGCTTGGTTGCTATGAAGATGTCAATATCAGATTGGTATCAAGCACCATGTGTCCTAACATCCCCTAATCAGAGCTGGGTTATTGTGAGATCTGTGCATGCCACAATCTAATCAGAAACTAGCCAGTGGGCTCAGACAGGACTGCAGGATACACACTAGAAACTTACTGGGGATGTCTTCAAAATCCATTAAAGCACTAAATATATCAATGCCCCAGATGTCTCCAGGATTAACTGAAAGCCTCATACTAAAGTTGTCTTTACGGTATCTTCATGGAGTAATTAGCAACTTGGTGACCCAGACCAAGCTGAAGCCAGCACTGATTCTGTACTAAGGTAGAAAACACAGCTTGCTGGCTGTTCTGACTTTAGGAGCATATCTTTTGGACTTTATCTAATGTTGTAGATATAAAGATGTGTTGGAGAGGACACATCTGAGAGGTCAGAAAGGTGGTTTCTTAAGCAGATTCCTAACAACAACTAGTTCAAGAAACTTAGACAGGTTATTAAACTCAGTAAACTAACAATAAACTTTTTAGTAAAGGCTGCATAACTACTAATAATAGCAGCAGGGTGCCTTATTTGTTAGCACTGTTGCCCTGCACCTCCAGGGTCCAAGTTGGTGAATTTCCTCTGGGTACTCCGGTTTCCTCCCACAATCCAAGACTAATTGGCATTCCCAAATTGCCCGTACTGTGCCAATGAGTGTGTAAGTGTATGTCTGTGCCCTGTGATGGATCTGCACGCAGTCCAGGGTTTACCCCTTCTCCTGCCCTAATTCTCCTGGGATGGGCTCCAGGCCCCTGCGACCATGTATACAGGATAAAGCAATATACCTGTAGACCATAAGTGAGTGAGTGAGTAAGTGTGAATGTGCCTACCATGGTTGTAAAAATGTGAAACCACTGGCCTCCATGGTCCCTAGTTGGACTACAGAGGTTCCTAGATAGATGGATGGAACTACTAATGATACTAACTTATACTGCGGGTTCAATTCCCACCCAATGCCCACATCCCAGCCACTGGATGCAGTGCCGCTTCCAAGCCTGGATAAAATGGGAGGGTTGCAACAGAAAGGGCATTGGGTGTAAAACCTATGCCAAGTTGTCTGAGCGGATCAGATAGTCCGCTGTGTCGATCTCTCGATGGGAACAGCTGAAAGACCAACAACAACATACTGCTAGCAAGCTGTACATTTGAATTTAGCTGTACTCAAGTGGTCGGTCTAGAGTAGAATATTAAGTATAGTGCTTGTTATACCAAACAGAACTACAATCATTTAAAATGGTAGATTATGATTCATTTTATGTGATTTTTATGTGATGACCCAAAGACACTTTAAGGGGTCTTGAATTTTAAATACCTTCTACAGACCAGAGGTGTAGTCCATGTGCCCACTAGGTAGGAGAGAACTGCATTCGTATTGTTTATCATGACAAACATTTTGACAAGAATCTTAAGCAAATCTTGACAATGTAATGGAGTGATGGAGGTAAAATCCCTGTACATTGGTTACATTACCGCCAACTGTAGGTCTCATTCTCCCTCATCCTCCCGGCATTTCTCTTATTGCAGATTTTCCAGACCAGCCTTCCTTAAACCGTCTAATGTATCCTTCCATGATCTTGTCTTGAACTCTTTGTCTGTTTTATCCGGTACTTCCAGACACTCTGTCCTCCAGTACCACTCAGCATCTAGTTGGAGTTCTGTAAGTTGCATCACCGTCACCTATAGATCTCTCTCTCCTCAGCTTCCTTGTCATTTAAAGCCAACTTTCCAGTCCAGTCTTTCGCAAAAAGACCAATACGTACATGCTTGACAGTCTCACTTTCCTAGCATTCCTCACAGAGTCCCGTTGGGTGTTTACCTACTGTAAGTAGAGTGGTATTAAGGTTGCTGCGTCCAATTTTTAGTCTGCTAATTAAAACTTCCTTTTTTTTCTTTGTCTTGTATTGAATGAAAATGTCTTGCTTTTCAGTCACAATCCCACTTCTTTTTTAGTTGTCATTGGTGTTTTGCCTTTCATCACACTATACCATTCTCCTCTGACTTTCATCATTTGATACCGACTTCAACATCCACTTTTTTTTTGTGAATGTTGTCCTACCATAGCCGTAAAAAAACTGGAATAAATACCATGGTAATCTCCACTGGCCTTCACGGTCCCTAGTTGGACTACAGAGGTTCCTAGATGGATTGATGGATGGATGGATGGATGGATGGATCCACTTTTTTGGCTGCTTCTTTAGCCAGCTTGACCACTTTCTCATTTCTCCGTATACCCAAACCGAATGGGATCCACAGAAAAGAGACATTTTTTCCCCCCCTTATCTGATTACTCTTGGGTTAAGCTAATAAGATAATCATACACATGGTGACTTCTGAGCTGTTTTTGGACTAATGATTTGTAAGTGCTGCTAAGTTCTCTGACTATATTCAGTTTCATATAGACTTTTTTTTTTTTTTTTAGGGTGGGAGACCCTTTTCATCACAATGTACAGATGTCCAGTCAGAATCAAATGGACACATTACATTGGCTACAGAGACGTTGCTGTATTTTGTCACATGGCGACACCGACGGGGATGAAAGCGTTTTGTTTTTTTTAAGAAAAGAAAACAAAGAAGAAAGGGAAATCAGCAGTTGCCGGATCAAAGTTGCTGACGTCACAAGGCGCATAACAGTCGCGTGTTCTCCCGGTATTCCTCAGTAAGTGGAAAATAATTGCAGAGAGCAGCGTAAGAAAGTGACAGCAAATATAAATAGCTTCAATAAACAGATTAAAAAAGCTGATTAAAAAAACCCCGACAACACAAAAATAAACATTACAATACATAGCCTAGTCTGATTTATTTATTTTTTTTATTTTAAAAAAAATATGACGGTTATATTAATAGCTTAATTATGATTATTTGTGTGTTATTACTACAGTATATTAATTATTGTATTATAGCCTTTGTCTTCAACAGTGCCTTGTAACACCCTTAGAACGGGATTCCTACAATCCAGTGAGCACCACGACGTCTATTTTCTTTGTTAATAACCGCAATAATCATTTAAAAAAAAAAATCCGTTAGAATGTGTCAATTTATTCTGAAAGATAAAAAGGGTCTCGGAACAAAAAGAAAACATCAAACACAAACATCAATCGAATATGCGAGCTTAAATCTTCCCTTTAAACATGCCTGTAGTCACGACATTCCCTAAAGGTCTCTTTCAAACCCACATTCAATCCAAAAGCACTGATTTTTTTTTGTTGTTATATATGAATAGTGTTAAACCCTTACCGTGTCCGAGTCTCTCTCTGCAGACTGGCGGCTGCCGCTTGGTTAAAATGTAACTCCATTGGCTTAGCCACGCCCACCGGCACTACAGTGATTCCCTGTGAGCCGCCTCCACAGCACAGCATCATCACATTTCCCATGTGCTGATCAGAAGATCTTATCTCATGCATCATCCGCAAATACTAACCTCCAACATACACCACATGAAGTATGTCTCATGGTGCATATTACAGACAGACCACACTGGATTTCCAACTAGGAAGACAGAAATCCTGGAGTGAAAACTGCCAGACATGCTTACTGCATCTTCCTGGGTGTTCTAACTACTGAATAGTGCAAGGAGAATCCTGGAGAAGAGGAAATAAAGACAAATTTGGTCGGGTTATACTGTATCTTGCACGTCACCGAGATCTCTGAAGACAGAAAGACAGAGAGAGAGGGAGAAGAGGAAGTACAAACTACAGAGCAGATAAAGAGCATCACAAAGATTCACTAGTCTTCCTATCCTTAAAACCCAGAACATTTTAGCCAGTTATTTGTTTTGCTGTTTATATATATATATTATAGGGTTCAGGATTGTGCAATATACAGTGATCTATACTTTTTTCAGCACAACCAGGACAATATGATGGACTGAATTTTTTTTTTTTTAACCAACTATACAAATATGACTGAGCTAAATGAAAAAAAAAAAAGGGTCACAAAGGCAAAGAATAGTACAGATACACATGATCATGTGTTTTTATTCTTGTTTTCAGTTGGTTCTATTACCAACATTTTGATAATACTAAAATGCTTATTTTATGAGTTCTACATTTCTGCGATGTCATTCCCATATTCCATTAGTGGTAAAATGGACACTTTATAAAACTAATGATAAATTTGTTCTCCCGTTAACTCCTGTTTTTTAATGGGCATTGACCTATGCTGTGGTCAGATCTGTGTTGCTTTGGTTTTAAGGGTTAGGTTTTTTTTTCTTTTCTTCTTTTTTTACAGGACTGTTTTAAGTATAAAATAAAATGATATGGTCTCCATTTAAACCATATACAACTAAGATTTTAGATCTCTAATAGATTTGATTTAAATCTGCATTGTAAGAATTGTGTGCAAATTTATACAGAATACATTAGCAGTGTGAGCCTCAGGCTTCCACTTGATGTATGATTTCAAAACTGAAGAATACCACTTAGTCAGCACTGTTTGCATGTTCTCCCCGTGGTTGTTGGGTTTTCCGGTTGGGAGTACTCCGGTTTCTTCCCACAGTCCAAAGCCATGCAGAGTAGGCTAATTGTGCCCGAATGAGTGTGTGTACTTCTGTGCCATGCGATAGATTGGCATCCTGTCCATGGTGTACCCCGCTCGTGTCCAAAGTCTCCTGGGATAGGCTCCACTCTTCCTGTCATGCTGTACAGGATGAACGGTTTTGTAAATGAGTAAAAAATACTACTAAATATGATACATACATAGATACATTGTGATAAAATTCATTTTAGTGCCCTCTGATTGATATGCAAAAACTTTGTTCAAATTCTGGGATATGGCTATTATTTTACAAATGACAATAAATAGAGGAAATATGAGAGAAGAAGCCTTTATTTTTGCTTATGCATTACAGCACAGTGGAATTCTTTCTTTGTTTATCCCGGCTTGTTAGGAAACTGGGGTCAGAGTGCAAGGTCAGCCAGGATACATGATATGCCCCCGGAGCAGACAGGGTTAAGGGCCTTGCTCGAGGGTCCAACAGTTGCAGCTTGGTGACCAAGGGGCTTGAACCGCCAGCCTTCCGATCAATAAGCCAAAGCTTTAGGTATTGAGCCACCGATTTACTAGTCAAGAATTATTATACATTATCAGAATTTCAGTGAAATCATCTTGCTAGTCTCTCTTTATGAATCAGTTTTAAAATAGGAATTGTTTTTATACACCAGTTGTCTGTCTTCTTTTCCCCCCCAATAATAATCAATTATAAACCAATAAACCATACTTCAGAATAAATGTTTATTGGTATTCAACTGAATGATAGATCCAGTATCTGACAAGTTCAACAACAAATATTAGTGTATACTGTATAAGTGTGGGTTTTGATTTTGTGATCACTGTAAGAAACACTTTAGTAGTCCCTCTGGCTGTGCTTTACTGACCCCATTTTTAGAACCTCTGCTCTGGTCTTTACTAAGCATATCTGCAATATTAAGCTTTCATTCGAAATACCAATAATTCTGCTTTATTACTTTTACATTTAGATTTACATTTCAATTAAAGATTAATTTATCATTTTAATTTTTTATATATAATATGTAATAGGATAAATGACTGAACTGGCAGCGTACGGTATATTAAACTGAATGGAGAAAATAAAAGACAATAATAGAAGTGTGTCAGGATCTGGCATCAGAATCACACCAGGCAGCAGGAGTATACACACACACAAAGGGTATTCCCAATCCTCATATTGTCATAGCAGCTGTTCAAAAACTTTCAACTAGCATTACTAATGAGTGAGACTGGATTTGTAAATCGCCCTTGTTGTGTTTTACAAGCTTCTCAAATGTCTAGCAAAGATTATTATTTCATCCCTGTTGTGTTTATTACTGCATAGAGGAGCGTTTGTTCTGTTATGATTAACCTTGTCACCTAGTAATACTATGCCTCTTAAGTCACTGGTAATTTCATACATTCCTCTGCAATGACTACACTGTGTGACATCAAGAGTGTTCGTGCTGCTGGTGTGTATGGTCTTGTTTCTCACACTCACACTCGTCTCCTCAACCTATAATTGAGCCCAATTGTTTTGTCACGCTCTGTAAATGTATTTATTTGCAAGCTCAAGCACCTTGACAATATGCTTAGGTTAATATATCTGATATTATAGCTTCCCTAAATGGGAATTTCAAGTTACTAAGTTCAGCTTTTTTGGAGATATGATTTTAAATGTTCCCCAAAATTGGCCATTTTTCAGCGTTCTGTCTCGTCAATACTAACAATAATAATTTAAAGTGCAAATTATTCATAATTCTTTGAGTGTTGATACTAAAATTGGTGTACGCTTCCAGAAGTATATGATCTGAAATTGTTGCTTACATTAAAAAGATGTTTTTTGGTAAAAGCTTAAAGAATCTGTAGTGTCCGTAACCATGCCAAATGTCTTAATTTGAACAATTATGGAATAATATACTTTTTCAGGTTTATGTCTTTTCATGTGAAATCTAAATTGGCCAAGTCTCATATGAATAACAATTAAGATAATTAAAAGATTTAAAAAATATATAATAATAATAATAATAATAATAATAATAATAATTTATTATTATTAATAATAATAATAATAATAATAATAATAATAATAAAATAAGTGGTAATACTATTAGACAGATCTTACAGAGAAGAAGCAAAGGATGACCACTTATCATTTCTTTTCTTTCAACCTAATTTGATTATTACCAAAAACTATGACAAAGAAAACAAATTGTTCCTTATAGCTTATAGAGGTAATGACCATCAGCAATGTGAGTGTGCCACTGTCACTGCAGCTGTAATAAAGCAGCATTTTTCCTTTCGCACCGAACGGCTGTGACTCAGCCTAGACTGAAAGAAAAAAGCAAGGAGTGGGAGAGAGTGGTGTGTCAAAGTAGTTATGCGCGGTATACGCAGTTATAGTTTTCTGATGGGGTACCACCCACTAAAATCCTGTGAATCCCACTTTTAGTGACTCATCTACCTGACTTGCAATGCATATTTAATTAGCCTACGGGGTAAGTTATTCCAAAATGTTTCTAAAGAGACCTTAAAAACAGGTGGAATACAGTACAGAGAGAAAAAGAGAATAATACTCTATAAACTGTAGACACTGAACTGACCTCTATCGAGTGCCTAGTCCTCATTTTTTCAACCTACTGTACAATCAAGTTCCTTTGCGATTTGATGTTATATAATCCACCACAGGCACCCTCTTGTTTATTCTCTGATGTCGTGGCCCTTAGAGCTCATTATCTGGCGGAGAGCTTGGACTAAAATGAGGTATTATGGTGCCCACATTATGTCGTTTTAAAAGAATATTTTATGCAGTGTACAGATCTTCATAGAAAGGAAAGTTAAAAGTAGATGTTCGGATTCATAGATTAGTTTTGATAAACGTATGTAGGATAGCAGATGCACTATATTGGGTCAGATTGAATTTAGTCCTTTCAATCAGGCCCCTTATTTCCATCGAAGGGCAATCTTAATGCTTCAGTATACCAAGACATCTTGGACAATACTATACTTCCAACTTTGTGGCAGCAGTTTGGAGAAAGTCCTTTTTTATATTCCAACATGACTGTGCCCCGAGTGTTGATGAGTTCAGTGTGGAAGAACTTGACTGGCCCTAACACAGAGCCCTGTGACCTCAACCCCATCAAGCACCTTTTGGATGAACTGGAACGGAGATTGCGAGGCAGACCTTCTTGTCCAACATCAGTGCCTGACCTCATAAATGCTCTACAGAATGAATTCCCACAGAAACACTCCAATCTTATCCAATCTTGTGAACAGCCTTCCAAGAAGAGTGGAAGCTGTTATAACTGCAAAAGGGGGACCGACTCCATATTGAAGTAGATGTATTTGGATCCAATGTCATTGGCCAAATACTTCTGCCCATATACTGTAGTGTAGGTAGTTCACTGTGATCAGCATGGTATAAGAACACAACTAGGACAGTCGGTGTCATTTACATCCAATATTTATTTGATGACCTTATTTGCTGACAGGTTTCAGTGTTTTTGTTGGATTATTTAAGCCTGTATAATGGGTTGTCTATCTGTCTATCTATCTATCAATCCCTGATTCGTGTTAAACCTGTAGCTGGATAGAATTGGGTGTCGCCTTTCACAACACTTATTTACAAAGAACTTGGAAAAGTATGAAACTTTCTGATTTCACTAACTCATTCCTCATGAGTGACCCATTATAAATATGCCTCTGCTCTGAAATGAGCTGCATATACAGATTACCGCCATAACATTACCACCATTGCCAGGTGAAATTAATAACATTGATTATCAGTTATATTCCGGTAAACTGGTTGAGGCTCACCCATGCCTGCTGGGACCAAAAGCCAGCCTGCCCAGTCTAATCCCACAGAAAAGCCAATGCTGGTCACAGTAGAAAGGTACTAGAACACCTGATGCACTACAGCTCACCACATAAGGGGCCCCGCAGACAAAGAGGCCACGACCTCTGACCTGGCCTCCAAACACTGCAAACCGATTAAGGACCAATTGGATGCATCAGACAAACAAGTCCAATCCATGAAGGCTCCACCTAGCAACCCAAAGATCTAGTGATCAGACACCACAGCACACCCCAGAGGGGCAGGAGCTGAAATGCTTAGAGCGACCAGAAATACAGAAAGGGAACCCAAAATCTAGGTGGTTTTAATGTCGTGCACATGCATGACCTACTATACAGTACATGTGTTGTGAATGACAAGAAGCAACTAATATATGTAAGACATTTGTTTTCATGATAAAATACTTCTAGCATATTACTTGATTCTGAATTTTAGAAGTGAATGAGGTGTTCTTGATAAGGATGAGAAGGCAAAAGAAACAGAGCCAGAAAAGTGCTAGAGAGAAGAAATGCATACATGTTTATCCAGCCCTTAATTTTTGTCCAATTAAGACTCAATGGATGAATGATGAATTTAATTCATCAAAAGACTACATTTACTGTTAAACATAAAACAAATGCACAGTATCATAAACTACACAATATACAGTGTTTTAAGAACAGTCTGGTCTGGTCTGGTCTGGTCTGTGTAGGATTTGAGGGATACTGTCAAATGCTTTTTTATTTTTTTATTCACCATAAGATATTTTTATGGACAGATAGTGGGTGTACGGTAGGATAGCCAGTGTTTCCTCCATCTCTCCTCTTTCTTTCATCCTCCGCGTCTAACACAGTGACCTGAGTGTTAACAAAATGAACAACATGACTAAGGGAACTTTTTTTTTTTTTGTCCTCAGTGAAAACTTTAGCATTATGAAGGAAAACAAGTGAGACTCACTGACTTTAAGCTCAGGCCAGATCAGTTATCACCACTGCACACACAAAAAGGAGACACAGCAGGTGCAGTTCCGTCATCATAACGTTACGACATTTCCTAAATGAATAACGGCACTAGCCCGTGCTATCTTTAAATTCTGTTGCAACTGTCCAAGCGTGCCAGACTTTTGACATTATAATACATTATGAAGTGTATAACAAAAGATACAGTAGGCTTGATTGGGGAAACACAAAATCAACTTTAAAAGTTTTATTTATTTATTTATTTTTTTAGTAATGAAAGCCTATAAAAGTTATTAAGCGAAATGAACGGCCGCACCGGTATTTTGGATTCCACTTGGTCATACGCTAATTCTACTGGACTGATATTTCCTAGAATATATAAGCCTCTGACATGCTGATGATGTAAAGTGCAAGTGGAAAGTTTGAGTACACCTACCAAACAAGTACTGCATGAGAATCTTTTACAAGGTAGTTTCCTTCTATTAAAACCAGTCTATGAGTCAGTAACGTTACTTGCATCCACGGTGTCACTCGGCAACCATGAGGAGCGTTGCCAAATCTGTGCATATGTCTGCTTTCAGGAGCTTGTAGTTGAATTAATAAAATTGGATGTATCACAAATTAATAGTTTTCATGACAGACCTGATAATAAAACTCTTTATTGCCAGCACATTCCCAAAGATTATTTCATATGTTTTCAGTCTTGGTAAGCATGTCATATAACCCATAAATTCACTGAAGTGTCACATTTGAAGTAGGAAATCATAGAACTATACCTAATTTTATTGCTCCAGGACCGAGCACTGCTGCCCCTGCCATGTCTGTGTCTTTTATTAATGCCGTAATAAAGATTAAACCCCCAGAAGTGCAGCACATCAGCGTTATCCATCACATCAGTAGACAAACTGATATCTTTGGCTGCTAGTATGCACTCCATAAAGGATGTTTTAGTGATTCTAAGATTAATGGTGTGGCTTTAGTCAAGTAAATCTTGGAAGATTAGAGTCAATTTATGAAATATGCAATACAGGCTGTTAAACCGTAAAACTAAAGACTTGTAGACAGTTAAAATGTAAAACATAAATATGTGGAATGATGAAAGCGCTTAAAGTGATCTAGAGTTTGGCCTGATTTAAATTAGATTTAATAAATTAAAATGTTTTTAAAAAAGAATAATTTTACTTCTTCCTTGGGTAGATTTTCCCATTTTAAACTACTTTGCAATAGTTGTATGGACTCCTTCTACGTATGTTTTTTAATTGACCAACACTGGTTCAATAATAGGTGGCACAATGCCTTAGTGGTTGGCACTGCACCTCCAGGATCCGGGTTCGATTTACAACTGAATCCGTGGTCTGTGTGCATGGAGTTTGTGTGTTCTCCCCGTGCTTGGTGGGTTTCCTCCCACAGTCCAAAGACATGCATGTTTATTAGCAGGCTTATTGGCATCCCTAAACTGTATACAGGATAAAGTGGTTATAGGGGATGTGAGTGAATGAGTTGTTCAATAATGACCCAAAGTTGGTACAGTACTTATTGAAAATACAGTATATATTAAAAAAAAAAATAATAATAATAATATGGCTTTTTTCAGAATTCTGGCTACAAGTGACTAGAATTTAACCAACATTCTTCAATCATTTCGGTGCATGCTATAGATTTCCTGTAGCCCATTTGTTGTAATGTACTGTTTGTTAGGCCACATGAGTGTCAGGCAGATGACAAATATACTTCCACTTTCT
This sequence comes from Leiocassis micropogon, assembly GCA_028565275.1. Lineage (NCBI taxonomy): Eukaryota > Metazoa > Chordata > Actinopteri > Siluriformes > Bagridae > Leiocassis > Leiocassis micropogon. Next base: position 6,190,904 of record JAOVVA010000029.1, on the reverse strand, counting down.
CCATGCATATTGTGCGGTAAGTGTCTTCCAGCACTTAATCAGTGTCAGTTTCTGCCCACTGAGCTGGTACAAGCTGGGGATTTTTGATTGGTGAGCTACAACCCAAAGAAGGTATTTCAAAAACCCTCAACAATGCTATGCTGTGGTTCATCTCACAAATAAGATCTGATCAGCAGCGAGTCTATGGGGGTTCCTTTCCAGTGATGGATTAGACACTATTTATAGAAACAGCAAAACAACAGTCAGTATCTATACCTGCAAAGTATAAACAAGCACTTTAATACTGAGCGGCATGAATTTCCAGGGTTAAAGTAAGGACAGATCTCAGCATTGCACCACTGCTGCCTCCACACGCCTGTCACTGAGGAGATGTCTGGGAACTGGTGCATGCATACAAATGAAAAGCTTGTTCACTCAAGCCTGAAGGGAAATCCAATGTATGGGCTGAAGAACAAACTCCTAGCATCTATTCTTTGGTACAAAATAAAACTGTTGCTTTCACGTCCAGAAAAATTTTGGATTTGATCAACTATCATGAGTGTTCAAAACAAGCCAGGGTGCAGAATAACAATGCAGTTATGAGAGTTAAAAACTACCTTCATTTCTCTATATAATCCACCGTTACACTAATGCACTTATCCCAGTGTTTCACTAGTGCTTGGATACCATCAAGGTAGAAAAGTTTTACATTATTGTTATTTCTGAAATACTGGCCTCCCAGGAACTCCTTAAATTGCCCTTTCATTTAATGAAAAAAAAAAAGGCCTATTATGTTTTTTTCGCAGGACAGTACATACTCCCCACCGCACCACTTGCACATTGCAGGAACTCAGCTGGGAATTATTTCCATGTCCCCTGTACAGTCCTGACCTCAGTCCAAGCCATTTCCACATGTTGGGGGCATTAAAGGAGTTCCTGGGGGGCTGGGGTTTCAGAAATGAAGCAGGCAGTCTGATCATGGTTCTGAGTACTGAGAAACCGCTGTCTTGATGGTATCCAAGCTCTAGTAAAACACTGGGATGATTGCATTAGTGTAGTAGAAGACAGGTGCAGTGGTAAAGTGCTCAGCAGTAAAAGCTCGCCTTATCATCCGGAGATGGCTAGTTCGATTTCCGGGTGATGCTAAAGCCTCTCGCAGCAATCACGGCTCTACAGCCAATCATGGGCGTCTGTGAGCTCATTGCGGATTAAGGAGCGGATAGTGCTGTCCTCCAAGTGTGTTATTGGAGGGAATTGGAAATGGGGGGAAAATTGTAGGATTATTGATGTACACATTTGATGTACACAGTACAGAAGTTGTGTATATATTTAATGTTTACATTGGTCATACTTCAACTTTCCACCCAGGTAGCCGACCACATAGAGGCTTGCGTAAGTATTACCTTCTTAACTCTTATTAAATCTACAATTTCTATCTACAGTAGATGTCTGTCTAGATGTTTATTCCACTATATATATAACTGAAATTACACAGAACAGATGAAGAGGTGTACACAATAGCTGGGTCATTGGTCATTCTCTTTCAGTACAAAACTGTTTTACTTTTGACCTGGGCTAAACATTGTCAAACACAAAATGATCAGCACTGTGTTCGTTTCTTTGTCTTGACCCCTAGTTCAAGAGAGATTTTCTAAGTTTGTCTTTGGAAAGGAACAGGAGTAAGACCTGACCCTTTAAAAGGAAAGGCCAACGGTAAGTTAGCTATGCTTACCGAGCAGAATAAATGCTTTCTTTTGTAGATCGTTGAGAGTCTGTTCATCTGTAGGATCATTTCAAAAGCAACTTCGGCCCAGAATTACCCCCTAAAGTACACATAATGCTTTTGTTTTCCACTTCCAATACACCTGAATCAACTAATTAATTATCTAGTGAACAGTCTGCTTCATTCTGAGATGAAGCAGAGGAAACACTAAAATGTGCAGGACAAATGGTACTTTAAACCTTCGTCTTTAAGTGTTATGTCTCCCCAGCACAAACCAACATTGAGCTTTTGTACCGAGCACCAGACGACCATAATGTCTTTAAATGTTTGGGTCTCGCATGTTACAGGTTGTTAAGGGTGACAGACCGAGCTGTTGACTTGACAGGGGAGCTGAGTCACAAGTGATAATTGAGACAGGGGAAAGAAAAAAAAAGGATAGACCCTGGACATTCATCGCAGTCTCATCTGCTGTCTGCTCATAAAAATGAATTTGAGATAACCATAGCAACAGAGGAGATGGGGGTGCAGTCTGCATCACATAATGTCCCGAAGTGAAAGACGATTATGACTGGTATTTCTGAGTCTATGAGTAAATTGGCAGTTTTAGAGAAATATCCATCTGTTGAATTAGTCTCCAAGGTGTATGGTGTATCAGGTGTCTCTTATCAGCCATTATACGCTTTCATGAGACATGATTAGGTTACTGTCTGGTGATGTTTTTGTGTTGTTGTTTTTTTTTGCTAAACATGATGTGGCATTAAGCCACCAGAATACAGGTTTGAGGTACAGAATGAATTTATTAGATGTTGAAGCATCCAGGCTCAGTAGTGATTCAACACGACCAGACAAGTCTAGTCTTTGCTGGACTGCAGCCATTCACATCACCGTAGCAACCACAGCAAGACAGCAAACCTGGCATGGCTACACATTGTTTTTAATTTCCCTCTCCACCAGGGGTTTGGCTTGATATTCATCACTATTGTCTATAATTTCGCTTCATAATTCAGTCCAACTCTCAGACACTCGGTTTCTTTTTCAGACCCTATTAACAGAACATTCAAGCAACACAAATTGATTGCAGATGTCTCACAATACACTGCATACTAATTATACTATCTATCATCCGTACCTAACTGCTTTTTTTTTCTTCTTCCTAGGCATTTCTGTTGAGTTTGGTCTATCAAGATTTTCTGCATATAAATTTCAAGTAAACATATATTACTCAGAATTAAGAAACAACTAGACGTTCTGTGCGTTTTTATTATAGACACAGAGAGACACGGCCTAAGGCTATTAATTTTATCATTAGCGTTGTACAACTTGCTCATGTGACTTATCTTTAGGACAAAAATCAAGGCAAAACACAAAAGACGACATACAATGTGTACCCAGTTTTTTCAAGGTGTCCTACAGAGCCCTGGAGAGGCGACAAAAAGATTATTTTAGTAAACTGACATGGATCATTAAGCCTTTAACCTCCAAATATTCCACAGTATGTGTCATGTCCTGGTACTAAAATTACAAATACATTTAATAAAATTTTAATCATGGAATATTATTTATACCGATCAGCCACAACATTAACACCAGTGCCATGTGAATTGAATACATTTTATAAGCAATTATATACCAGTAAACTGGTGACAGGATCATGGGCACCCAAAGCTCATCTATGCGCTTCCCATCTTTTGGGATGCGTCTGGTGTCTGGGGACGGTTTCACTCTACCATGAAGACGGTACTGGCCTCAACTAGTGTTGACAGCTGTTTCTCTGAGGACTTGACTTGGCTGCAGTTGCTCGATAGTTCAAGACTGGAATTCCTACAAGTCTACCTGAGTCTCCAATAACTACCTGGACTCCATATTAACACCAATTAACATCAACTGTTATAGCTGAACTGGCTGCCACCTAACACACAGTATGAATGCAGATCCTGCAGAGTTTCACCCAGGTGAGGATGGGTTCCCTGTTGAGTCTGGTTCCTCTCAAGGTTTCTTCCTATTACCATCTCAGGGAGTTTTTCCTTGACACTGTCGCCCGCAGCTTGCTCATCAGGGACAATCTGCTCATTTTGATTTATGCACACTCACATTCCATACAGACTTAAATAATTATTTTGATTGTGTAAAGCTGCTTTGCGTCAATGACAATTGTTAAAAGCGCTATTCAAATAAAAAAACTGAATTGAATCTACACCTGCGGGGACCAAACGTCAGCCCATCTGGTCCGATCCTACAGAAAAGCCAACGTAGCAAATAATTGCTGGAAAAAGTCAATGCTGCCCAAGGTAGAAAGGTATCAGAACACCCAGCGCACCACAGCCCGCCACACAAGGGGCCCAGCTGGCAAAGAGTCCAAGGTTGTTGACCCGGCCTCTAAATTTTCCAGATCTCAGTCAGATCGTGCATCAATAGAACGTGCTGGAAAAACAAGTCTGATCCATGGAGGCCCCACGCCGCAACCCACAGCACCCAAAGGATCCACCATTTAACCACCCCAGTGCAAGACAAGCGCCCCCCAGAGGTCTTGTGGAGTCATGCCGCAAGGGACCAGAGATGCACAATATCGGGCTTAATGTTATGGCTGATTAATATAGGAAACTATGTGGAGTTTAGGAGTGTATATATAGATTTTAAGATATTAGTGTGCATTTAAAAAAAAATTTATATCATGAAAGAGTTACTGTTGTAATATAATTAAAAAAGTTGAAACTCTATTTTGGAATAAGAGTTATAAAGTGAAATTTCAAGCTTTTTATTTTTTGCTTTCATTTAGATGATTAAGGCTTATTGCTCATTAAAAATCAAGGATGCAGTATCTCACAACATATTAGAATATTTAATATCGAGTTTGAGTAAATCCACTATTCCCACAGTATAAATACAGCGTATCTCTCAGACTAGGTCAGTATACGAAAAGTCTGCCGACTCGACAAGTGTCCAGATGATCACCACAACCCTCCTCAAGGACTGAAGCATATTCATGGAAAACTTAACTTGAAACAAGAAGATGCACAAACAAAAAGGATGACAAAAAACCTTAAGAAGATTGTCAAGAAAAGGCGATTTAAAAAGTTGGGAGAGCTGGAAGTAGAAGGAGTGAAGTGAGGATGGAGTCAGTGCATCAAGAGCCACCATGCATAGACGTCTTCAGGAAATTGGCTACAACTGTTGCATTCCTAGTTTCAAGCCACTCCTGAACCAGAGTCAAAGTCAGGAGTGCCTTACCTGGGCTAAGAAAAAAAAGACCTAGACCATTACTCAGTGGTCCAATATTGTATATATAAATTTTTTTAGATGAAAGTAAATTTTGGATTTCATTTTAAAATCAAGGTCCCAGAGTCTGGAGGAAAAGTGGAAAGGAACAGAATACAAGTTGCTTGAAGTCCATTATGAAGGTTCCACAGTCGATGATGATTTGGGGGGAAATGTCATCTGCTGGTGTTGGTTGACTGTTTTAAGTCCAAAGACTTACTGTGCTTGATTGGCCAGCCAACACACCTGACCTGACTTTATGCACTATTGTCAAGAAGGAGATGCGAAACATCCAATCCAACAATATGGATGAGTTGAAAGCTGCTATCAAAGCAACCTGGTCTTCAATAATGTCTTAGGTTGATCGCCTCCTTGCCATGCTGTAATTCGTGTTGAACAGACCGTGACCAAGTATTGCATGCATACATTATTATTAATTTTCAAAATTTCTGTATTATAAATCTTTTTTTATTTATGTTCTGAAATATTGCAAGATACTGAATTTTTGATTTTCATGAGCTATAAGCCGTTATCATTGCAATTAAAAAGACTTGAAATATTTCACTTTACATGTAATGAATCAAATATGTATGAGTTTTCTGAATTAAATTAAGAAAGAAAATTAACTTTTCATGATATTCTAATTTGTCGACATAGATACGACATTTTTGTTTTGTTTTTTCATTTACTCATTCCTTCCTTGATAATTAACTATAAATTAAACTGACTTGATCCAATTTTGAGTGTTCAGCAGGATTGCAAAGGACCTGTGGAAAAACACAACGTTCTTTTACAATCTTGTTATTTTCAACATGTCTCTGAAACACATTTCTATCTCAAGGTTCCCTTCAATTAAAACATATTTATCCAAAACTCTAACATTTAAATAGAACGCCATTGTAACCCATTAAAAAATGTGCACCTTTACTTCAGCCAACAGAACAAATTTTCCTAAACGTAATGTCAGAATGTCGAATCTTGAGCTTACTGTAAAAACATGACCTTAATAGGAGGTCTTCTGATTAATAGATCAGGCATACTGTTTACTCTCTCAAGGACTCTGCGGTATTCTGGGTTTTGTGTGAATTGAAAAGCATAAAAGACCTTTTCCATCACTTCAGTTACACAGTCTCCGTATTGAAATTAGTTTTTTCACCATCGGTTCTCTCAAGCAGGTAGAACATATCAAATGTAAAAGTGCTTCAGGATAAATATAAACCATCTTTAAATTCCAATTATTAATATTTTAAATATTTTTTTAACTAAACAATAACAAACAAACAAAAAAACCAAAAATTACTGAAAGTCCATGACACCTTAATGAACTTCTGACTGCATTCAGCAAACATGCAATGATTCCCAAGACAGACTGTCTTTAAAGTGCATACTAAAATAATCACATGGTTGAAACAAGTACGTTCAAGTGAAGGAATAGAGGATATATTATTTTAGACCTCCTTATATTCTTACAGGCTTCTCTTAACATGTTCACATATCAGTCCTGAATGTTAAATTACTGTAGCTACTTGTGAAAAAGGTGTACTACAGGGTTGTACTACGGTTTTATGCGACATTCATAATGAGAGCGAGGTTAAATCTATACATGGAACAGACATGATAAGTGGTAACTTGTTGATCTGGTAGGTCTTTCAAGCTTGTATGGAACCACTGACTTCATCGAGACGCCTAATAAACCTGAGCGAGTATAAATCTAGAAAAACGATTTGACAACTGCACAAATATCTCACACTAAAGCTGATTATTTAACACATTCTGAAAGCTGTGTTTCATGGACCTGTAGTTTAGTATATTATGTTTTCAGTTTTGGAATTGCCACTAGGCCAGGTTTGCATTTATTTGTCCTGTAAATCACAGCATTAGACATTGATTCGAACATGAGTAGGCAATTTCACACACTATAATTCCAGTCGTATAACACACTACTGTGAAATGTAACTCACACTTCTGACTGACAGAAAATCATACGTATTTACTTTCTAAACTTTAGCCAACTTTTACTTTTGACTGCAGGAAAATGACTGTACTAAATACTGATGGTGTCTTGTAGAACATGTCTGGTTATAGTTTCGCTTCATCATAAGGATCATTCAGATAAAGCTTGAGAGCTGTTTTGATGTTGGCTGATTTAAAAAAAAAAAAAAAAGAAGAAGGGCAAGATGGCATTAATGAACAATGCAAAATCACCACCTGAAGAAAATGACCTGCAAGCAAAATCAAAAATCATGACGCATATACATAACTACAGCATCAGAGAAAGGCAGGGGAAAAGGGATGTGTGAAACACCATTATACACATCTGGATTACCTTGACTTTCAAAGCTTCTCTTTGGCACTGCATTCCATACAAACCCAAAATCTTTGTTCCAGACAATGTTTTCAGGTAAAAACCCCATAAAAGCACAAATTAATTAATTTCAGTCTGTTGTGCTCATTCTCCAGTGCCTTGTAAAACAACTGGTGTAGCGTCTTTGCTGACAAGTCTGTGGTTCGGGCCTTGCTTAGCGCATGATGTCCAGGTAATGAAGATCCGGGTACAGCGAGTTGATGAGCAGGGATAAAAGGCGGTTGCTGTCATGGAGGCAGTGACCCGGGTACTTAATGAACTGACAGGCTTGGCTTAAGGTTTGCTGCAGGTCTGAATACTGCTTATTACTTGACATGGCCTCCAGCAAGGTCAAAGCCTGAGGATGCAAAAAATAAATAAATAAATAAATACACTATATTGCCAAAAGTATTCGCTCGCCTGCCTTCACATGCATATGAACTTCAATAACTTCCAATTCTTAATTCATAGGGTTTAATATAATGTTGGCCCACCCTTTGCAGCTATAATTGGTTGGAAGTGGTGTGGGGTTGTTTTTACAGGAGTTCCCCTTACTTCCAGTAAAAGGAACTCTTAATGCTTCAGCTTACCAAGACATTTTGGACAATTCTATTCTCCTAACTTCGTGGGAACAGTTTGGGGATCCCCCTTCCTGTTTAAACATGACTGCGCATTATAAAAGGTGGGCCACAATCATATTAAACCCCACTAGGGCTGGATGTTACTCATATGCTCCATGCATTGTAAATTGGAAAGAAGCATAAAACTACTAAAAACCACTGTACTGCATACTGCCAGGCCAAAAATTAAGGTTGCTGTTTGGATTTAAAGCAAAATACTTTGATTGGATAACCTTTGCAGTGATTAAAATGTTTCAGTTGGAGAAAATTCTCTTAACCATAACAGACATGTGAAGCACATCTAGGGAAGTGCACCCATCATGCATAGTGACCACTCTACAAGCCTCTGGAGTCAGTGTTATGAACTGAGGGTGCTATGGTTGATGAGGTCATAGACTCAGCAATGTTATGTGGCAAAAAACTAAAGTCAGCTGATGACCTGAATGTACTGAATGACCAGGCTATCACATCTATGGATTTATTTCTCCCCTTATGTCATGGACATATTTCAGGGCTGTGAAAGAGGAATGAAAAATCACACATGCAGAATCCTAACCCTAATCCTAATGAAAGTCTTTGTGATCTGCTAAAAAAGACTTTTTGGAGTTGTTTTAATTATTCCATCATTAAATAAGATCCTGGGCAAAATGAATGCCAAAAAAAAAAAAAAAAACCAACTGTTGGTGACTTTGCATAAGGTTGTCGAAATGATGTCACAGCAAATGCTCAGCATAATCAAAGCTAAACCCAAAACAATATGTGTGTATGGCACTTTTTTGCCCAGGCACTGTATAAAATATGCATTAAAATCCACTATGTTTATCTTGCTATAGTTCTTACCTGTTGGGCCTTCGGGGAGAGCTGTAGCTCTGTTCCCGCGTGGATGCGTAACTGGCTTTCTGAAGGCACCTGTACCAGGAGGAACGCTGACATGCTTCGAGCAGCAACCCGAAATCTGTAACAGGCATGAAACCAGTCAAACCACATAAAGCTTTTGTGTACATTTCCTCCAGGAATTGACCGCCAGATTTACTCAAACCTCAATTAAGTATGCGGCTTACTGGCACATTATTGTTCAGTTAAATTAACTTTCACATAATACAAAGCATTCCTCCCACAGTCCAAAGACATGTAGATTAGGCTAATTAGCGTTCCCAAATTGCCCGTAGTGTGTGAATGAGAGTGTGTGTGTGTGTGTGTGTGTGAGAGAAAGTGTGTGTGTGCCCTGTGATGGATTGGCACCTTGTTCAGGGTATACCCCACCTCATGCCCTAAGTCTCCTCGGATAGGCTCCAGGCCCCCCGTGACCCTGTATACAGGATTAAGTGCTATACAGTAGACGATGAGTGAGTGATGATACAAAGCACCAAATTTGAGATTCTTTACAATTATTATGCAACAAATATAAGTTCTTGTTGTGTTTGTCACTCTGTAGCTCTTTGTTTGCACATTTGCACATGTACTTTGTTGTCTGTGGTCTCTTTTTTGTATGGAAATAGTTTTAGGTCAAAAATGTAAATCGGTCATATCTGAGCTAGTCTGAGCTAGTAATTAGGTCTTAGTTAGCTAGCTGGTTCCGGTAGAGTTGTTGTTGCCTGTATGTAGCACCTTGGTCCTGGAGGAATGTTGTTTCGCTTTACTGTGCACTGAACTGTATATGGTTGGAGGCGCATGACCACCTCTTTTTTTCGAAATACTTGCTCACGCGATGTAGAGACTTGTAGCATGTAGCACGATGTAGCATGATAATGCTATCACAGCTAGCTCTAAGACAACCATGAATGGCTAGCATTGCGACTGATGACTCGAGGCCAGCTTTTTCCCCAACCAGTGTGAAAATTTTGCTATCCCACATGACTGTAGCAAAAAAACTTCTTGCCTGTTGGAGAGTGGTGACTTGCGCCCGAGACCGATGGCTCCCAAGATGCCAGAGTTGAGCCGCTCCTCTCCCAGCTCAGCCAGGTGGTTCTGAAAGGACATCAGAGCGCGCACCAGAGTGTCCAGTCCACACGGGTCGCCAAGTTCCACCTGAACCTTTAGGAGCTGCAAGGCTTTGTGCCACCACAGAAACACCTTGGCTTCGTCTGCTGGACCACTGTAACAATGTATATATACAAATAATATGTATATGCAATATATGTATATGTAACTAGCACATTCCTCAAAAGCTTGCACAGAAAGATGAACATAAAGTTACTTAGGAAAAACTTGATTGATCCAGGAGTTAAGCAGCATCAAAGTCTTCTTCTCATTAAGCAGAGTCTGCTCCAAGTTGAGCTTTTGAAGGATGTAGACGTAGAGTGTGAGGTAGCTCCCGAGAGAAAGACTCTCTTGAATGAAGTCCTCCACGGTGAGTTCAGGAACCTGGAGAGAAACCAGAATAGGCCCCCAGCCAGAGTACGGATCCACACAGCCACCTGCAAAAAAAAAAAAAAAAGAACCAACAAACTAGAGTAAATATAACACTGGCTATGTTGGATCATTTCTTTGGAACTAAAACTCAAGCCAAATGGTTCTTCAGTGTTGGAAGAAAATTACCATCAGTGAAGTAGGACATTATGCAAGCCTCAGTGGTGCGAGCCATATGGCGTACAGAGGCTAGGTATCTGCAGGAAGCAGTGAGTAAAGGCAACACCAGGGGACTTCGAGCCCTTTTCTCTATCCAGGAATGAAGCTTAGTGCCGAGCTGCTCCGCTGTTGACACGCTTGCGCCATTCAGCAGAGTCAACATCTCAGCGAACAGACTGCAGGTCGCCATGTGTCTCTGCTGAAGGTCTGTTTCTGAAGGAATACAATAAAAATGACTCAATCCATTCAACACACTAAATATTTTAAAATCTCATTAAAGCAAGTACAAAGTAATACTTGATTACGACTCTTTCCCGGCAGGAAAGCCATATCCTCTTACCGGGGGGGTTGAAAAGAACAATGCACTCCAAAAGTTTCTCCATTTCTGTTTCTAGTGAGAGCAAACTGATGTTACCATTCTGATCCAGCAAAGTCAGAAACTGCACCATCAGACGGAGGAATGTTTGGCACTTTGAGGTCATGTCCTAACAGAAAGAGTGAATAGCACAACCAAGTCACAAACAAATAACAAAAAAAAAAAAAAAGCTTACAGCAGGTTTATATAACATCGTAAATAATGCTAACCTTGTGATGCCATCCTTCTAAGGTGGAGCCAAAGCCAGCAACCATCTTCAGGAGTTTGACTACTAATTGTGAAGACGTCTCTTGGCTGAGAATTAGAGAAGCTTGGTAGTGTGTGCTTACATAGCGTGTGACACTCTCATACGAGGAGACGTCTACTAGGTGCCAGGGTAGAGACGTGGACTGGCCAAGAAGACTTAGAAGAGGGGAATCCTGTGTGAGAATATTACAACAACATACAAATAAAAACAAACTGAAATAATGCTTAGCCACATTTCTGCATGATGGATGCTGTGGAGGTTTTAATTTCCTGCATGCTTGAAACTGTCAGATGTTATAATGAATGCTTAAACAATATAAAGCCTCACATTAATCCTTATTCTTTGTGCCTCTGTGTGATGCAAAACAGTAGATTTGCAAGAAAGAAACATTTTTAATTTGATTTATCTACGTAGATAAGTATTTTCACAGAAATGGTATTGTATTACAGTAAATAGATCACTCTAAGAAACATGAATTACAGAATGAATATGATGAAAGTGATATTTTTAGAATGCGTTTGGATGCTATTGTATAAAAGACTTAAAAAAAAAAAAAAAAAAAAAAAAATCACAAAACCAGACATTCCCAGCCAAAGTTATGATAATTGCTTCTTCCCCATAAGCAAAGTTTTTTTTTTTTTTTTTTTACACTTTGCAATCATGGATTTAAACTGAAACGTATATTTGGAAAGCAACCAAAAACTAGTACATGAACACTCACAGGTTTGCTAATAAGATGGTCCTCTTTGGCTAAGTAAACCATCAGGTGAAGAAGACAGACCACCATCATGTGGGCACTGGTGCTAGGCTGTGGACTCATGGCATCACTTAATGCGCTGATCCAGTTGACTTTACAAAGAACCTCACCCATGAACAGGAAACAGCTCTTCGGACTTCCTCTTTCCACCTGGATGAGACGAAATAAGAAGGCTTAGAACAAGAATGTATCGCTCTAAAAATTAGGTACATCTCTTTGAGTAGACATGATACTTTCCACCCCAGAATGCTCTGATGTGTGTATGTGTGGAGGCATCTTACATTAAAGAATTGGTTCATGAGGGTCTGGTCTGGATGAAGATCTTTCCAGGGGAGTTGGCTGTACTCTGTGTGATAATTATACAAAAGATATTCTGGCATTTTTGGAGAGGTGCAGGTCTTGCAGTAGTGCATGAGATGAAGCCACAGGGCACCTTTTTGTCCTGGCAACAGACGATCTGACCAAAAAATAAAACAAGTTACTGATAGTACTACTCTGTATGTGATTTTAAAAAGTAAAATAAAATACAGTACTGTCCAAAAGTCTTGAGCCACCCCTCATTTCTTCAGATTAAATTAAAATAAAATGATGTGGATTAAATGAAAATAATAGGAACAATTTTATTTCACTGCAACAGGCTGAAAAAAAGTTCCTACAGACAGATCCTCAGCAGCAACCTCATTTCCCGTCTCACCTGTTTCAACCACTCAGCATTCAGCATCACCAGTACACTAATCACCAGCCTGATCATCTGACATCCTCTGCATCTCTTACTCATTGGGTCATGCCTTACGCTTTTTATGTTTGAATGATTCGTAAGTCATTGTTAAAAAAAAAAGAAAAAAAGAACCGGACTGACCACTAGATTTAAAATGAGGAAAGACAGGATGGTCTTGTGTTTGCCGTGCCTCGATACACTTACTGGCCACTTCTTGCCAGCTGGGAGAGAGTCACACTCACACACATAGCGCTCATGATAATGTCTGAATGTTCTTTCTGGTTTATTAACACCATAGACTAGAGTATTTTAGTTTTGAGTTGAACACCCTGTGTCACATAAATCTAATACAGGTAGTCCCCGACTTACGAGCATTTGAGCTACAAATTTCCATAGATACGAATGGACCGTGGTTCTGCGAACATGAAGTCCGGAAGTCCGGAAGTACGGGAAGTACGGGAGCACGATGATAGAAAATGGCTGTCCTGTAAAGTTGTCCTGATGGTGAATAATCCTAATTTCAAAAAATCCTCAACACAGTTCACAGTCCAATACAGTGGAGAACAGCTCTGAGACAAAATGGCGTCCGGGATTCTGCTCGCGATTTAAAGGCGCAGAGACAACACTGTAACATTTGATGTGTGTGAAATTCATTTCCTTAGACACGGTTACGTGTTTTTGGCCACATGATGCCAGTATGGGAAAAGGGGACAGAGATTTAGTCTAAAGGATTGGTATGATTTACATTGTATATTTCATGGTAAAGGCGTACAAGACTCACTTTGTTGGACTTAAGAACAAATCTGACTTACAAACGTGCTCCCAGAACGGAACTTGTTTGTAAGTCGGGGACTACCTGTACATCAAAGATCATGTTCTGGAAATAGAAATGAAGTTGCATCCATCTGGGCATGGGCTATAAGAAGTAATCCAATATAAGGGATGAGAGATTGAAAGGATTTGGCAGTGTCGAGAGAGAGATATAAGAAAACACTAACAGACAGAGAACAAAGAAAGAAAAGACAGACAAAATTACTGTAAAATTGTCTACTGTAGGAGATATGTCAGAAAAAACCCTAACAGTCTCTGTGTAGCTTAACGAACAAAAAACATTCTTCTGAAAATGGTCAGGTACAGAGACTGGACTAAAACCGAGAGACAAAAAAAGTCCCTCAGGAAGCCTGGAGAAACATTCCTCATAACTACATACATAAAAATACAAGAGGGTCGTACTCTTTGGAAGCAAAATCTAAAGAAATTTGGGGGTGGCTGAAAAATTTACTTGGTACATCCATTCGATTGACCTTACCTTTGAATTTTTCATGCAAGGTGCCAGTTAGTTTCGTGTATAAACTGACCAGACTGACAGCTACTGTCGTATCTGATTCAAGCCAGGGAGAACAGCGAGGGTTGCTATGTTAAAAAAAAAAAAAAAAAACCCGCATCAAATACAGTCATTGTATTTTTCAGCTGTGAACTCTTATGCAACACAATGAATAAGACAGAGTGGAGCATACCTCGCATCATCTGTGTCGAGAACCAACATCCAGGGGCTGAACAGTTTAGTCATCCTCGTATAGATTTCCCCAAGAGCTGCAATAACACATACAACACAGAGTCCACATTAAAACAGCATGTTACTAGAACAATGAAACAGTGAAAGAGGCAGTTCCCTCATTCTGAATAGAACAGTTATTGGAAAGAACGGGAAGAATGAACACCTATATTATAAATACAATCACAGCCCACAGCACTTCCCTCTTCTGCTAACTGAATAACACCAACAATACCACTGCGGAAGTATTAAAGCTGGGTTGTCAGATTTTTTTTTTTATTCTTCCTTTCATTTCCCATGACATAACTGTATTCGTGTGAGTAGGAGGAATCCTCTGGATGTCGTGGAGTGGGAACTAGTTATAAGGTGAAGTAGGAAAGTACTATACAGGAATTTATTTTTTTCGCCTAATAAAAAGGTGCAGAATTTCTGTTGAACACCAAACTGCATTCTAACATTTTAGGTATCTAAGTAATCTATGCAACTGTTGGTAAATACATGAAAACTGTCAGAAATTTTACAGCATGTCATATTTTTTAATAAGGTGTATTTTGCTATTTTAGTCCATTTTTATTTTGTAATTTAATTGCCTAACATTTTTAAAAGCCTTTAGAAATGACAATAAATGTGGAATCAGATTTGCTGATTTTATAATCTCCAATGAAAAAGCTTTATAATTACAAAAGCAGCCCAGGACGCACATCAGACTCTTTTTATTTTGGTCATTATAATACCTTTGACCAGTCCTTCACTCCCCACAGGCTCCTTGCTACAGTTGTTCAGCTCTAGATCAATAAGGTAATTGATCAGATACTCCCAGAACATCCTGACCTCCTCAATATATGGCCTCCATTTGGAGAGGAGACCGAAACTGCGAATGTCTCCTTTGGACAGACGGAGCTTGAGAAAGTATTTTGAGAGCCATTCGATTGTTTCGTTGACCTGCGAGGAAGAACATCACTAGGATTAGGGTGTACAGGTACGCCAGGGTACTGACAACATACCATGATGAAGAAATGTAAAATAATGTTACTTAAATATACTCTTATTGATAATGACATAGAAAAAATGTTATCAGAGTACTTTCACATAATACACACATCCAACCCGCAACCGATTCTAGACAGGGCAATAAAAAAGCTTGAAAAGCTCACTGATTTATTAACCCGTATCTAGTTGCCAGTTCAGTACTGCTAAGAAAGATTATACATCTGAGCAGTTGAGGATTAAGAGCCTTGCTCAAGGGCCCAACAGTGGCAACCTGGTGGTTGTGGGGTTCGAACCTGGGATCTTCCAAACCGTAGTTCAATGCCTTAACCACTGAGCTACCCCAGATCCCCATATTATATTTGCTTCGCTGTACAGTGGTGGTATTTAGACAACATTCGCCATGTATTATATTTGTCCCAGTGCACAAAACTAATTAGTTTCAACTAATTTAGGTTGCTGAATACTTAAAAAAAATAAAATAAAAATAACGCATATAGTTCTTCTATTTGCACCTTTTTAGTTTAGTTCCACTCCTAATCTTATTGTACACTGTATAAGGATTAAAAATATTACATTTTACTTTTGTCCCAATACTTCTGACCACTGTAGATGCATATATTTCAAAATGCCTCTCCATTATTATTATTCTTCATTTCAGAGTTCAGTGTCCAGGAACTTTTTCTGCTCGTCTGAAAACTGAGTTATTGAGCCGTGTGATTATCACACTTCACACTTAGCTGGGTGTTAAAAGGACGTTCTGTTCTGACTCACACTTTTGTGCAGTCACAGGAAAATGATATAGTAATCATTTTACTGTAATATAATTTTTTTTTTTCTGGTATGAAACAGAAGTTACAACTGTGTGTTTTTAAAACAGATGTGAAATGTGATAGATTTACCTGTTGAGGGGAAAGACAGACCGAATGTGTGGAGGACGATTTGGACGGTTTATTTTTGCGATTAGCAGAACAACCAAGCACTTTCAGGGAAGCCCTCCAGCAGTCAGCGCTGAGAAGTTGTTCTGAGCTACCTGCCATACGGGAATGTCCGTGTTTCATTTTTTATATATGACAATCCGTGTAAATAAACGATAGACTTGCGTCTAGAGGGTACACGTTACTCACTCTGTGTGAAAAGTCTGAGGAAGTCGCTGTAGTGGTCAGGAAACTGGTAGACCAGAAGTTCCGTCCAGTGCTTACAAAAAAGGTTAAAGGGCATGAGGACCTCAGGCTCAGGCTCTAGGCCACAAGCCGTGAGCGCCAAATGGATGAGTTCCATCAAACGACTGCGATCAGGGAATGGCGGCTGACTGGCAGAGAGCCATTGTACCAAATCAAACTGCAAAAGAAATACAAAGGAGAATACGAAACTTACATGAAAAACTTTTGGTATATGTTTTTAATCAAATGCTCATGAGTGAAATTTTAACCATGGAAGTTCTTGTTGCCCTAATTCCAGAAATGGTGATACTTTGAGATCCTTCATACTGTTTTTACTTAAAATATTAGAATAGTGTGTGATGTCAGAGCCATGGCAAGGGAATTCTAAAGAATGATGAACCTTGGTGAGGAGCATGAAGATGACATCTCCACTGTCGGCGTGCAGAGCCGTCACCACCTCTTCATACAGAGAGACCAGCTCAGACGGTGAGGCGTTGGGAGTGAAATAGGGAGACAGTAGGTTACACAGACGTCTGTTTTGCAGAATGGTCTTCAGCATGCGCTTGCACTCTGCTCGAACGTCATGAATGAAAACCTGGGACCAGGAAAATCAGGGTAATTACTGTATTACTTAATTAATAAATTACTGTACTTACTAAAAATACTTACTTATCAAATACATTTAAATTAGTTTGTATATATGCGTGCCCTAATAAAAAAAAAATTTTAAAAGCCACACACATTTTACATGTGACTGTGTGAGTATGTGATTTTATGAAAAATGTGAAGGTATATTTCACCATGAAATTGCACATCAACCCATGATGTGAATAATATACAGTATAATGACGAGTGGGAAAATAAACATTTTTTAGAAGCTCATGAGATCATAGAAATGATAAGAAAATAAATGCCAATGCAAATAAAAATGCATGTGAAAAGTCCACTTATGAATTCCATATGTTTAAAATTTACATGTGAAGTTCCTGTGGTTATTCTGTAATCGGCAAAACTGAACATTGCCCTACAAATACCAAAAAATGTAATAAATAAGTAATAAATGACTCTACCTGCCCCAAGATCTCTATACAAGAAGTAAAAAACTGCCGTGTGGGCGGGTGTCTCTGCGTGTCCTCACAAATCAAAGACACAATCTGATAGAAGGAGGCGATGCCCACTTTCTGCATGGCGGGGGATGGGTGTAACTTGTACGCATTAACTAGGGTCCTAAAGGAGAGGATGATGGGAAGGGTTATTAATGACAAGCAATGTATAATGAATAATGATGCCAATAATGTGTCACTTAGTACGAAAAATAACAATAATTTAAAAAAGTATAACATTAAGACAAAACTTGTTGGAAACCGTTGTGCAGATGAGCGGGGTACTAACGTTATGAAGTTCTCAGTGTGCACCGCGGCCTCGGCTAGGCTCTGGGGAAGAGGCTTAACAGTGTCGGTCTGAAGCTGCTTAATGTCACTCTTCAGGGATTGGATCTGATTCTGCACTGGTTCTACCTTGTGCAGGCCTGCGTACTGGATAACAACAAAGTCAGCAGATTATACCAGGGAATGAGAAGATAAATCCTGTAGTGTGAATACAGAACACAGTGAAATCTAGTCTATCTATAACACACCTTAACAGTTATATGTGCAGGGCCCTGGCATGGCTGCCCTCCTTTACCAGTGCACTCCAGCTGCATGAAGAGCTGCTCCTCACGGTTGGTATAGAGTTGAGGCAAAATCTCTAGAAGCTCATTGTCCAGCGCCACCTGCTGTGTCTCACGCAGTGCTGCTAACCTAAGTAACATACGTATTCTATTAGACTTCTATGGCAGTTGTGATTTTGAATGCTATTATACTATAACAAAAAAATATGATATTTCGGTTATCTTTCATAAAAATGGCAAAAGGTGATTGTAGAGAGCTTATTAAAAAAAAAGTATGCAAATTTTTTTAAATAATTAATTCATTTATTATATATTTTTAAATTTAATGTCCTTTTCCAGGGAAACGTCCACTGTCCTCAACTTCTGTCCCCCTTTTTTTTTGATTATGTATCACGGTTGGAAGAAATATCAAAGGCGTGACCTAAAATAGCTCCCAAGATACGGTAACAAATCCCAGTTCCTAAAAAAAGAAATCTTCCTTTACTGGCTTAAAGCTATAATAATCTTACTTGGCCTGGTGCTGTAGCTTGGTGAGGTCTTCCTGGATGAGGAAAGTAGATGCGTGCACATCAGACAGGCTGCCAGTAGAGATATCAGGTACTGGGGCCTTCATAGGAACTAATAATGGTGCACACTGGGGGGCATCATGTTTCTTGAGGTTAGTGAGGATACGCTCTCGAGCTGATAAAAGGGAGAGGAATTATGAGAAAGTAACATTGAGAGCAAGTAACAGAGAGCTTTCGAACACATCTGGTAAATCATAAACCAGGGTCAATAATATTAATAAATTAATGCACTCTGCTTACACTGGATAAAATTGCCAGTTTCATGCATGAGTTTCATTCATGAGTTTTGAAATAAAAATAAAATGAACAAACCAGCCTGAGGATTGATGAAGTCAGTGAAGATGGAGCTGCTGCTCCTCTGCGAGAAAGAAGGCTCACTTTTGACTTTTACCCACAGGTTAAGAACTTCGTTCAACTCATGCTGAATCCGCTCAATGTCCATATACTCCATCCATGGCTCCTATTTCATATAAAACAACATGATTAAATTAATGCTCTATCTGCATCACCTATATCTGAACTTTGCAGAACGTTTCAAAATTACGCTCAAAAAACAGGTGTTTATATCCAGGACTTCCCAGTGTTTCAGCCACCATTCTCGAAAGCCAACCTTTGAGCCATTTCAATATAATCACTTGTTTTATTTTTATAGAACTACACATTAAAAGGATAGTTCTATAGAGGCACGTCTACAGCAAGCACGTAGGGATGTCATCCACATAGCTGGCTGTCTTCACTTGCTTCAGAGAACTGTATAATGAAAACCTAGTATAGCCTAGTATAATAGGAATAATGTCGGGAAAAAAATGAAATAATAATCACTAGCAATCAAATACAACCAATAGTCAGTCTAGTGGTGTAATGTATTTTCTGTTCCCTGATTTTGATTAAAGTAATTATATTGAGAAAATACAATTATACAAAAAAATAAAAAATACTGCTATACAAAAATCACAGCATTATCATTTAATATTTTATATACACTGCCTAGGCAGCGGTCCGACTCTCCCATCATCAAGATCTTTAAAAAAAATGTATGTGACTCCGGACTAAAATAAATGTCGTAACACTGCATAACCTGCATGTTTTTTTTTTTTTTGCCTGGGCAGTGTATAAGTATACATATTAATATTAATATGGATGAAATAACTGTTATTTCATTAGATATATTATGATTAAAGGAGTAATGAACAATTTATTAATTATTAAGTAAAAAGGAACCCCCTATAATAAAGTCCTACCTGCTGGCCCTGCATGATTGTAGCTAGCCGATGGGCATCATACTGTTTTGGCAGTGAGGGCAAGTTCAGTTCCTGCTTCTGTATGCTTTCATCATCCATCCATAGTGCAAAGGCACTAAAAAGCCTTGGGGGGGAAAACAAATGTTTTAGGATTTCTGTGTATTATGATGGTGTATTATGAAGTGTCGCCAACACGTGGACATACCTAACCAGTTCGACATGCAGCTCAGGCGAAGTCATGGACTGAAATACAGGTGTTCCTGGCATAGCCTCTCCCTCAGAGTGCGCGTCACTAAGTGGACTCTGTACTTTCAGGGCCTTACCAGCTGCATGGTGAAAGTCACACACCTCCACCAGCCGCTGCTTGAGCTCCTTTAGCAGAGTGACGTGAGCTGCGCCGTGGAAATAGCGCTTTCCAATACAACCTTTAGCTTCCAGTCTAAAAAGAAATAAATATATAAAATCACAAAGACATCACAAGATGCCCTTCTCATTGAGTTCATGACTTTTAGTACTGAAGTCATCTACAGAAGTAAAGTTGTAACAGTTGAAACATGAGAAACCCACCCAAACTCTGGGCCAGGCTGGCGGAGGTAGAGGTGTAGAAATTTCTGCCAGATGAGGGGTAGAAGCGGGTGATCTGCTGATGTAACAAGGGCCTGCTGAGCCCAACGGTAGACCATGAGCCTCTGCAGGCAAGGCACCACATGCAGCTTCAGGCGCAGCTGAGCCTTCTAATGAGGAACAATAATGCACAGGACAATTCAAAGACTGAATGCTACACTTTTAAAATCAAAAGCAGCCAACTACAAAACCTGACAGGATCTAGTTAATGAAGAATATACTTTAAAATGAACATCTTGATAATAAGCTGGAACAATAAAGAAGAAAGTGTTAGCCTTTCTGCTGGTCAATTTAACTGTAAAAAAAAAAAAAGACATATTAGCAAGTGAAATATTCTTGAATCTAGACAAACCTATCTATCATTTCTTAAAATAAGTTTAAAACAAAGCAAATATAAGATTAGGAAACTTATATCGAGTTATATGTTACTAAAAATGTAAGTAAAAATTTCTTGTTTTAATGCCAGAAAATGTATAAATTTTTAAAGAAATAAATTCTTTAAATGTAACTAAATTCCTAAAATATATCTACCTACAGAATAAAAATGTTTAAAAATAAATTATTTTTTATTAATTAAAGATTATTTGTTTAGAAATAAGATTAGCAATCATATCTAATCAAAGATTAGTAATTATATTTGATTTGTTGCAATCTTATTTTAAGAAAGTGTAGAAGAATTCTCTTTAAGCTATTTTTACTTGCTTATATATCATTTTTTTTGCAATGTTCCAGGAGTCCAAGCAATAAATTTTAATGCAAGGCATATTTGATAATTTCTTAAAATAAGTTTATAATCTAGTCAAATGTTACTAAAAATATAAGTGAAACTTTCTTGTTCTATTGCCAGAGAATTTTGCTTCTTTCAAGAGATATTTCTTAAAACTAAAAAGATTTACTACAAATTAAACTAAATTCCTAAAACATATCTACCAACAGAATAAAAAATGCTTAAATGTGAAATTTAGTAGAATTTAATAAGATTTAATTAGAAATATGATTAATAATCTTATATTTAATTTGTTGCAATTCTATTTTAAAAAAGTGCAGATAAATTCAATACTATTTAGGGTATTTTCACTTCCTATGTTCCAAGAGTCCAAGAAATGAATTTTAATGCAAGGCATATTTGATCATTTACAATAATTCTCCATTCTATGTTTAATAATTAATATATACTCTACCAAGGATACTATAAATGTTTCCCCTTAATAAAAGTTGTCTATCTCCTTTACTGGAGAAAAAATTATAATCTGGCACACAGGCTTGTCTGAGAGAAGAGAAAGGAATGTGAATGGTGTAATGTGGACCTTGAGCGCTTGGTCTGGGGTGAGAGCAGGGTTGGATACAAGCTCATGCTCCACACAGCGTCGTAGCTGAGAGTCTTCCTCAAAGATGGTCTCCATGTTTAAAACTACCCAAGCAAACCACACCTATAGGCAAACAACATGTGTTTACATTCAATATAAATTACTATTTAAAAAAAAAAAAAAAAACACAATACACACATACCTCATCAGTCAGAGCGTTGCCCTCGATAAAGGAAGGAGTGATGTTTCCTGCCACGATCCAACCCATTAGAGATGACAAAAGACCTTTATCGCCGTGGTAACCTAGAGCATTCTGCATGAAAACAAAACATCATCTTTGGTAAATCTATCTTATTATTTCCGCTTTCGTTATACAAAAATTACAAATATTAAATGGTGTGTTTTACCTTATGCTGCTGGTAAAGTAGTTTTTGGAGACATTCCTCCTGCTGGTGGAGGAAAGCAGCACGGCACAGATTGTCCAGAAGGTACAGAACAGTTTTGTCCCTGTGCCAGAGGTTCTGCTTAGTCAGAACCTGCAGCCAGAATTCCAGGACAGCAACGGCTCCCACTCTGTCCACCTTGGAGCTTTCCAGGATGTGAGTCTGAAGCACATTAAAAAGAGAAGACATATACAGTACATCATTTAACATCTTCACAAAGTTTTTTTTTTTTTGTCCGCGTGTAATGCCTAATAATTATACCTACCTGGATTACGCTATTAAGAAGCTTGATGTTCTCACAACTGGAGGCGCCAATAAGACGCTGGGCCACCTTGAGCGTCACCTGTTGGGTCACGCCCTGGGGTGTCCCACTGTCAAGCTGCAAAAACAGCTGGACACAGTTCAGGAATCTGAAGGCAGAAAATATAGAACTGGAAATAAAGTCCAAACAGAGTCATATCTATATTTTGTGTCATTATTAAGGGCATAAATATTGAAGGCCACGGTTAAGGAATCCAGCAACTCTTTGCCACAATTAAAGCTACAGGTAGTCCCCGACCTACGAACATTCGAGTTACGAATTGCCGCAGATACGAACAAAAGACCACGGTTCTACTTCTGGTTTAATCACGGAAGAAGCTCACATGTATTGTACTAAAAATAGACACTGCAGTGCACCAGATACCACTACTCACAATTATATACAACATTTTCAGTGTATTAGTGAATGTATAAAATGTCTAAAGTCCGGTATATTGTATGTGTGTGCGTGCAAGAGAAATGAGTCGCCTCACTGGTTTCAATGAATCAGTCCGGGAGCACGACGTTAGAAAATGGCTAAAGCCTGTAAAGCTGTCCCGATGGAGTCTAAACATATCCTCACCAAAACAAAGTTCACAGTCCAATACAGTGGAAAACAGTTCTGAGACGAAATGGTGTCCGGGATTTAAAGGCGCACTGTTAGATTTCATATGTGAGATTAATTTCTTTAGGCGCAATTACGGTTTTTGTGTGTGGAAAGGGAACAGATTTAATCAAGTGTATTGAGATGATTAACATTGTATATTCGGGTCAAAGCTGTTTTAATCGGATTCACAAACATGCTCCCGTACTACCGCACTATAAATCGCAGACTACCTGTATATTAATGCCAGGCCATTATACCAAAGGCTTATTGCATAGGCATTCTACTGATTCTCTGCACCATCTCTCACTTCTTAGTTACATTTAGTTTATTGACAAAAAAATCATAAAAATAATTATTAATATTAATACAATAACATGAACACTTCTTAACTGTTCATTCTTGAGGAGGTAGAAGGGGCAGTGATAAGCCATGGGTAGAATGTTTTCCAGTACGTGGATCGCAGCTTTGAGGTGGCGAGACTGAACCAAGGTCTTCATCAAGGGAATGCCTTCACTGCAAAACTTCTCTAAACTGCAGCGAGAGAAACAGCAACTGTAACCAACTAGAACAAGTAACATGTACACACAAAACTCATAAATAAATATCAGATTGCGTAACAGATTTTAATCCGTAACACTGGTATAGTTAGATGATTTCTAAACCTGTGCCCAAGGGTGCTCATGTCCAGTGCCAGGAAACAGCCAATGGGGATGCCAGCTTTGATGGCTTTAAGCACCGGGTGCATTGTGGGCGAATCCGTGACCTCTGGTACAGTAGGTACATCAGAGGAAGGCAGTGGACACCAGGCACCCTGGGGATTCCTTTCACTTGTGTGGAGTTTAAGCCGTAGTGCCAAGTCCCATGCCCACTGGTTAAAGGATGTCTCTGGAGTCTGGCCCAGACGCATTATATTGGCTAAATATGACATCTATGGAAAACGTAAAAAGGCAAAACATATAAGACAGCACTATTATTTAACATCCAGTAAGAGCACACTGGCATCTTGGAAGTCTGTATGAGTACCTGTTTGAGACCTTCTGAGATGATGCCAGCATACGGTTTATCTGTGAGGTACTTCTGGTAAGCCTCCACCACCAGCAGTGCCACTTCACTGTGTAATGCAGCAGGCAGGGCAAGGCAACCACTCTAAAGACAAAGTCCAACAAGACAATGACCCTAAGCACACAGCTAAAATAACGAAGGAGTGGCTTCACAACAACTCTGTGACTGTTCTT